>CM067168.1:12847700-12905863 GCA_034093135.1 Erigeron breviscapus | reverse complement strand
GCCAGGGCGCTGGCAGCTCGTCTTCTCGATTTGCTTCGTTCGACTCCCGTTTTGCCTCCTTGTGTCTTGTAACTTCATCGGCATTCATGTTGAGTTGATAGATGCCATTCACCCTCGTTCGCATCTTCCGTGAACCTGCATTTATATCGAATCCATTAAGTACCAACAGTTCACGAATATTAACTCATTTAGACATTAAAATGTGGCCTTATGATGGGGGAATTTATCACAAAATGAACGCTCATCACCATCATTTTGTGAAAATTTTTCAAACTAACTTTATTTTTCAAACCGACTTTATTTTTCAAACCAATTTTATTGGTCTGAAAATTAAATTTTCATACTGAGTTTACAACTTAACATACGAGTCTCATCTCTTTTACACGTGCTTATACTTAGTAATTATTTTTAAACCAAGTTACTTGGTCCGGAATAAAATTTTCGCAAGAGTCTTAAACATTAACAAGATTTGCAAGGTTGATTATGATTTGTTGAGATCAATAACTGTTGAATTTTGGTAGTTGGTCGTTTTATTTTAATTTTCTATCGTTACTGGTTGAATTTTTGTGATCCAATTTACTTAGTCCAAAAATAAAATTTCGGTACCAATAACTATACTTGTTCAAACTCACAAATTTTTATTATCTTTCATTGATTATAAGTGGGCAAAGTAAAGTCTGTTGTCAGAAAATAAAGTTTTCATCCTACTTACTAGTAACGATCAAGTAGAGTGTTGTCCGAAAATAAAACTTTCAGACCAAGAACTATACGTACTCAAATTTTCACAACTTATGACACTAACCAAAAACAACACTTTTCAAATTTTCATTAGTTTTTTTCACTGGTCCAAATATAAAATTTCCGTGCCAAGTGTTTCAACTGCTGAAATTTTGCAAAATTTTCACTAAGTGTGTTTATTATTCATTGTTAGGTCGGAAATCGACCAAGTATAATTTGTTCAGAAATAGCTTGAAGTTCAGTGAAAACGTTTGTACAGAATTCTGAGCCGTATCAGAATTACTTCACTGAAGCTTCACTTCAGTTCAGATCAAGATAAATCTGAAGCATTCATTCTGAAGTCAAAGACTGAAGTATGAAGAAGAGAATCATCTCAGAAGCGAGCAAAGAGTGATTCTACCAGATCGAAGACTGAAGCATCTCAGTATAAAGTATTTACAACACTTTACACTGATTACGAGGAAGACTTTTTACTTTACATACCTTTACCCAGTTAATAGATTTATCTATTAATAAAAGGTACAAGGTAAAAGTATAGGTTTGGAACGTAGTACTATAAGTCACATCAACTGACTTATATACTCTTCCTAGTACAAGCATGTAAGGAATTAAGTTTAATTCCTTAAATGCTCACAACCACTTTTATACGATCTTGTCCATGTCATCATGAACTTGGTCTATAAATGTGAAGTCTTCTCACAACTTGCAAAGTGCTTGAAACTTTAGCATTGCAACTTGTGAGATATACTCTAAGTAAACTTACGAGTATTTCCAAGTTATTTAGATCACTTGTTTTTCGGGATTGTTTAGATACTTACACTTGGGTGTTTATCTTTGTTCCGCAACAATCCTTGTATTTGTTTATATATCAATAAATCAAATACATTAGAAAGAAAACAACATGTCTCAATGCTACATACTTGATTATACTTATATATATCTTTATATAGTTTCTGCCATTTAGTTCTTGCATTTTACTTTAAGTCAATTGTTTCTTGTTATCCATATCTGGATCGTAAACTTAACTTGTCCATCAAGATCAGTTGTACTTGCCAGTCGGGTTTAGTTAATCATCTTTATTTGGGACTAACAATTGGTATCAGAGCAGCAAGGTTGAATTATATCAATTCTTTAACCTTTGATCTGCATAGATGGCTGACTTTCAACAAGAACGTCCTGACCCTAATAACACTACTCCACCCCCTATCATCAACAACAATATACCATCGCATAATGTACACGTACACTTTCCAAATAATCCTGTTCCCAAGTTTGATGGGAACAGTGAAAACTTTCAAACATGGAAAGCATGCATGCTAAAGTATATTGCTGGTGTTGAAAGACACTTACCCGATATCTTAAAAGAAGGACCCTTTGTCCCCATGAATGCTTCTACTGTTGTCAGAAATATCGATGGGACTCCTAGGCAGTCACCTAAGGAGAAGGATCATTGGTCTGAGGAAGATCATAGACTTGTAGACCTTGACACTAAGTTACAAAATATGATTTTATATGCAGTTCCTGAAACCCTTATGCCCACTCTTGTTTTACTTGAAAATTCCAAATTAATGTGGGAGGAACTAATGACACAGTTTGAAGGCACAAATGAGACAATTGTCACAAGAAAAGTTGCTTTAAACAAAAGATATGAGTCTTTCTTTGCTGTCCCTGGGGAAACTTTAACTCAAACTTACATCAGATTTACAAATCTGGTAAATCAACTGAAAGCCCTGGGTGTTGCCAAAGATAAAGAAATTCTGTTGGAAAAATTTTGTGACATTTTACCTTCTAAATGGGAAAATTTAATCTTGGTCTTGAGACAAGGCAAAACTTTGCACAGTCACACTCTTGCTTCCCTTTATGGAGCCTTCAGATATACTGAAGAGAACAAAGCTGAGAGAGCTTTGGCTGAGCAGGATGCCAAGAATCATGTTTCTATCAGTTCTGGTATGGTTCAGTATTCTGAACCACATAGTACTGCTCTACTATCTTCTGAGAGTGACATTTCTGACTCGATGAAGAAGATGGTTTCTGAAATGTTAAAAACTGGTGTCTCTGGTAATGTTACTCATGATTGTAATGAGGATGACAATGATGATCTGGTTGCCATGCTGGCTAAAACGTTCAATCGTTTTAAGGCCAAATCAAATCGATTTGGCAAACCTTTTGCTTCCAGCGCTTCTATTGACAAGTCTAATCTTGAATGCTTTAAATGTGGCAAGAAAGGACATTTCATGAAGGAATGCAGATCTAGTCAACCATCATCATCACAATCTGCTCCTAACCATTCTATTTTTCAGAAATCTGATGACAGCTATAAGGCCAAATACAAGAAGTTAAAGGCACATATGGTTCTTCTGGCACAAGACAACTCAAGCAACAGTTGTATGATTGCCAAAACTGAAAAATGGGAAGAATCTGATGAATCATCTGATGATGAAGAAGAAGTTAGGGACATGTGTTTCATGGCACAAGAAGATCAAGGTCATTTGGTCAAATCCGATGTTGAATCTGGTCGCTGGGTGGATATTGTAATGAAAAAGGTCAGTAATTTTGGCTTTGAAAAGAATGAGGAACACAAACTGGACCTTTTGGTTCTTTTAGAGGCTGACATCTCATTTGTTGAGACAGTGCGTTCAGAAAGCCTAAAAATGTTTGAAAATAATGCTTCTGAACTAAACGCCAGTCATGCCAGACTGAAAGAACTGAAAGATGTTCATTGGCTCTAAAAAGTTATCAGTCTATGGTTGCAACTTTAGAATTGGAAAAGGAAGAATTAAAATCCATCCTTGAAAAAGAACAAGCAATTATTAAATCTTGGATGAAAGCACCAAGACCAGATGCTGCAATTAAAAATACTTTGCATCACAAAGAGCAGCATATGAGTCTGGTGATCTTCATTTGGCATCCATAATCACTGATTTAGATGCACTTCCAAAGGAAATAAAGCCTGAAATCATTTTTCCTAAAGTTGGCAAGTAGAAAACTGTAACTAATAAAGCCCAGGAACAATCTGAGGGTAAATCTGAAACAGCTCAAACAACTGTTTCAGAAAGGAAGGCTAAATCCAAAAAGCCATCCCCTCAGACTTCATCTAAGGTTCCTAAAGACCTAAAGAAGAAGAAAAATTTCTCCCCTACTGAGCCACCTACCTCAGATTCAGGTAAGGCTCAGGTGTCTAATGAAGAATCAATTTTGTTAAGGTTAGAAAGTCAATTTCAACTATTGGCTAGACAAGTGCAGAGTTGTAATGCACGTTTAAGAAATGTTGAAACTCCTTCTCTTCAACCTAAACAAAATACAAAACCTTTTTCTAAGCAAATCAAGCAGAAATCTGAAAAGAAAAAGGTTGAAAACCCCATCAAACCAACTATGTTTGTGTCATCTGAAATAATGACTGAAATCCCCTTTGATCCTTCTGTTCCTTATGAACCAAAGAAATCTGAGACTGCTAACGGAGAGTCTAGTGAACCCATCCAAAGATGGGTTCCCAAAAAGAACTAATCTTTGTTTGTGTGCAGGGAGACCGAAAGAAGAATATATGGTTTCTGGACAGTGCTGTTGGCCGAACCATGACTGGTTATCAGACCCTGCTAGAGGAATATAGGGTGCAAGAGGGGCCCTCAATAGTTTTTGGAAATGATGGTAATGGAAAAACTGAGGGATATGGTGTGGTGAATAATGGTCAAGTCAAATTCACACGTGTTGCATATGTGAACGGTTTGAAATATAACCTGATCAGTGTCAGTCAACTGTGTGATGATGGCTTCAAGGTTTTATTTGATATTTCACAAGGCACCATATTCAACAGAGATGGAAAGGTGGTACTGATTGCACCAAGGAAGGGAAACATTTATGTCATTGATATGAATCCTTCTACCACTGAACAATGTTTCTACTCAAAGGCAGATGAAGACACAAACTGGCTGTGGCACAAGAGATTATCCCATCTGAACTTCAAAAATATTAAGGTAAGGCTCAGGTGTCTAATGAAGAATCAATTTTGTTAAGGTTAGAAAGTCAATTTCAACTATTGGCTAGACAAGTGCATAGTTGTAATGCACGTTTAAAAAATGTTGAAATCCACTCTCTTTTTTTTCTTTTTTTTTTTTTTTATTTTTCAATTTTTCACTTTTTTTTCTTTATTTTTTTTTTTTTTTTTTTTTTTTTTTTTTTTTTTTTTTTTTTTTTTTTTTTTTTTTTTTTTTTTTTTTTTTTTTTTTTTTTTTTTTTTTTTTTTTTTTTTTTTTTTTTTTTTTTTTTTTTTTTTTTTTTTTTTTTTTTTTTTTTTTTTTTTTTTTTTTTTTTTTTTTTTTTTTTTTTTTTTTTTTTTTTTTTTTTTTTTTTTTTTTTTTTTTTTTTTTTTTTTTTTTTTTTTTTTTTTTTTTTTTTTTTTTTTTTTTTTTTTTTTTTTTTTTTTTTTTTTTTTTTTTTTTTTTTTTTTTTTTTTTTTTTTTTTTTTTTTTTTTTTTTTTTTTTTTTTTTTTTTTTTTTTTTTTTTTTTTTTTTTTTTTTTTTTTTTTTTTTTTTTTTTTTTTTTTTTTTTTTTTTTTTTTTTTTTTTTTTTTTTTTTTTTTTTTTTTTTTTTTTTTTTTTTTTTTTTTTTTTTTTTTTTTTTTTTTTTTTTTTTTTTTTTTTTTTTTTTTTTTTTTTTTTTTTTTTTTTTTTTTTTTTTTTTTTTTTTTTTTTTTTTTTTTTTTTTTTTTTTTTTTTTTTTTTTTTTTTTTTTTTTTTTTTTTTTTTTTTTTTTTTTTTTTTTTTTTTTTTTTTTTTTTTTTTTTTTTTTTTTTTTTTTTTTTTTTTTTTTTTTTTTTTTTTTTTTTTTTTTTTTTTTTTTTTTTTTTTTTTTTTTTTTTTTTTTTTTTTTTTTTTTTTTTTTTTTTTTTTTTTTTTTTTTTTTTTTTTTTTTTTTTTTTTTTTTTTTTTTTTTTTTTTTTTTTTTTTTTTTTTTTTTTTTTTTTTTTTTTTTTTTTTTTTTTTTTTTTTTTTTTTTTTTTTTTTTTTTTTTTTTTTTTTTTTTTTTTTTTTTTTTTTTTTTTTTTTTTTTTTTTTTTTTTTTTTTTTTTTTTTTTTTTTTTTTTTTTTTTTTTTTTTTTTTTTTTTTTTTTTTTTTTTTTTTTTTTTTTTTTTTTTTTTTTTTTTTTTTTTTTTTTTTTTTTTTTTTTTTTTTTTTTTTTTTTTTTTTTTTTTTTTTTTTTTTTTTTTTTTTTTTTTTTTTTTTTTTTTTTTTTTTTTTTTTTTTTTTTTTTTTTTTTTTTTTTTTTTTTTTTTTTTTTTTTTTTTTTTTTTTTTTTTTTTTTTTTTTTTTTTTTTTTTTTTTTTTTTTTTTTTTTTTTTTTTTTTTTTTTTTTTTTTTTTTTTTTTTTTTTTTTTTTTTTTTTTTTTTTTTTTTTTTTTTTTTTTTTTTTTTTTTTTTTTTTTTTTTTTTTTTTTTTTTTTTTTTTTTTTTTTTTTTTTTTTTTTTTTTTTTTTTTTTTTTTTTTTTTTTTTTTTTTTTTTTTTTTTTTTTTTTTTTTTTTTTTTTTTTTTTTTTTTTTTTTTTTTTTTTTTTTTTTTTTTTTTTTTTTTTTTTTTTTTTTTTTTTTTTTTTTTTTTTTTTTTTTTTTTTTTTTTTTTTTTTTTTTTTTTTTTTTTTTTTTTTTTTTTTTTTTTTTTTTTTTTTTTTTTTTTTTTTTTTTTTTTTTTTTTTTTTTTTTTTTTTTTTTTTTTTTTTTTTTTTTTTTTTTTTTTTTTTTTTTTTTTTTTTTTTTTTTTTTTTTTTTTTTTTTTTTTTTTTTTTTTTTTTTTTTTTTTTTTTTTTTTTTTTTTTTTTTTTTTTTTTTTTTTTTTTTTTTTTTTTTTTTTTTTTTTTTTTTTTTTTTTTTTTTTTTTTTTTTTTTTTTTTTTTTTTTTTTTTTTTTTTTTTATACAAGCCATGTCCAGGTTGTGAAATGGGTAAGCAGAAAAGAGCTTCATTCAAGACAAAACAAAGCTTTAGTATAACTGAACCTCTTCACATGCTTCACATAGACCTTTTTGGACCAGTGAATGTTCAGACCAGAGCAGGAAAGAAGTACACCCTTGTTATCGTTGATGAATATTCAAGATACTGCTGGGTGATTTTCCTCAGGTCCAAAAGTGAAGCTGCTGCTGAAATCATTGCTCTCATCAACAAATTGAGCTCAAGCACAAGCGAAAAGTTTGTCAGCTCAGAAGTGACAATGGCACTGAATTCAGAAATGCTACTCTGGAGTCCTTCTGCACTGAAACTGGCATATCTCAGAACTTCTCCTCAGCTCACACACCAGAGCAGAATGGTGTTGTAGAAAGAAAGAATCGTACGCTGATTGAAGCTGCTAGAAGTATGTTGAATGAATCTGGTCTTCCCAAGAATTTCTGGGCTGAAGCTGTTGCAACTGCCTGCTACACTCAGAACAGATCTGTTTATGTCAAAAGACACAAGAAGACCTCCTATGAAGTACTCAGAAATAGAAAGCCTAATATTGGATACTTCCATGTATTTGGGTGTCCAGTATACATTCTGAATGATTCAAATCAGCTTGGAAAATTTGATGCAAAAGCTGATGAAGGATACTTCCTAGGATATTCATCAAATCGCAAAGCCTTTAGAGTCTTTAACAAGAGACTTGAAAAGGTTGATGAGTCAATTCATGTTACCTTTGATGAATCCAATTCTGCAATCTTTAAAAATTCCATTCCTGTACCACCCTCAGAAAGTCCAATAAGTTTTGGTGATTCTGATCCTATTGCTGAAACTGATCAGTCACCTGAACCTGCTTCTGAACATCTCCGTTCAGAACCAGTAGTAAACAAGCCTAGCAACATTCCATTTTATCCTCCAGTCAGTTTCAAACTACCTTCTGAACTGACTATTGGATCAGATGTACATGCTGCTTCTCCTCTGATATCAGGCTCCACTGAGCAACCTCAATCTGAAGAATTTCATGATGCAAGTCATGATCTGCAGGAAGAAGAAGAAGCTGAAAATGTATTTTCTGAAGCTCCTCCTGAAGGTACTCAGAGAAGTTCTTGCACTGATATCATTGTTCATCCTGGTCAATACTCTAAATGGACAAAAGCACATCCAATCGAGCAAATTATTGGAGAGTCCAGTAAAGGGGTTCAGACCAGAAGAGCCACAAGCGATCAATGCTTAAACGTCAGCTTCTTATCTCTAATTGAACCCAAGAAGATTGACGAGGCTATGCAAGACCCAAGCTGGGTTGAAGCCATGCAAGATGAGCTCAACCAGTTTAAAAGAAACGATGTATGGGAACTCGTTCCTTGTCCCAGTAACCTGAAGAAGGAACCAATTGGGACAAGATGGGTCTTCAGAAACAAGATGGATGAAGATGGTCATATCATCAGAAACAAAGCAAGACTTGTTGCAAAAGGATATGCACAAGAAGAGGGAATAGATTTTGATGAAACTTTTGCACCAGTTGCTAGACTTGAAGCTATAAGAATATTCTTAGCTTTTGCAGCTCATCATCAGTTTAAAGTCTATCAAATGGATGTCAAAAGTGCATTCCTGAATGGAGAACTAGAAGAAGTCGTTTATGTGTATCAACCACCAGGATTCATCAATGAAGAAAAACCACATTGGGTGTACAGACTGAACAAAGCCTTATATGGTCTGAGACAAGCACCCAGAGCCTGGTATGATACTCTTACTAAACATCTTCTTAAAAATGGTTTTAAACGTGGTACAATAGATAATACTTTGTTCATATTGCATGATAAAAGTGATATCCTTTTAGTACAAATTTATGTTGATGATATTGTGTTTGGTTCTACAAATAAGAAGATGTGTGAAAATTTTTCTAAAATCATGTCTTCTGAGTATGAAATGAGTATGATGGGTGAACTGACATATTTTCTGGGACTTCAAGTAAAACAAACTGAAGATGGTATTTTCATAAACCAGGAAAAATATGTCAGAGATTTATTAAAGAAATATCAATTTGATTCAGTCTCATCAAAAGATACTCCTATTTCTGCTCCATTATCTTTGGATTCTGATCCACATGGAAAACCAGTGGACCATACAAAATATCGTGGTATGGTTGGTTCACTGATGTATTTAACTGCAAGTAGACCAGACATAATGTTTGCAACATGCCTTTGTGCTAGATTTCAGTCTGATCCCAGAGAAGCACATGCAAATGTTGTTAAAAGGATCTTCAGATACCTTAAAGGTGTCCCCAGATTGGGTCTTTGGTATCCCAAAGGCTCTAGTCTAGATCTAATGGGTTATTCAGATTCTGATCATGCAGGTTGTAAGATAGACAGGAAAAGTACCACAGGAGGGTGTCATTTCCTTGGTGGCAAATTAGTAAGCTGGACCAGTAAGAAGCAGACTGCAGTATCACTATCCACTGCAGAAGCTGAGTATATTTCTGCAGCAAGTTGTTGTGCTCAGATTCTATGGATGAAAAACCAGCTGACTGATTATGGTGTTACTTACACAAAGACTCCAATCTTTTGTGATAACACTAGTGCCATTGCCATATCTCACAATCCTGTGATGCACTCGAAAACCAAGCACATCGATCTCAGGTATCATTTCATTCGTGATCATATTCTGAAAGGAGATATTGAATTGCACTTTATTCCCACTGATAAGCAACTCGCTGATGTTTTTACAAAACCTTTAGATGTCAAAACCTTTAAACATCTGGTCAGTGAGTTGGGTATGTTAAATCCTTAGACTGGTAATCTTGTTATGAACGCCTCAGTGACACTGATCTGGTTCACCAGTCTGAGCGATCCATGTAATTTTTGCTCGCCTAGCTATCGAACGCCTTTGTGATACTATCTTGGCACTTATTAATTCATGGATCATCACTTCAGGGGGAATGTTAAATATTTTTCAAACTTTAAAATAAACCTTCATTTTTGAGGGGGAACCTTTTACTCAGAAAAACGTATTTAACTGAAGCACTTCAGAAAATCAAAACTATTTCAGTTGAATTTTATTAACTGAGATGGTTCAGATCTCTTTGGAACTGACCATGCTCAGAATTTATTTTGTCATCACTGAAAGACAACAATCCTTTCAAGATATTTTGATACTTGGTCAATTGTGTGTACACGTGGCCTACTGCATACTATGTTTTTAACTTACGTTGGTCATGCTTATGTGTCACACAAGTTGCGCCGTAAAAGGGAAAGAAATGAGTACTTTTTCTGAAAAAGTGTTGCGGGGTGGGGTCACTCAAACGTCTCTGCATTTAATGCGGACTTGACCCCAGAAATTGTTTTTAATTGGAAAATCACTTTATATTCCATCTTAAATTCAAATTCCTTTTCATTCTTTCATTTACTTCCCAATCATCAATCTCTCTCATATTTACTCTCAAATTCCTTAACTCTTCATATTCCTTTCACTTTCAACTTTCGATTCTTAAAAATGTCTAAATCATCATCTTCTTCACAACACAAATCGCTCATCAATTTTGAATATACTCCATCGGATGTTGTGAAAACATCTGCCACATGGCCAAAGAATTTCACTCCTTCTCAAATCCGATTTAACATGAGCAATTTCTTGGCTCAATTAAATGTGAAATCCAAAACCCTAATGGGAAGAATTAATCAATTTTGAATATACTCCATCGGATGTTGTGAAAACATCTGCCACATGGCCAAAGAATTTCACTCCTTCTCAAATCCGATTTAACATGAGCAATTTCTTGGCTCAATTAAATGTGAAATCCAAAACCCTAATGGGAAGAATTAATAATTTTTGGGAGCAATCCCCTTTCCATTATGCTCTGACCGCTAATCCTCAGGCATTGTATCATCGATACTTGCTTGAATTCTGGTATACTGTTGTGGTGAGCAAAGATGAACAATCCATCTCCTTCACTCTCAATGAGGGCACCAAGCAGTGTGTTATCACTCTTGAGGGGTTCAGAAATTCCCTTCATCTGAACTACCTCAAACCTTCCCAGGTATTTGCTAAACGACTCAAAGGAGTCAATTTCAGGAAGTTCTAGTCGCCACCGGTCATGGCGATATGGAGGATGCTGATGGTAATCTGAAGACCTCCGGACACATATTTATGTCTGGATTTGGCAATTGCTGGAGGTTCTTCTGGACCCAGATTGTGGAAAGTCTTGGTGGCAACCATGGAGGGTTGGACCAACTTTCATTACCCCAAGTTGAGATGGGGTATTATATTTGGAATGGGATACAAGCAGACTTTGCTGAGATTCTCTTTTCTCAGCTAATTACAAAACTAAAAGGAAAGAGAAGTCTACATATTGCCTTTCCAAGATTTCTGAGCTTATGTTTCATGGATATTCTTGGTGAAGCTTATAATCAAGCTGGACCTGAAGCTTCAGTACCTGAATACAACAGAGATTTCTCAAAGGCATCCACAAAAAAAAGAAAAAAAAAAAAAAAAAAAAAAAAAAAAAAAAAAAAAAAAAAAAAAAAAAAAAAAAAAAAAAAAAAAAAAAAAAAAAAAAAAAAAAAAAAAAAAAAAAAAAAAAAAAAAAAAAAAAAAAAAAAAAAAAAAAAAAAAAAAAAAAAAAAAAAAAAAAAAAAAAAAAAAAAAAAAAAAAAAAAAAAAAAAAAAAAAAAAAAAAAAAAAAAAAAAAAAAAAAAAAAAAAAAAAAAAAAAAAAAAAAAAAAAAAAAAAAAAAAAAAAAAAAAAAAAAAAAAAAAAAAAAAAAAAAAAAAAAAAAAAAAAAAAAAAAAAAAAAAAAAAAAAAAAAAAAAAAAAAAAAAAAAAAAAAAAAAAAAAAAAAAAAAAAAAAAAAAAAAAAAAAAAAAAAAAAAAAAAAAAAAAAAAAAAAAAAAAAAAAAAAAAAAAAAAAAAAAAAAAAAAAAAAAAAAAAAAAAAAAAAAAAAAAAAAAAAAAAAAAAAAAAAAAAAAAAAAAAAAAAAAAAAAAAAAAAAAAAAAAAAAAAAAAAAAAAAAAAAAAAAAAAAAAAAAAAAAAAAAAAAAAAAAAAAAAAAAAAAAAAAAAAAAAAAAAAAAAAAAAAAAAAAAAAAAAAAAAAAAAAAAAAAAAAAAAAAAAAAAAAAAAAAAAAAAAAAAAAAAAAAAAAAAAAAAAAAAAAAAAAAAAAAAAAAAAAAAAAAAAAAAAAAAAAAAAAAAAAAAAAAAAAAAAAAAAAAAAAAAAAAAAAAAAAAAAAAAAAAAAAAAAAAAAAAAAAAAAAAAAAAAAAAAAAAAAAAAAAAAAAAAAAAAAAAAAAAAAAAAAAAAAAAAAAAAAAAAAAAAAAAAAAAAAAAAAAAAAAAAAAAAAAAAAAAAAAAAAAAAAAAAAAAAAAAAAAAAAAAAAAAAAAAAAAAAAAAAAAAAAAAAAAAAAAAAAAAAAAAAAAAAAAAAAAAAAAAAAAAAAAAAAAAAAAAAAAAAAAAAAAAAAAAAAAAAAAAAAAAAAAAAAAAAAAAAAAAAAAAAAAAAAAAAAAAAAAAAAAAAAAAAAAAAAAAAAAAAAAAAAAAAAAAAAAAAAAAAAAAAAAAAAAAAAAAAAAAAAAAAAAAAAAAAAAAAAAAAAAAAAAAAAAAAAAAAAAAAAAAAAAAAAAAAAAAAAAAAAAAAAAAAAAAAAAAAAAAAAAAAAAAAAAAAAAAAAAAAAAAAAAAAAAAAAAAAAAAAAAAAAAAAAAAAAAAAAAAAAAAAAAAAAAAAAAAAAAAAAAAAAAAAAAAAAAAAAAAAAAAAAAAAAAAAAAAAAAAAAAAAAAAAAAAAAAAAAAAAAAAAAAAAAAAAAAAAAAAAAAAAAAAAAAAAAAAAAAAAAAAAAAAAAAAAAAAAAAAAAAAAAAAAAAAAAAAAAAAAAAAAAAAAAAAAAAAAAAAAAAAAAAAAAAAAAAAAAAAAAAAAAAAAAAAAAAAAAAAAAAAAAAAAAAAAAAAAAAAAAAAAAAAAAAAAAAAAAAATTATCGTGAAGAATAAAAAAAAAAAAAAAAAAAAAAAAAAAAAAAAAAAAAAAAAAAAAAAAAAAAAAAAAAAACAAATTCAACCAGACCAACAAGAACAAGATATTAATCCTTATGTTCCACCACATCCATCTCATCAACATCCAATTTTTCCACCGGGCACTAATCCTGCCTATGTTACAGCCGGTACTTTTAATCCATCACTTCAATTTCTTCACCCCCAAATTCATAAAATCCCACCCCCTATCAATTATGATCCCCCAATGGAGACGAACTTGGATTCTGATACAGAATCTGAGAGTCCAACTGATTTACAACTGAACAATGTTCTTAAAGGGCTTGGTAATCTACCATTTGTTGCTCCTGCTTCTGCACAACCTCCACCACCTTTAAATGTAGAAGCACAGTTAGAAAAGATTCAAACCGAAGTCCAAAGCCTTATTCTAAGGGTGGAGGACTTAACCAAGTCTCTAACTGCCAATACTAGTTCTGTGGCTGAAATGAAAGGAGCTCAGATGTTTCTTGGAACTGAATTAACCAAGGTTGCTGGAAACGAAGGACTAGTAGTTGAGGAAGCTGAATGAGCTGGTGATGACTTGCAACAAGGTGAGCTCTGCAATCAGAGAAGCCTTCAAACTAACAAAAAGAGATGTGCAAGCTTCGGTGGTTGCAAACTTGACATCTTGTGTTCAGTTGTTGAAGCAAGATTTTATGGCTGTTGGAAGAGAAGTACATGAGTTGGTTAAGAAGCCAAGTATAAATGAGAAAGAACTTGGGGCTTCTATAAGTGTTGGTATTTTGGATAATCTGAAGTCTGAGCTAACTCAGAATCTAGTTACTCAGATTTCAGAATCCGTTTCTGAGAAGGTTGGTGAGAAGGTTAGAGTGATGATTGCTGAACTAACCAAAGACACATATGACAAAGTGGACAAGGCTGTGAATGAAGTAAAAGATTCAGTGTCCAAACTTGAAGGCTCAGTTCAGAACCAGTCCAAACAGTTAGAAGAAATTCTAACTCATCTCAAGAAGGAAAATATTGTTGCTCCTCCTGTTCCCTCATTCACTGAAGAAGATAGAAAGCAGTTGAAAGAGATGATAGATAAAGAGTCGCTGAATCTGAACTCCAATTTCAGATTAAGATCTCAGTTTGCTTAGCTTTCTAGAGGTATTTCTGAATGCTTACAACAACAAAGTTGGGAACCACTGAAGGGCATGCAAATGGCCATTGAAGAATTCGCTAAGTTGCCTTCAGAGGTCCCCAAAGAGGGAAAAGTTGTGCCTATTGGTCTGCTTGCAAGTACACAAGAAATCATTGAAGCAACCAAGAAGCAAACTGAGGTGCCATCTGGTAGTGCCTCAGTTCAGGGGGAAACTGAATCTGAATCTGGTAAGAAAGATAAGGGCAAGGCCCCATTAGAGGAAGAACCAACAAAGAAAAGTTCTAAGGTTCTGGGATTATTGTTGGTGAGAATGTGGATGAGCATGGTTATCCCCTGCACGATCTTGATGCTGATAGTAAGAAATTGGAGGCTTTGCAGAAGCAGGTCTCAAATCAATTCATTATGTGGAGGGAAAACAAAGAAAGAGAAAGGGAACAACATCTGAAGATGGGGACCCTTGATCATATAGATGCTGCAACTCTTGGTTTATCACTGGAAAGATATTTGAAAATCAAAAATGATCCAAGAGTGCAGAAGTCTGTTGTTGATATGCTCGAGTATGAATGTGGGATGAATTACTCACCTCTGGAACAAAAGCTAGAGAGTCTAACCTTCAAGTTGTCTATTGAAGACTTGAAGAGAAATAGAGAAAAGGAAATGGCAATTAAAAGGAAGGAAATTCTGGCCGAAGTTCTGAAGGTTGAAAAAGAGTTGTTCAGACCAACCACAAAGCCCAAAGTAACTGGAACAAGGTCTGCAAGAAAGAATTCTCGTGATGTTGTCTTTACTTCCCTCAAACCATCTGATGATGCTGCTGAACTTGAAAGAAAACATGAGAAGGATCAGTATGATCATTACATGAATCATCGATCGCATCAGGCCAAAATCATTGATATAGAAGTTACAAAGGCTGATGGATTGAAGTTGTTTGATTTGATTGTAAAAAGAGAAGGTAGGGCAGCTGAAGAATATAATCAAGTTTCAGTTCACGAGTTTGGGATTTCAGAGCATAGGGAGATGATCCAGATTCTGAAGGGGAAGCCAAAATCTGTTTTGATTGGTGCATGGTTATCCAGAATACAACAAAAGATGCAAGCCAAAGTAGAGATTGAAAGCAGATTGTTTGGAAAGAAGGATCATTCTCCACTGAAAAGGAAACCTACTGAAGCACCTTCTGGTTCAAGGCCTGCCAAGAAGTAGTTCTTTTTTCAGTTTATCATGTACTTGTAATATATTTACATTTTTGACAAACATTTTAGTTTGTATATATATGTTGCAAATTGTAACCAATAAGTAGATGGTAAGTTTAAGTTAGAAAAACCACAAGTAAAATTCTGAGACATCAATGATCTATAAGATGTACTTAGAAAATTTTTACAACTTAAACAAAACTTGCATTTCAGACTTACAAACATGTATAGATAGAAGTCTGAGATGCATGCACTATTTCAGAACAAATAGGGGGAATTTGTTAGGTCGGAAATCGACCAAGTATAATTTGTTCAGAAATAGCTTGAAGTTCAGTGAAAACGTTTGTACAGAATTTTGAGCCGTCTCAGAATTACTTCACTGAAGCTTCACTTCAGTTCAGATCAAGATAAATCTGAAGCATTCATTCTGAAGTCAAAGACTGAAGTATGAAGAAGAGAATCATCTCAGAAGCGAGCAAAGAGTGATTCTACCAGATCGAAGACTGAAGCATCTCAGTATAAAGTATTTACAACACTTTACACTGATTACGAGGAAGACTTTTTACTTTACATACCTTTACCCAGTTAATAGATTTATCTATTAATAAAAGGTACAAGGTAAAAGTATAGGTTTGGAACGTAGTACTATAAGTCACATCAACTGACTTATATACTCTTCCTAGTACAAGCATGTAAGGAATTAAGTTTAATTCCTTAAATGTTCACAACCACTTTTATACGATCTTGTCCATGTCATCATGAACTTGGTCTATAAATGTGAAGTCTTCTCACAACTTGCAAAGTGCTTGAAACTTTAGCATTGCAACTTGTGAGATATACTCTAAGTAAACTTACGAGTATTTCCAAGTTATTTAGATCGCTTGTTTTTCGGGATTGTTTAGATACTTACACTTGGGTGTTTATCTTTGTTCCGCAACAATCCTTGTATTTGTTTATATATCAATAAATCAAATACATTAGAAAGAAAACAACGTGTCTCAATGCTACATACTTGATTATACTTATATATATCTTTATATAGTTTCTGCCATTTAGTTCTTGCATTTTACTTTAAGTCAATTGTTTCTTGTTATCCATATCTGGATCGTAAACTTAACTTGTCCATCAAGATCAGTTGTACTTGCCAGTCGGGTTTAGTTAATCATCTTTATTTGGGACTAACATTCATCTTTCAGATCTTGTAATTAACAATGATTTCCACTTAAGATTTCTAGTTGTTTGATAACTAAATGCTAAAATTCGTCCAAAAATGTACGTTATGTTCTTGCCATAGTTTTGTGGTGGCATGTTCCAAGGACCATGTTTGTGGCTTGATGAATATCTAATGTATGTTGATGATCTGTTGAAATACCATACATTCGGATTTGGTCGAGTATGTCTTACTCCTTTTAATCTTTTCATGTCCAATCTCAACGATAGATGATTTTCATTTTTGAATGCTATTACCTTCGTTAACTCAGGTTGATCTTATCCGACTGCTTCTTCACCAATGATTGATTGAATATATTCAAAAGCATAAAACAGAGTTCTATGAATATTTACAATCTTGTTTTGTCTGATAAACACATGATCTCTTTGACTACTTATAAACACAAATCTTTGTTCAGGCTAAAAAATGACTTCACATACACTTAACTCATAAAGATCTACTCCAAGAAGTCTCTATTTTGGAACAGTTATATTGACTTTCTTATGGCTCGAGTCCCAAATGAAATTCTTGGAACGTTGCTTGTTGGATAATGTAACGAATGAACCTTTTGACTGATTTCTGAGCAACTTGGACTTCATCCTTTTTGTAGATTCTTTGCATGAAGTATTCGTATAAGTAAATAAAGTTTATGAACTTCAAATAAGCAAAATCAACTTCACAAAAAAGAGACTTGATTTACTTATATGAATACTTCATGCAAAGAAGCTACAAAAAGGATGAAGTCCAACTTGCTCATAAATCAGGCTGGTTCATTTGTTTTATTTAACAAGCAACATTCTAAGATATTCAGTCGAGACTCAAAGTAGTGAAAAAAAAAGTCAATCTGTCTGTTTCAAAGCAGAGACTTCCGGAGTAGATCTTCAAGAGTTAAGCATATGTCTAGTTATTATTGTGCCTAAACAAGGAGTTATGGTTATCAATAGTCAAAGAGATTACGTGTTTATCAGACAAAAAGAACTTTGCAAATACTAAGATGGAACTCTCATTTATGCTCTGGAGATATTCCATATAATCATTGATAAATAAGCGGTGTGAGAAGAACAACTTGAGTAAATAAAGTTAATGGCTTTCAAAATTGAATATCTCTTGTTGAGAAAAAACATGAGAAGATTTGAAAGAGTAAGATATCCTTGACCAAATCCGAATGTATGGCATTTCAAGGAATCAACATACATTAGATATTCACCAAGTCACATACATGGTCCTTACAACATGTCACCACAAAACTATGGCAAGAACACACCGTATATTACAACCGTTGGATGTAAGGAAAATCAGATGGAAAGGCCGAAGAGCAAAGACTTATTAAAGATGAGGACTAGCTTTTTCAAATCAACAATAAAAGGGAGATTGTTGAAATAAAATTTGATATTGTTAATTTGTATATTTTTGATATATTTTATCTTAAATAGATAGTTGACGGGGATGGATGTAAGTGTTGAAAATCATATATAAATACTCTCACCTACAATTCATTTGTAACCTTTCATCCATTTTTTTAATTCCAATCTTTCAACTTACTGTAACACCCGCCGTTTGGGCCGGTCAATATTATGGGACTAATAAATTTGTAATAAGTCAAACTTTGATTTAGTAAACTCTTGTAGTGAAAAGGTAGGCGTATGAATAAACATTAGAAACGTAATTTTGAAATAGATAATAATATGTCAACGAAGTATTTTAACGAGTCTCGAGTTAAAAGTTTTAACTAAACGAATCATTGCTCAGGAGAAACCGGAAGTCGGATGCGAGAGTGTAGTGGGGGAACAAAACCCTCCCTTCCCTCCTTTCCTCCTCTCATTTCTTTCATTCTCTCTCTCTACCTTATCCTCACCTCCTTTTCTCTCTTTTTCTCTCTAGTTGAAGAACCAAGAATATCCTTTTATATTCTTCCAAAAATTCAGATTTCTTGGCTTGGGTTATCATCAAAAGTGTTAGTAAATCATGTTATAATAATAAACTCCTTCAAAATTTCAAGATTTACTTGGTTTCAAAGTGTTCATCTCCTCTCTTGGCTTCAAAACCGGATTTTAGAGCTTCAAAGGAGTTTGGTAAGTGAACCCCTTCTCAAAATGATGTATTCATGTTGTTAATGGTATTCCATAACTAGATTTTCATAACACTTGGCCAAATCATTGGGTTTTGTTAGAACTAATTTGATTTAGGGTTTGAAAGAGGGCTTTTTGATTTAAGAAGTGAGTTTGTGAAAAGAGTTGGTTTTTACGCTTGTTTATTCTTGTAATGGGTTGTGGTAAAGTTTGAAACCTTGATCTTTCATTTAGCTTGGTCAATTTCGTGTCACCGACTCCATGTGCATGAACCATAACCCGTATGCACAAACCCGAACCCATGTGCACAAATCTAAACCCTTATCAACATTCAGAAACTATGGTGCGGTATAGTGAGATACAATTCTCACATATCTTGTTCCATTGTTCTAGGTTTGGATAGAAGTGAGCGTTGAATTGCGTATAAACTCTTTCTTGCATCCGTGGATTGTATTGCTCGCGTCAGGTGAGTTTCGTAGCCCCTACTATATGTTGTATGCTTTGGGGGTGGAAAGATACTCACTATGTGCCATATGTGCTATGTCGTATATTTAGCCCATATTGTCGTCTATGTGCTTTCATGCTTCTATGTGGTGTTAGGGATACATGATATCGGTTGGGAAAAACGTTGAAATTGTATACTTTAAGACTATTACTATAGGTAAGTAGTCTCTTTTGGACGGATTTATACTTTAAGACTATTACCCTATGTAAGTAGTCTCTTTTGGACTATTGTATACTTCAAGACTATTACTATAGGTAAGTAGTCTCTTTTGGACGGATTTATGCTTTAAGACAATTACCCTATGTAAGTAGTCTCTTTTGGACTTTTGTATGCTTTAAGACTATTACCCTATGTAAGTAGTCTCTTTTGGACTGTTGGATGCTTTATGACTATTACCCTATGGAAGTAGTCTCTTTTTGTCTACTTCCATCTATTTGTAGCCTATGCTAGGATGATCTTTTGATGTGGCATGTGATACTTGATCGTTTGATTGTAACATCGTATATGGAATATATTAAATTTGTGATTTGGGATGGTTGTGCATACATGGAAGACGATAATGCCTTTAGAAGGGTTATAGATGTGGTGGGAAGGCTGCGGGTGACCCTATATATAAGCATCTATGATCCCTCAAAAGTAGAATCGTATGAAGTGTATGTACTTGGCAAAGGATTGTTGTGATTCTTGGGCGTAGTTCCCATGGTGATTATTTGATTCTTGGGCGTTGGTTATTATTTGATTCTTGGGCGTAGTTCCCATGGTGATTATTGTGATTCTTGGGCGTAGATCCCATAGTGATTATTGGTTGTTGGGTTGTATTTCCATTTAGAGACTAGAAATGCTAGTCTCAAGGGTACAACCTACTTGGAACGTGTGAAGGTTTTCCTCGTGGTTTTCACTTGGTATATATATATATGTTATATTGGTTCCGTATCCTTGTGTGATCTTGATGTTGATAGATGTTGTATGGTGATCATTGTGGTTGTGATCTAGACATTTGATGTGTCATATTTTGTATGAAATATGTGATCCTACGAACTCACCAACCTCGTGTTGACATTTTAGAGTATCTTTTCAGGTATTCAAGAAACCGCTTGCAAGCTAGGAGTTGATGCCTCTAGTTGGACATAAGGATCCATTGGTTGCGTGTAGATTGTAGACTCGGGCACGATGCCTCGGTTTGTTTTCCCTTGCATGGGATTCTTATTGTTGTATCTTGACTTGTGTATGTCAACTTGTTGAGTTAAAAGGACATCATATAGTTTCTCTGTGTAATATCCATTTGCAAGCTCGTTTCAGTTGCATCTCACGTTTCCGCCACTGGTGGGGTGTTACAGAATGGTATCAGAGCCTAGGTTTTAGAGAATTAGGTGGTTTGGCCTAGACTAAAACCTAAGCACCCGCATATAGTATATTTCATAGGAAACTATGTGTGCATTGCTATATGTGAATTATATGGATAGCTTGCGGATAAATTGAGAAATTTTTAACGATGACTTTATTCAGTGTTTCAAAGGCTTTGAAAATGTTTGCCAACGCTAATGTCGAGTTTCCAAAACCTTAACTTTCTAAAGGTACCATGAAAGCTTGAGTGTAACTACATGTTTTCAAGTGACTTATTTTTGGAAAATCTCAAGATCTAAACTTCTTACAAAACTTGTGGTTACATTCTTTCTTAAATGCAATTATTTCTTAAATGGTTGGCAAAGTTCGAATATAAAATTTTCCATTTTGCAAGTTTGCAAATATTTTTTGAAATCATATTATAAAAATTCAAATGAATACTTTTGAAGCTTCTGTGAGTGTAACAAGGTTGGAGATTTTACAAGTATATGCTAATTGTGCTTTTGCGTAGGAAACTTTGAGGTGAAACCTATGTGAAGTGGTTGATATATGCTTAGATGGCCATAATTGAGATTAAGCAAGCGTATATTGGGGAATGATAACAAATTTGAGAAGATAAATTTGTATATTCAGATACTAAAGGATTTTATTTAAAAGTGGTGAGTTCGTTACTTTCAAAAGCTAACATATGTGAGTAAGAATTATGTACATGATCGTTGTACTTTGTGTTTACTTGCATTATTATTTGGTTGAACTAAAGTATGAAGGAATAAAAGGAACATGTTTTGTGTGATTCTTGTGAGACGAGTTTTAGACACACACATGTATTAATTGGAATCTTTTGAGATGCTAGATACTTTGGATGGATTCCCGTTGTGACTCTTGATACTTACGCATGATTGGTGTCCCTTGGGGACTTGTGAGCTTGGTTGTGCGCACACCTCGTCAATCGTGTGTCCCGTGGGGACTTGTGAGCTTGGTAAACATCGGTAGGATACTTGATTCTTCCGCACGATTGGTGTCCCTCGTGGACTTGTGAGCTTCTTATGATGTTATACTCGCTAATTATGTGTGTGGGAGTGTGCTCCGCATGATTGGTGTCCCGTGGGGACTTGTGAGCTTGGTTTGGTGTAACATCCGCTAATCATGTGTCCCGTGGGGACTTGTGAGCTTGGTGATCTTATGGCTATGGTTGTTTGTTGATTGTGATCTTGATTATTGATGCTTAATGTAGTTATATGTGGTGTGAAACATGTATTGTGTGGAACGATTTCTTGGTGGAACAAAATTTTGCGTGGTCGATGATAGAATGTAGAATTTGTTGTGTGTATTTATTTATAGCAAAGTGAAGTTATGACATTAACGTAGTATAACAGTGTGGCAACCCTAAAACCGCCCGATCAACGGTTTTACGGTCACCCAGTGGTATATGCAAGTTAATGGCATCACGGATTGCATATGCTTGGCCTAGAGTATAGTAGGTAACCGGTATGCTTAATGGGTGTTGATTGGGTGGAGGGAAAGCCGCTGGTATCACCTGTATACAAACCCAATCAATACCTAGAGGGCATATCGGATTCGAACTATATTTTAAACCACTTGTTCTCTTGTATGCTTATTTGTGTAATGTGTTTGGATATGGATGCTTGGTTTTGATGATGGAATGGCATGTTATTTCGTATGATTGAGTAACGTATACGTTATGCTTGTATGATGTGTATGTATGTATGGCCCGTGGTGATCACGTTGAGGTCATGTTCACGGTTACGTGGATGTTGTAACTGTTGTTGTTGTTGTTCGACTTAAACGTGTTGATAAACGGTTATGATACAATGTGATGAATGTGTTCATGTGCACCCTTAGGGACGGTCAATGTTGTAAGTATCCTAACTCTCGTATTTTGTAAACGGTTGATATCCCAACACTAAGGACTTTAATTGTAATTGGTGAACAATGAGGATATGTTGCTTAATAGTATATGAACTTGAACATGTATGGGATGTTGCTAAACTCGGTTGTATACATGATATAATATATTTGGTGATGCATGTGTAAAATGTATTAGTCGGTGGACGATTATATGAATGAATTTAAAATGCTAGTTTTATTGCATGAATATGGGAAACTATATTGTTAAACTTGATTTTATACATGAGATAATAGAAGTGGTTAATGCATGTGTAAGTGTGCTAATCGGTGAGCAATTGCATGAATGGATTGGTACACCATTTCGATCTTATGAGCCTATGTAGATTATGTCCTTAAACTAGATTGTATGCATGAGATAACGAAAGCGGTGATGCATGTATAAGTAATTACTCGATGGACAATTGTATGAATAAGATTGATATACATGTTTAATAATCTGAGTATGCCCCAAAACCTTATCGCTTAACTTGCTTATAAAAACGAATCGGTAAGGGTTGATAATTCATGCACAGTCGTACCTAACATACAAGAGATCGTATGTATGACTTGATGTGCGGGGCTAGTTGGTAGAACATGCAAAATCTTACCTCCTAACTTGATTATGTGGATGAAATGTTAGGATATGCGGTAGAACAAGTATGGTTGTCATGCTATTCTAATTGTGAATATGCTTGACTTTTGTCGCCTAACTAATTTTGAATCGTTAGGACTTGAAAATGCATGCGTAAAGGTAGTTGGCATCTTGGACAATTGTGTGTATAGGTTGTCATGCTAGCCTAATTGCCTAAATATGTCTTGGTCATGTTGCCTAACTTACTATTAAATAGATAGTTAGAAATTGAAGATGCATGCATAGATGTATTTGGTATCATGGACAAGTGTATATATTGGCATGGCGGTTAGATACTTTGCTAAGTTTCATCCTTGTCTACCATGTGGATTATATGACTTAGTTGGTAACGTGTGAATTAAGCATCGTTGTATTATGATTTTGGGGGAAACTTCGTTATGTTATATGCCCTAAGATTAAACCTTAGGATGATACTTGAGTAGCTACGGTGAGGTGACCGCATGAGGGCGACAACGAGTAAATAACGAATATATCATGAGTCTTGATGCAACTATAAAATTCTTCTATATGTGAGAAGGAACGACTTTGGTTAGGCTAACCATAAATTTGAGTAAATAAGTTGGCGTTTAAAATTCTAACTAATGTGAAAATTATTTGGACGTGAGCATCGCGTAATAAAGTGAAGTGGGCACGACCCCGGAGTATATATATATATATATATACGGTTGGTAAAAGTTGATCAAAATGAACGCCTAACTTAATGCAGAATCGAGAGTTCATACGCATGGGAACGATGGGCCAGATGAGGGTCATAGTGCGAGTCATACGTGAGATGTGAGAAGTTTGAGTACTTGTAGTGCGCGACTCTCGACTCTTCTCGACCTTAAACGGATCACTAGATCATCTTCTACCACATAAAGGAAGGTGCCGTCAGGATTGGATGTCGTGAATAAAAATCCCTCCCATTGTGAAATTGATTTCCAGAATGGGAGCAAACGTTTGGCTTCAGTGAACGAGCCGCCGACCAACAGGTGAAACAAGTCACGAGTGCGCTGACTGTATGTCAAATCGTCATAATAAGTGTTACCTATCTATAACTAAATGAACTTAAATGTAAGCCGAGCGAGCAAGAACTTTAATAGTGATACGAATGGGGCAATAAATCGGAGCACTTGGAGGTGTCTATAAACTCGTTTGTGAAAGTGGAATTATAACTCAGAGATCGATGGATCATGGCAAGAGATGCTAACACTTGGTATGAAGGATGCGTACGACGTCATCTGGTCTTAATAATCTAACGAATTATAACCAAGAATCTTATTACCTAAAACGACATCTATAATCGAATGAATTTTACTAGTACATGGTGAGATCTTTTTGGACATAGGTGGTGAAATTTTAATGGGAGTGAATCCAAAAGATTTTCGCAAAGTGGCCTTGGGGATTCTTAATATCATTGTGAAACATAAGGCAAGATATGAAAGAATTTTGTTAAGTATATTCTTTTCAACTCAAGTAGATCGCTTTAGACTTATAAAGCATGCAAATGATAAGTCGAGAGTGAATGGGAATTCTTTTAACTGGGGAATTCCCTTAGACGTCAAAATAAAATCTCGACCTGGGAGATTCTTCCTTAACTGGGGAATCAACCCAGAGATGCGTGGAGCAGAACGATTTGGAAAACATAACGATTTGAGTTGTTTAGCTTTCGAGTTTTATTCGAATTCTCTACATGTGACTGGAATCATAGACTCACACGTATGTTGAACGGGAGTACTTACTACGAATGTTTGGGCAAATATATTGACGCGTAAAAATCTAATACTATTAACTGTTGGAATGGCATCAAAAATCGTTGTGCAATCCGAGCTAGGTGAGGTTGAGAACCTCCCGTCAGATTTCTGTTAGTAATGATGAGTGTGAAGGTATTAGGGGGATTTGAACCTTGTTGAGAGTGAGAATCGTTGTAATTTCGAGGACGAAATTCTTTTAACTGGGGAATGATGTAACACCCGCCGTTTGGGCCGGTCAATATTACGGGACTAATAAATTTGTAATAAGTCAAACTTTGATTTAGTAAACTCTTGTAGTGAAAAGGTAGGCGTATGAATAAACATTAGAAACGTAATTTTGAAATAGATAATAATATGTCAACGAAGTATTTTAACGAGTCTCGAGTTAAAAGTTTTAACTAAACGAATCATTGCTCAGGAGAAACCGGAAGTCGGATGCGAGAGTGTAGTGGGGGAACAAAACCCTCCCTTCCCTCCTTTCCTCCTCTCATTTCTTTCATTCTCTCTCTCTACCTTATCCTCACCTCCCTTTTCTCTATTTTTCTTTCTAGTTGAAGAACCAAGAATATCCTTTTATATTCTTCCAAAAATTCAGATTTCTTGGCTTGGGTTATAATGAAAAGTGTTAGTAAATCATGTTATAATAATAAACTCCTTCAAAATTTCAAGATTTACTTGGTTTCAAAGTGTTCATCTCCTCTCTTGGCTTCAAAACCGGATTTTAGAGCTTCAAAGGAGTTTGGTAAGTGAACCCCTTCTCAAAATGATGTATTCATGTTGTTAATGGTATTCCATAACTAGATTTTCATAACACTTGGCCAAATCATTGGGTTTTGTTAGAACTAATTTGATTTAGGGTTTGAAAGAGGGCTTTTTGATTTAAGAAGTGAGTTTGTGAAAAGAGTTGGTTTTTACGCTTGTTTATTCTTGTAATGGGTTGTGGTAAAGTTTGAAACCTTGATCTATCATTTTGGTCAATTTCGTGTCACCGACTCCATGTGCACGAACCATAACCCATATGCACAAACTCGAACCCCTGTGCACAAATCTAAACCCTTATGAACATTCAGAAACTATGGTGCGGTATAGTGAGATACAATTCTCACATATCTTGTTCCATTGTTCTAGGTTTGGATAGAAGTGAGCATTGAATTGCGTATAAACTCTTTCTTGCATCCGTGGATTGTATTGCTCGCGTCAGGTGAGTTTCGTAGCCCCTACTATATGTTGTATGCTTTGGGGGTGGAAAGATACTCACTATGTGCCATATGTGCTATGTCGTATATTTAGCCCATATTGTCGTCTATGTGCTTTCATGCTTCTATGTGGTGTTAGGGATACATGATATCGGTTGGGAAAAACGTTGAAATTGTATACTTTAAGACTATTACTATAGGTAAGTAGTCTCTTTTGGACGGATTTATACTTTAAGACTATTACCCTATGTAAGTAGTCTCTTTTGGACTATTGTATACTTCAAGACTATTACTATAGGTAAGTAGTCTCTTTTGGACGGATTTATACTTTAAGACTATTACCCTATGTAAGTAGTCTCTTTTGGACTATTGTATACTTCAAGACTATTACTATAGGTAGGTAGTCTCTTTTGGACGGATTTATGCTTTAAGACTATTACCCTATGTAAGTAGTCTCTTTTGGACTGTTGTATGCTTTAAGACTATTACCCTATGTAAGTAGTCTCTTTTGGACTGTTGGATGCTTTATGACTATTACCCTATGGAAGTAGTCTCTTTTTGTCTACTTCCATCTATTTGTAGCCTATGCTAGGATGATCTTTTGATGTGGCATGTGATACTTGATCGTTTGATTGTAACATCGTATATGGAATATATTAAATTTGTGATTTGGGATGGCTGTGCATACATGGAAGACGGTAATGCCTTTGAAGGGTTATAGATGTGGTGGGAAGGCTGCGGGTGACCCTATATATAAGCATCTATGATCCCTCAAAAGTAGAATCGTATGAAGTGTATGTACTTGGCAAAGGATTGTTGTGATTCTTGGGCGTAGTTCCCATGGTGATTATTTGATTCTTGGGCATAGTTCCCATGGTGATTATTGTGATTCTTGGGCGTAGATCCCATAGTGATTATTGGTTGTTGGGTTGTATTTCCATTTAGAGACTAGAAATGCTAGTCTCAAGGGTACAACCTACTTGGAACGTGTGAAGGTTTTCCTCGTGGTTTTCACTTGGTATATATATATATATATATGTTATATTGGTTCCGTATCCTTGTGTGATCTTGATGTTGATAGATGTTGTATGGTGATCATTGTGGTTGTGATCTAGACATTTGATGTGTTATATGTTGTATGATTCTTGTGATTTTGGTGTAGCTTTCGGATGAGAAACTCGTGATATTCCAATGTGGTGGAATATCTCCCGGTGTGGGACTTCTGTTGCTCAGCTATTCGATACTCACTTATCTATGGATATAAATTAAGTATATAGGTGTATATACACTAGTATCGAATCTATGGCTCGACTGAAAATATGTGATCCTACGAACTCACCAACCTCGTGTTGACATTTTAGAGTATCTTTTCAGGTATTCAAGAAACCGCTTGCAAGCTAGGAGTTGATGCCTCTAGTTGGACATAAGGATCCATTGGTTGCGTGTAGATTGTAGACTCGGGCACGATGCCTCGGTTTGTTTTCCCTTGCATGGGATTCTTATTGTTGTATCTTGACTTGTGTATGTCAACTTGTTGAGTTAAAAGGACATTATATAGTTTCTCTGTGTAATATCAATTTGCAAGCTCGTTTCAGTTGCATCTCACGTTTCCGCCACTGGTGGGGTGTTACACTTACTCTCATTCTCTCTCTCTAACTCTTTGGTATGAATATTAGCATTTAGTAACTAGAAATCCTAAGTTTACACACTTTGTGACATAGAAGGTAAATAAGTTTATCATTGGGCTGCCTTTCAGAGACAAGTTTCAGAGGCATATAGGGTTGTATTTAGCTTTTATTTGAAAAATTGTATAAACTTCCCATATTTAATCAAGTGCTAATTTCGATTACAGTGCTAAAAAAATTATTTTTTCATGCATTACAAATATAGTTTGAGATTATTGCTAGTAGAAAAATGTGGTTTTGTAATGTTAACTACAAGCTATGTAATATTTCCGATTCCCTTCATCTGTTGTGCATTACTACAACATCAGACACTGATTTGTCGTTCTATTTCTTATGATTCTTCCTATATCTTTTGCGGTGACAACTATAAATTTGAGTTACATGTTTTGTTGATTGATTCTAATTGGTTAGATGGTCACACATATCATATAACCTATAGAGTTACTACACATGTGCCCACGCGATGCGGCGGTATGTCGGTGACAACGGGTGGTAGTGCAGGCGATGGCCATGGTGGTGGCGGCCCGTTGTCGCCGCACTGTTATTATTAATGTAAAAATAATTGATTTAAAGAGGGTAGTGATATCGTGGGGGAGAAGGTGGGCTTAAGGTTTATCCCTAGGTATCCGGCCGACTTTGGTTGGGTGTTTATATATAGCTTATGATTCGTTTCCCTTCTTAGAGATATTTGTGCTTATCCCTAAAGGAAGGGATATAGTTAAATCCCTACACTTTCGGGAACCAATGTCCTTTATTTTATTTTAAGACGAACATACATCTTCTTTCGGTACGTAGCCTCACAGATAAGCTTTGTGGTGTTATGTCTTTGACCCGGTGGAGGGTATGTCATCAGTATTATTCCAATCTTTTCGAAGGGGTGTTTGGTTCAAATTGGGGAATGGGAAACGTCAAGGGAAAAGGAATGCAAAGGAATACCAAGGAATATTATCATTGCATTAATGCTGGTTGGTTGATACACATGAATCATTATTCATTGTCATTATATACAACAGATGGTGGTGATTGAGGTGGTGGTGGCGGCAAGTGATGATGGTGAGGTGGTGGTGGTGGTGGTGATAGGTGGTGGTGGTGATGGTGGTGGTGATGGTGATGGTGGTGTCAGGTTGTGACTGGTGGTGGTGGCGACAAATTGTGGCTGGTGGTGGTGGTGGTGGCGATAGGAGTGGTGATAGGTGGTGGTTATGGTGGCGGGAGGTGGTGGCGACGACAGGTGATGGTGATCAATGTTGGTAATGGTGGCGGCAGGTGGTGGCTGGTGGTGGTGGCAGCAGGTGGTGGTGGTGGTGGTGGTGGTGATAGGTGGTGGTGGTGGTGATGGTGGTGTCAGGTTGTGACTGGTGGTGGTGGTGGTGATAGGTGGTGGTGGTGGTGGTGGTGATAGGTGGTGGTGGTGGTGATGGTGTGGCGGCAGGTGGTGGTGGTGGTGGTGATAGGTGGTGGTGATGGTGGTGGTGATGGTGATGGTGGTGGTGGTGGTGGCAGGTGCAGGTGGTGGTGGTGATAGGTGGTGGTGATGGTGGTGGTGGTGATGGTGATGGTGGTGGTGGTGACAGGTGGTGGTGGTGATAGGTGTGGCGGCAGGTGGTGCAGTAGTGGTGATAGGTGGGGGCAGGTAGGTGGTGGTGTAGAGACGACAAGTAGTGGTGATGACGGATGGTGGTGGAGGTGGTGGCGGCAAATGGTGGTGGTGGTGGTTAGATGATGGTGGTAGTGGCGATGGTGGTAGTGAACTTTGGTGGTGGTGAGGAATCAAGTGGGTTATCATTACCATTCCCCCAATTTACTAAGTAATGCTTCATTACCCATTATTGGTTAATGATTACATTACTTACATAGCATGATTAATCATTGTCTTTCCCATTTCTTACCCCACAATACCCCAACCCAAGCACCCCTAAACTTATTTTTGAAAAGATCGTAGACATGCTTTTTAATAACCTTGAGCTTCATCACCTCTAAGCCTCTCGTTTTCTACTATCGTTCCGAATAGTCTTTTTCTATAATCTATTCACATAAAAAGACTTAATATTCAAAATAGTGATGATATATCCTTTTAATTTATCATTTAAAAATATTTTTATAATATTTGTTAAAATCATAAGATAAGATTAAAGACAAAAGTTGAGTAGAATTTACAATTCATATTATTAGGCCTCTCGTAGTAAGCCCTCGACGAGCTCGTCGAGGGGTTGTTCGTGGGTGTTCATCCATCGACGTTAATGCTAGGAACTTGTTCTTGCTCGTCGAAAAGTGGTTTGTTCGGATTTAAGAATAAGGTGGACGAAGCTCGTGGGGCCCGGGAGCGTGTGTGTAGAGTGTAGACCGTTTAAAAAAAAGTTTTTTTTAAAAACCAAACGGCTAGTTTTTCTATATATACATATATTTATATCTATATTAACACTATCATTTTTCAACAATCAATCAAAAATAACATACCATTTCAACTCTTTTTTATCTTCATTAAACCATTCCATTCAAAATGTCGACACGAAGGTGGACTGAATCCAAAGATCTTTTGTTGTCGAGGTGTTGGATACAAAGATGTGAAATGCCTAACCCAAGCGAAAACACTTGGAACGACATATCTGAAAGGTTCAACATGAACACGACTGAAGGTCCACGGACCAAATCTCAACTACTAGGTCACTTCACCAAAATTCGCAATGAATGTAAGCAGTTTGAGGCAATCTATACGAGGTTGAATGCACAGGGGAGGACCTTATCTGATGAGTTGCTTTATGCAACGGCGCATCAGGAGTACCGGGAGAATTATGGGAGGGGCTTCAGATACGAGCAGTGTTTCAGGGAGCTTATCACGGTTGCCTACTTTTAATTAAGTCTGTTTTCATTGTTTAATTAAGTATGTTTTAGTATTTTAATTAAGTGTGTTCTATGTATTGTAATGCCTACTTTGTAATTTAATAAAAACAGACTTTTATTCATAATTTTAAAGCATTACAAACTTATTAAAAGACAAACACACAACATACAATTAAAATTACGAGTCCTAAACATTAAAACTACGAGACCTAAACATTAAAACCACGAGTCAATAAAAGCGAGAATCGTCCGAATCAAAGGAACTGTTACCATCATTGCGGTGGAAGTATTCATAACTGTCATCTCCATTTGATCCTCCAGGAGGGTCTTCATTTGCGTATTCCTCCCCTGGGTCAGTAACGTAACCATCGGGCCGGCGACCAACATTATGGTGGTCGATATTGCCTTGCCAAAACTCTGCATGCTCAAGCGTGCTCGTCAAAGTTGCAACTGCACCACTTAGTTGGGCAATGGTTTCATCCAACTGTGAAACCTTCTGTTGCAGGTATTTCACATACCTGCGCTCCATGCCAGTACGCTGTCGCCTTGACAAGCTGAGAAGGCGTCCAATTTCGGCCATTTGAGCCGCCTTTTGTTGGTTAATGTTGTTAATCACAGCCCCCACGTCTGTTCGATTCTTGTCCTCGTCAAGCATGTGATTGCATCGAGTCTTTGGCCTCGGTCACAGTCATGGGTGGCCTAAAGTGTGGATCCATTTGGGTGTTTGAACGTATGTTTTAGTGTAAGAAGAAGTGAAAATGAATTTGTGTGGGTTGAAGTGTGGAATGGTAGTGTATATATAGTGGTTTTACAAAAACTAGCCGTTAGGGGCTATTTTTGCCATATTCTGAAAGTTGAAATTTGAAATGAGGGACCTATGTTGCCACATTTGAAATTCTTTTATTTTAAATAAAAGTTTTATTAATATTTGGGTTAAAATAAAATAGAATAAAAAAGTTTAGGAAGAGATGAGGAAGAGGTGAGGAAGATGTCTTAACTCTTAATGCTAGGGGTAGTTCTTAAATTGAAACAAGCTGACGTGACATTTAGGAAGAGGTGAGTAAGAGATTTAAGAAGGGGCTTGTTAAGAGAGGCTTTATGGTTTTAATACATTTTTTTTTATAAATTAATCATTTTCATATTCAAAATTTGAGTTGAAATAAAAGGAATCGGCGGTTAAAACTTCGAGAAGCTGCCATATGTTTTTCCTTCTCCTTTTCGGCACCTCATTTTAGTCGTCGTCTCGTAAAGTACGTTACTCTACCAATTTTCACACACACCTACATACATTTATGATTTATCTATATCTATATCTATATACCTATACATACATCTATATCTATCTACAGCTTAATTAATCAAAATCTATATATTCCCCCTTTAGTCAAACTTTCAAATATCCCAAAAACACAAATTAGGGTTTCAAATTCCACCCCCCAAAAAAATGGATTTCAATTTCCTAATTTCATCTCTCCCAACTCTCCCAATCTTCTTCTTCATATTCTTGACAATCTATTTAACAGCACACCTGATTGTTTTCCGGACCTGGAATTCGAAGCTCCGGCCAGAAGCGGCGAGTTGTTTGATCTCATTTGCACACGGAACACCTGCAGTTATTTTAGCTTCTTTAGCGATAAATCCGGAGACCGATTTCGCCACTCGAAACACCGGTTTCCAGAATTCGGTACTCGATTACAGCATTGCTTACTTTTTAATGGATCTTTGTCATTATTTGATATATAACCCTAGTGATATATTGTTTATAGGCCATCATTTAGCTACCCTTTTCGTGTTTATTACGTGTCGGTATTTAGTCGTTCATGGGGCTTATGGGGTTTTGGTGTTGCTTATACTTGCTGAAGTTACTAGCTTTTTGCAAAATGTGTGGACGTTAGCTAGCGCGTTGAGAGTCGAATCTAAAGTTGCAGCTAAGGTGTTTGATGTAATGTCTCCCCCGTTTTATGTGCTTTATTCGATCGTTAGAGGGGTTTTAGGGCCGTTGTTTGTTTATCGGATGGTTGGGTTTTATTTAAGTGGTGGTGCTGATGATGTTATTCCTAGGTGGATTTGGGTTTCTTGGATTTGTGTTGTGGTTGCTGCTATTTCGGTTAGTATTCTTTGGATTTGTAATCGGTGGATCGAGTTGTATAGAGGAAGGTTAACTGTAATTGAAAAAGAGAAGAAATTTAGTTAGGGAAAAATGTTAGTGAAATACTTGGATTACATCTAGTTAATTGTATGAATACAGTATTTTAAAGTAAATCAGATGTACTTTTGTTAGCTTTTTTCGAAATAGTGCAATAAAATGTTATCTATGATGCTTTGAATCTTGTTTCTTTTGAGTTAAATGTCTCATTGCATTAGCCTTTCGGGCAAGTTTCGTGTATTTTGTTACATACATGTTTTGATAAGAGTTCAATAATTTAGTTGCTACTTCTTGGACCTTTCAAGGGCTGTGCATTTTTTATGCTTTATATTATTATGAAGATAGAGAATAATCTAAGTTGATATTCTCCTACTTGTTTTTCCATTTTGTTTAATAATGCAATTATAGGGCTTTTGTGATGTTGACTTTTGCAATTCAAACTTGATGTTTGCAAGTTGACCAGCTTCTGCATAGTCAGAACTTATTTTTTAGCAATTTGACAAGTTTCTCTGTATTGTTCCATGTTGAAGAGTATTGTAAAAACATGTAAAACTCTAGAATATGTAGGTTCTTTTCAAATTTGTGTGGTGTATGGAGAGTTGGAGATATGACCATCAGACAAACCGAGATATGAAAGTATTGGATTTGGACGGTTAATTTAGTTATTTAGATTACTTGCTTTTAGTTATAAAAAGCTGAATGATAATAAACATATAGACCATTTGGTTTACTCAGTTTGTAAACTGGAAGTAATCTGGCTTGTTGAAGATAAGCCAGAAGCTATGCAAAATGGACGATGCAATGTGGTGGTTCAAGATCACCAGAATTCTGGTATGGTCAATCTAAAATTCTAAATATTATTTGTTTTCACAAAGAAATTGATGGAGGTAAATGTATTTAACTGCTTCCAGGTTCAACCACTTTTGGTATGTTTCATGTGCTTGCTGGCTACAGTTTCCTTTGTGATAGGTAAAGTCTCATGGCTAATTCTAAACTGCTTATATCTGATACTTGATCCCCTTAATATTTAAAGAAGAAATTGTCTGATAGAATTAAGACATACAAGAAAGATCTATTGGTTGTATAACTGTCAGAACTCCGTAATACATCCTTGACTTCACTAGAACATTTGTGTTTGGGAACTTTGTTTTGACTCTTGAAAACGGCGTAGAGGTGATGTTGGATAGCAGCATACCACCATTTTGCATATCTTCCAATTTGAAGTCAGATATAATTTCAGATGATTTTGTTCAATGAGCAGAAGCTTATGATTTAGGGCCAACCTCAAAGAATAGAGGAAATGAAAATGAAGAAGAAAGCACAGGACCTGAAATTCGAAAATTTCCAACCACATGGACCATTTGTGATATTTTCTCCAAAGAATAAATTAACATTGTTTAGATGCACATTTTGACATTTTGTAAAGAAACGTCGTTCATATTGACAAGGGCATGGATTTAGTTAGATCTGTTAGAGTATGTGTGAAGCCAAGGAAGTGTGGTGGCCCACTGTTTTTGATTAGTCAAAAGTAGTAGACAAGGGGTCCACTTTTGGTGGAAAAGTCTGGAGGAACCCATGCATTAATGCACTTGTATCAACTCCTGATACTTTGTTTACTCTCCTTTGTCTCTCCAATGATGGCAGTTGTAAAGCTATCTATATCTCTATATAAGAGATGTTTATGTATTTGTAAGATAACACCTCAAAACAATGTGATAATAAACTACCCATTTGCAGCCGGTGGATGTAGGTCAGACCCAGACCGAACCACGTTAAATTCTTGTGTCGTGTTTTTTATTTTCTTGCTTTGTTGCTTCCGCTGTGCTTAAGGCAGTTCTTATCTAGTGGCAGTTCTTATCTAGTGGCTGATCCTAACAAGTGGTATCAGAGCTAAGGCTAAGGCTGTTCGTTTATTTCGATTGCTGCTGTTTGAATTGATTGATTGCTGTTGCTGTTCTCAATTCTGCTGCTGTTCGAATTGGTTGATCAGATTCTGGTTTGCTGCTGCTATTTTCAGCAGCTGCAAAACAGCTGTTGCTGCTGTTCCAGGTCTGATCCGGCTTTGATCTTGCTGCTGATTTTGCAGCTGTTTGCTGTTGTTGCTGCTGTTTTACAGCAGTGTTTAGGGCCTGATGCTGCCGCTGAACTGCTGTGTTTTCTTTCTGTTCGATCTGGTTTTCTGGGTTTGGTTTTGTGGTTGTGTTTGCCACTGTTATACCTGTTCCCGTCACCACCAGCCGCCATTTGCAACTTTTGTTCACATCAGATCTGAATTCTGTTTAAAAACTGTCCAGTTGTTTTTTGATTGATTTTTTTTTGGTCAGTGGGTGTGATAAGGGTTTCTGAAATTTGGGGTTTTGGTGTTATTGATCGATTGAAAGAAAGATAAAAGCAATGTTTCAGTTTTCTTGTTCGAGAGGTATTGGCTACTGTTCTTGGTTACCACCGAGACATTCTTGTTCGTCATTGGTCAGAGGTTGAGGTATTGAGTTGTATCTCGGGTTAGTCTGATTCATGATTAGGATGTGGTTTTGCGGGTGGTTGTTATCAAGTTTGTTGCTGTGATATTACCTTGATCGATTAGAAAAGAAAAGAAGATAAGTACCATTGTTTGAAGTTAGTCCATTAAAACAAGGTATTAGGTTGATTAAGGTTAAGCCTTTGTTCGACCAGGTATATACAGATGTTTTAAGATTGGATTGGATTTCTGTTGGTTTCTTGTGACGGGTTTTGTCATGAGAACTTAGATATGGTACTGGTATTGAAGAAAATAGAGCTAGCAGGTTTGGAGTGCTCTGGGTTTTGAGTATTCCTGTTCCGGTGTTGCTAGTGTCGACACAAGTGAAAAAGGAGTTAGTCAAGTCATGGAACTAACGCTTGTTTTCTCTACTGCTGTTATTGATCGTTTGCTGTTAACTGGTCTGGAACTGTGGATGTTCAGTGTTGATCAGTGGTTTGACTTTTTTGAGTGGATCTTTGTACTGGTATTGGGTGAAGGTTTTCACTGGAGGAGTACGAGTGGAGGTTTGGCTCATGGAGTTTGTTTAGCATGGGTTGGAATAACAAGGGCAGTGGGAGCTGGGCTTAGTTGACTTGTGGGGTTGCATGAGGTGCTTAGGATTTTAGAGTCGTCCGAGGTTGATAAAATTCTGCTTATGAGAATGTGTCTAGGTTGATGCATTAGGATCATTGGAAGGCAGTGAAGACTCTTGTTACAGATTATGGTTTGCTTCATTTTATGTTACCTACTGTAGTGAAGCAAGTGAATCTGTTGATTAGACTTTTGGAGTGTGCAGATTACTGCACTACCGGAAGAATTGAACCAACTTTCGGAGAAAAGTCTTGGCTCGCTGATTCGAGAGTTATACGAGTCCAGTTTGCAGTAAAGGACTATGGGACTTTCAGGTAATCTGTTCGAGTGTATTCGGAGGTTTTGAACTTGGACGGGATTTTGTAACAGTGGGAGCACGAGGAGTGTTTTGACACATGTTGAAATCGACGTTGGGTTCTGAAGACCAGGTTTCCGAATGAAATCTCTCCTGTGAGGTTACTGCTAGTGGAGAGTGTTGTTGTTTCCTCTGGAGTCTCTGGAGCCGGTATTTCAAATCAGTAGGAGCCGGTTGAGATTGAGGATGAGTCATGAGTGGACTTCGCCATGACTGGGTCAGCTGTGTCTGACTGTATTGGAGCGGTTTACAGCTTCAATGTGCCCTTTTGGTTTACTGATGATTGGGCGGGCTAAAATGGGATATATGGATTGAAGTTTGGTTTGCTCTTGGGAGCTGGACCTGGAAGACTTCTGTTTCTGTGGAGTTTTGATTGGGGTTACTATGGTTTGAAGTTTGGTTTGTTCTTGTGAGCTGGACCTGGAAGACCTGGAAGACTTCTGTACCAATGTATGTTTAAAGTTCTTACAGAAATACATATGCACAGTTGAAGCACAAGCATAGGTGAAGATTGTTCCGTGGCTTCAAGTGGGAGATTGTTAGAGTATGTGTGAAGCCAAGGAAGTGTGGTGGCCCACTGTTTTTGATTAGTCAAAAGTAGTAGACAAGGGGTCTACTTTTGGTAGAAAAGTCTGGAGGAACCCATGCATTAATGCACTTGTATCAACTCCTGATACTTTGTTTACTCTCCTTTGTCTCTCCAATGATGGCAGTTGTAAAGCTATCTATATCTCTATATAAGAGATGTTTATGTATTTGTAAGATAACACCTCAAAACAATTGAAATAATACACTCCCATTTGCAGCCGGTGGATGTAGGTCAGACCCAGACCGAACCACGTTAAATTCTTGTGTCGTGTTCTTTATTTTCTTGCTTTGTTGCTTCCGCTGTGCTTAAGGCAGTTCCTATCTAGTGGCTGATCCTAACAAGATCCGTGTTTGTTTTCTCGTTCAAAGCAATTTTGCTTTTCGTATTTTTAACATCCGGTAGTTTAGTGAGCTTAGTAGATTTTGCCTATATTCAATTTTAGTATGAACGACGTTTCTTTCTGAAGGTTAGACGCTAGACATTGTAAATCCTAGGCCGTATCGTCTATGCTATCTTGATGATAAATAACATTCTTAATTAGGCTGATCCTCCTTGGTTTTTGGAAGACATACATGTATATAACATCAAACCACCCCCAAGGTGGGTTAATTAATGGTTAACAACTTAACATCATAAACCTCTTCACAAGTGGTCCCAAGTTTAAATCCTACTAGGTACAATTCTGGAGATGGACATGAAAGATTTAGAAATGATCACAGGATATCCCGGTTAGGACGTGTACATTTGAGTCAAAAGAAGACCTGCCTTTCCCGAATAACCTGAATAGGAGAATTTCATCCGTTCACATGTACATAACATTATTTGTTTGCATTAATCATAAAAGGCACCTGGTATATTAGGGATCTTGTAAAAGGGAATCGATTTAAAATACTTCAACATTTAACTCACAAATTTAGAGATGTATAAATAGCAATATGAGCTTCACAACTCACTTGTGCATCTATTATATGGTAATACATTTACAAACACACAGGTTTAAAAAATGAATTGAAGGGTTGGAACTCTGTCTGCAAGTAAGTTTCTTGACTAATTCCATGGCCACCTATTCCCTTTAACAATATTCCAATTTGTATATATACTCAAGGGATCTCCCCTATGCAAAATTATTGATAACACAATCACAAACTTTTATCACAGATATACACCTGCTACATCTTTCTACTTCTTTAGGAGAAGAACTTGTAGTCTTTGGCTTCAATGATGATCTGCCTTAAACCCCCGATAGGTGCTACGATCATCAACGCAACCCCTAATATGATACAGACCTGCAGTATGTGAACCAGATGTCAGCAGAAATGATCAAGAATATGTAAAATGGTCGGAAATTAAACAAATGACCCTTATGGTGCGTACCCAATTGGTGATCCAAGATAAGCTCCACTTCTTTGGTTTATAGATAGTTAGCCACATGATGCAAGGTAACTAGACCATGAAGAGCACGAGACAACAATCAAAAAATCAATATTCATGAGATCAAGAGATTCGCTGTAAATGAATAACTAGGAAAAAGTTGAAGTTCCTTACGAAGTATGTTGTAGGGGCAAATGCAAATCCACCGAAGAAGCCCAGAAGTCCACCAAAGAAGGGGAAACAGATGCCAATGAACATTGTTAATGCTGCGGGCAAAAGAATGAATTAACCAAACAACAGTGTAATCCCAATAAGAATAAGATTCGAAGTGGCAAAATGAGCGTTGTGCAACGGATATGCAGGTTGAAACAGGTTCGAATTGGGTTTAGTTTGGTGAAAGAAGTCGAGTTTTTCTATAATAATCTAAATATTTCGATAAAATATTTAGGACGTTTTATAATGCACTTTAGGATACTTTCAGCTTGTTACATTTTTATCTGACTTACATGATCCAAATCATAATTATTTGCTAGAGTAGTTTACTTACCCACATAAAGATTCCTGGTAATAAACCGAAGCATAAAGCTAGGGGTGAAGTTCAAGTTCTTGACAAGTACAGTTTCAATCATATCAAAAACTGGCATTGCATAGATCTACAGAAACGTAGAAAAAAACTTTAGATCGGGTTTAATCAGATGAAACTTCATCGTTAGAGAGAGATTTTTAACCTGATAACTTCCGATAACATGAATAACAACGAACAAATTAGCCATAGTGATGAGCCATGTAGGTTTCTCTAAACTGATAAGAATATTATCCGAGACCTCATTTCCAAACATCCAGTAGCCTATAATGGCGACGGGAAAATAGCATATAGCTACAACGATATATGCAACAACCACTCCCTTCCACATGGGCCCCTTTGAGGGTTTCTCAGGTGTCGATGGAATGGTGGCTTGAATTTCTAACACAACGTTGTGGCCTGCATATGCAAAAGCAACTTCACCCAGCCCGCTAAAGATGTTGAATACTTTCCCTGCTGTGGTAGTTGCCTTGTATCCGTATTGAACATTTGGCTGCACACCCTTTGCTACAGATGCTGACCACGCGATGGTAGAGTAACTGCATCACGTGGTTTCAATTAGTTTCTATATCTATTTCCTAGAGGCGGCAAGATCGGTGGGATGGGCATTGGGTCAAAACGGATTTAGGTCTAAATGCCTTTTCATGCTATAGTGTTAGATTGGGTTGGTCTGACACCATTTTTCATCTTCTTTTCTGAATGAAGCGATATAAGAGGTTGTATGCATTATAAGTTACACTTTGGACGATGCGATTTACATGTAAACATTTGAAAATAGACCATTATAACCTGTTCGGGCTGTTTAACCGTGTCTCTTCTATGGCAGACTTTTTACTTGATCTTTTTTGAGATGAAACACAACTAAAAACCGACCCTTCTATTAGCAATGGTCCAAAATGCCCCGTCAACTATTTCATAAAATTTCTCATCATGTTATCGAGAATCGTATGTGGAGTACCTGAGGGACATAACTGCTGCAGCCAATGACACTCCAGATATGGAATTGAAATTGGGAAGATGAGACAGAACGAAATGGACAGAAGCAAAGATCATGATGAAGAAGGTGAGTCTGATTTCTTTGCAGTTGTCATTGCAAACAAGATCATGGAATTTCTTTAAAGATTTCCCTCCAGTGACCATATACACAATGTTGACCCCGACTTCAACAATGAGCTGCTGTGGAACCACTATGTAAAGACCGAGCTTTTCACCAAATGCATGCTGGCCTAGCTCATGGTATCTGTCGAATCGTTTCCCTGGTACCATCTCATGCATCTCTACCATTTGCCATAATGTGTATAGAGTTACTATCCATGATATTACCATCACTGATACACCAGGACCCCTGAAATTTCATACAAAATACAGTAATGGTTTTGCAGGTATTAGAGTATTATCATAATTGCTGAAAAGATCAAATACATTCAACCTATTCGACTTTTTCTATTTTTACAATCAGTCAGTATTCAACATCAGGGACACATGACCATTCAATGGTGAAGCCCTGCATATACTTTAGACTACAAGGTGTAGACCATGAGCTGTTACAGGTGATTCAAAAGAATAACCTAGTTTCATTTTTAGCATAGTTTCTAAGTTCTCTCCAGTTGACCCATTGAATAACATGTGTTTATTTGTGATTGATCCCTAAAATTCCTTCCATTTGTCATAGTGTTTATGAAATCCTTTTTTTTTAATGCTGATCAAGAACAAAATAAGTTCCCAAGTTCGGATCCTTGATTTGTATTTCATATTTTTTTGACTGATCAAAATGTTTGGTATTAAAGAAAGGACTGACCAACCAAGTTCCGACATTGCATAAGGGAGGCTGAGAACACCAGCTCCAACCATAGCAGTAACATTGTGGAAGGCTGAATACCACCATTTTGCGTTTCGTGATGAGGTAACCGGAAGCCATTCATCGATGGCTCTCTCTCGTTCGGTTCTGTTATCTACCTGTTATATATACACAACTAGTGTCCATCAAAACCGTTGATATGATCAATAAATTAAAGAACTAATTTAGACAAACAAACAAAAAGAGTTAAAAAAGAGTACATAAAGAAAACACATACAAGAGGTGTTGTAAGCGTCATGTTATTAAAGATAAGAAATATTTGAATGAATCTAATGAGATTAGAATGTGTGGTTTTATTTATAACGTTACGTATCTCCCAATTATTTGGAGTAGTTCAAATGTCTGTATCTGCTAGTTCTTATATGGACCAAAATAAATCTACAACTTTGACTCTACGTAGGACACATTATGTCACTATCCACTGTTACATGTAGGCTAAATTGTTACATATCATAATTTTTTTTCTAATGACTTCTAAATGTGTCCAACTATACGTATGTTATGATAATATGATTGTTTACAGTATGATCGTTTTCCATGTGTATTTAACTTTCAAAAATTTAACTTCAGTGGCGGATCCAAAATTTCTATTGACCGGTAGCGCAAGTTTTTTTCACTAGCTTCGTACACGTACAAAGTAACCTTAGTGACTAGATTGTTACGATTTTTAAACGGTTTTAAGGATTTTTCACTAATTTTAGCGTTTTATAAAAGTATTACCACTTTTGTTAGTTTCATTTCTCATTTAGTGACACAAATACATATTTAAAAGTTTTATTGCTATAAAATCTTTCAAAAGTTTAGGATTATCCACATTGACCGGTATCTTAAATTTATTATACCCGTAACACCATTAAAAAATCTAAAGTATTTGAAAAAAATTTACACTAAATAGTTTGAATGGACCCGTAGCCCGGACTACCCCTCCTTTAAAAATAGTTTTGCCCATGCATTATATGTACCCATCAATCAAAAACTTATAAACCGACAACCTGGTCTTAAATGTGACACCATATATGGATGTCATATTTCGTTACATATAATAAATTTTTAAAATAAACACAATTATAGGTGTACACATACTATATACATTCGTGTTTAGTTAAACATTTTGAAACAATTAACCCCTTTATTTTAAAACAATTATGGGTTTATGTATCCTTAAAAACAAATTTAGTTAAAGAAAGAATGCATGTGCTCTTCAATCTTTACACGTTTGATCCATATTGAGCAAAAATAGCACCAGGCCGGCATCCTCATGGTGGAGGTTTCGTCTCAAACTCGTCCTTCCGACTAACGGCGTTCTACCGTTAACACTCCTTACGTGGTAATCACGTGAGGGCATTTTGGTCATTTTATATATTGTCTTATGTGCAGAGAATGTCCCATGTACTGTAAGTCATTCATGTCAAAATGGGTCAATGTGGGTTTATAAATGGGAAGTGATAATCGTACCACATATTTTGATGCATTTACCACGTTGTACATGTTTCATAGCATACTGTAAAAGTATGCAATGCACAACAGTGGTAAACTTATCAAATTCTGTGGTACGAATATCACTTCCCTTTATAAATACGAGTATACATTTTTTATAATGGGTGATAATATTGAAAAAACTAGCTACAAAACAAAAGGGTCAAACAGTTTTATAGTTGTCTAACGATACTCTAGTGTTTAGAACTATATAATTTTCAGTTATTAGAAGAAGAGACATCATTATTCGAAGAATTGTTATTTTGTTGTTTTCCAAAAGTTAACCGTATACACAATATAAAAAAAAAACAAAAAAAAACGTGTTGGCGGGTCAAACCATCCAATATGCTTGACCCGTTTCAAATGGTTACCCAATTTTCTCTATAGTTAACATATTCCTTTTTAGGTTGTCTCAGGCCGGTCCTTATAGTGTTCTTCCCCTGCATCCGACGGCGTCCGACGCTAAGGAGGGGGAAGACGCTATTAGTAGTGGTTGCGTCCAAGCGGGCGTCGGGAGGGTTTATTCTAAAGTTGGACGCGCGTTCCAACGTATATGTGGGGCCCGATTTGCTTGTTTCCGTGCAAAAGAAAAAAAAGTTTTTTATTTTTTTGTAATATAGTCGTTACATTCAAACAACACCCCGCTCCTCCTTTTGTTTTTTTTTATAATTTTTTTCCTATTTAAACCACCACCATTTCTTCACATTTCACTACCATTTTCCAATTACTTACTCAAAATCTATACTTTCTCTCCACAATTCATTTACCAAAATACCTAGGAGAATCAACAAAAACCTTTCCAACCAAAATCAAAACTTTTCAAACCAAAATCAACAACCACCACTACCGTCGGCAGCTCGACTCAACAACACTATCGATGCCGATTTTGAGGCGCTGCTTCAAATGGGATCTGTTCCAGTGGGATCTCCCCCATCCATGTCGTCTTCAAATATGATGGGGCAGTCGAGCAGCTTTGGTTCGATGAACCAATCGTTTTCGAATTTGTTAAATTCAAACTTGTTTAATGAACAGTATCAACAGTTCCAGCTAATGCAACAATTTCGTGAATTTCAAGATGCGCACAACAATTCCAAAGGCCAGCAGGTGAGACATCTTCTCAACCGGCACGAACTAGTGTCGCCTCTATAGATGAAGAAGTTGCAGAAGTTCCTGCACCGCCCAGGAGATTGACAAAAAAAGGGAAGGAAATGGCGGAGAAGCAAAAGTGGACAATGGCGGAGGCGGTTTTGTTGTCTCAAGCGTGGACACATGTTTCACAGGTTTTGGGCTAAAGTGGTCCAGTGGTTCAACGAGCACCGCCCGGCAGGAGAACGCAACAAGAGTCAACTACAAGGGAAATGGAACAAGACAAAGAAAGGTTGTAAGCAGTTTGGAGCAATTCTGAACAAACTTCTCGAGCAAGGACGACAGAGCGGCGCAGACGAAAGACATGTTTACAATGCCGCTCATGAGCACTATATACAGCTTCATGGACCGACCAGATTTCAGTATGAGGAGTGCTACGAGGTGCTGATAGATGCTCCTAAGTTCTGGCAAGACCATAGTATTGCCAAACGGAGCGTAGCTGATTATGTCGATTTGGGTGATGATGAGGCACACTTTGGGGTGCATACGAGTGTGGACCCAGATGTAGGTTTGGACCAGTTGTTTGGAGACGACCCAATTAGGAAACCACCAGGTCGTAATGTTAGTCGGAAGTTGTGGAGTGGTTCAGATGCGACTTCTAGCCATGGTGGTTCGAGTGGATCAGAAATGGCGTTGAGCAAGCTTGATCAAATGCTCTTGATGCAAAAAGAAGCTGTAAGAAAAATTGATGAGGATCGGGTGAAAGCAGAGGAGGAGCGGAAGAAAAGAGAGGATTATCGCTTCCGAAAGAAGGTGGTCGAGGCATTTAAGCTTCTGCAGCAACCAATTCCCACCGGTGTATCCGAAGAGGAGTTGGAGATGATCAAGGCTTCATGCCGATCGTTGATGGATAAGTACGGGCCGCATTTTGGGTCACTTTAGGTTCTCGTATTGTAGGTTAATGTGTTTTAATTCCTAGATTTAATTTGTAGTTTTAATTTGTAGGTTAATGTGTTTTTAGGATGTAATGTTTTATTTTTAAGTAATGTAATGTGTTTTATAATAATAAAATGTGTTTGTTTAATTTTGTTAAAAGAAAAATAAAATAATAAAATAATGAAAGAATAAGGGAAGAATAGGGGGTTATAAGGAGGGGGATGTTCTTGCGGTGTTCTAAGAGAGAGAAAAACTGATGAATAGTGGAAGAATATGAGAAGAAGATGGTATGTATAAGGAGAGGCCTCAGGTAATAATGTAATATGACTTAATTTTTCTATACTAAATTTTGAACTTATTAAACATCTAGGAATCATTACATCGAATTTTGGTACACATGTTTTCTAAATAATATTTTATTCACAGGTGACATTTTAGAAAATGTTGTATTCTCTTTGGACAAGAAACTAGCAATGTACTTTAATCAAACCTTTTTTTAAGGACAAATTTTACTTGTTAATTGTTAGTTTTCCCTAAGTTAGTAATTATGTGCCAATGCCCGGATTTAAATCCGTGACCTCTAGAGACGCAAACCACCTTCCCTTAGACCATTAGACCGAGAGCTCATTGACTTTAATTTTTTAATTTTTGGTTACATATTTTTATTCTCTTTTTGTAGGACGATGAAGTAGCACAGCTGGTTTTCATCTCAAAATGTTTTTTTTTTTATTTTGGAACGGATGTTGAACTTGTTTTATAACTACTTAACAATAATTGTTACATAGTAGATTGTTAACATTGAAGTTTTATTCAGAATCATTTTTCTATTTGCAAGATCGGAATTGTAAGATTAACATACTTACATATTTAAATTCATTTTTGTTTATAATTCATATCAAAAATCAAACACATTATAAGTTATGAAATGCTTTTGGTTTAAATATCACAAGAATAACGATATACCAAAAATATGAATTTAATTGCTAATTGATTCTTTTTTGTTTTTGAACAACCATTTTAAATTAAATAAATTTCATTACATACCCCTGTGGTTTGCCATATTATCAAGTTTCACCCCTATGGTTTTTTTTTATCATTAGATACCCATATGGTGGATTTTTGTGTCATTACATACCCCTACCCTAACGTCCGTTATGTGAGTCTCCGTCAACCACCTCATGTGCATACCACGTGAGGGTATTTTAGTCTTTTTGACTCCTATAACACTCCTTCTTCTTCATCTTGTTGTCCAGATCATCAAAAACCCAATTTAAACCTAATTTCAAATCATCAAAAACCCAATTTAAAGATCAAAAAATTTCATCAAAACCTAAATTGAATCTGATTTCTTCATCATCATCAATAACACACATACATATACGTAATCTATACACATACATATTATTATATATATACATAAACATACATATATGAAAACATATTCAAGATCTAACAACACCACCACCACTCTACCACTGCCACTCTATTCACATTCTCTCTCTCTCTGTTTCTTCGCCGCCGTCGGTTTGTCACCACCCAGATGCCGCCGGAAAACAACCACCACAACTGGTGGCGGTGGGGGTTCTTTAACCGCCGACTGTTGGTGGGGGATCTGGTGGCCGCCATTCTCTATCACAAACTCAGATCGTTATAGGCTTAGAACATATATTGATATTCTTAACAACAGACAAACGTCGATTACTTCTTCGTTTCTTTAAATTAGAACTCGAAACCAACAACAAAATACTCACAATCAGTTTCCGAACATTCCCTCACCAAAAATTTCAGATTTGAGGATCGCCGGAAAACATGGAGATTCGCCGGAAAAATTAAAGCTTCGATAACTTTGTTGTTTATTCGAGTTACGACTTGAAATTTGTACCAAGATACTCAGAAACAGATTCCGCACAAATCCTCACTAAAAGATTTCACGATCTCGACTCGCCGGGAAACTCAAGTTCTTGCCGGAAAACTCAAGTTCTCACCGGAAAACGTGGAGTTTAGTTAAGCAAGCTCAGCCTGGTGATAGTCTCGTTGCTCTTCATATTCTTACCAATAATGGTATATATATATATATATTCTTACCAACATATATTTTGATATGTTGGTATGATATTACGTATTGTATCCATTGGATTGATTAATCCGATCAGGCCTAGTATGATGTGAAGATTGAAACCGCGTCGTGATTGTCAGAAAGGGTTTGGGGGTTTCCAACTCAATTCTAATTTTGGTAGATATAATGTTGATATAAAGTGTATGTATATATGTATAAATTTGTGGGATGGATTGATGGATCAATAGAATGAGTGATTTATGTTTGAATGTATTTATTGATTTTAGGGTGTTAGATTTGGAAAAGCATGATTTAGGGTGTTAGATCTGAAAATGATTTAGGGTGTTAGATCTGAAAGTTATAAGAAAGAAAAAGAAAAAGGGTGTTAAGTGGTGTAAAATGACCATTATACCCTCACATGCAATGCACATGTTCTAAGAGAGAGAAAAACTGATGAATAGTGGAAGAATATGAGAAGAAGATGGTATGTATAAGGAGAGGCCTCAGGTAATAATGTAATATGACTTAATTTTTCTATACTAAATTTTGAACTTATTAAACATCTAGGAATCATTACATCGAATTTTGGTACACATGTTTTCTAAATAATATTTTATTCACAGGTGACATTTTAGAAAATGTTGTATTCTCTTTGGACAAGAAACTAGCAATGTACTTTAATCAAACCTTTTTTTAAGGACAAATTTTACTTGTTAATTGTTAGTTTTCCCTAAGTTAGTAATTATGTGCCTATGCCCGGATTTGAACCCGTGACCTCTAGAGAGGCAAACCTTCCACCTCCCCCTTGGACCATTAGACGAAGAGCTCATTGGCTATCATTATTTTTAATTTTTGGTTACATATTCTTTATTCTCTTTTTGTAGGACGATGAAGTAGCAACAGCTGGAAAAAAAAAAGAGAAAAAATGAAATAAGAAAAAAAAAAAAAAAGACAGCTGGTTTTCATCTCAAAATGTTTTATTATTTTTTTTATTTTTTATTTTGGAACGGATGTTGAACTTGTTTTATAACTACTTAACAATAATTGTTACATAGTAGATTGTTAACATTGAAGTTTTATTCAGAATCATTTTTCTATTTGCAAGATCGGAATTGTAAGATTAACATACTTACATATTTAAATTCATTTTTGTTTATAATTCATATCAAAAATCAAACACATTATAAGTTATGAAATGCTTTTGGTTTAAATATCACAAGAATAACGATATACCAAAAATATGAATTTAATTGCTAATTGATTCTTTTTTGTTTTTGAACAACCATTTTAAATTAATAACATTTCGGCAAGATGTCGAAGTATAGAGTAATTACATCAAATACATAGGGCTAATACGCCATAACGACCACGTCAAATTAGTCTTCCTATATCGAGATGATAACCATAAAAAAAGACATTGAAACAATAAACATCTTCTACCGTTGTCGCCACTTTTCCAAAAGATACATTGTTTCCGTGTTTCCATAAAGATCACCACCATACGTAACATGTGGCCTCCAGCAGCATTTTGTAGTTGCTCGTTGCACTGGTAGATTGGATTTCATCTAACATTTCAACAGGCGTAATGGCATGGAAGTCGAATTGTAGCCACTCTTTCATGAGTCGCCATATATATGTTACTAGGGAATTAACAATCTCCAAATGTGTGAGAGATGGTTTCAATATTAGTTGAGCAGACCGCACACCTAAGTGTTGATATATCAATTTCACGATCAAATAAATTGATTTGTTGCTTCCAAACATGAAATTGATTTGTTGGCCACAGAAATTGATTTTGTCTGGGTAGGAAGAGTCGACTTTGCTGGCCACAGAAATTGATTTGTTGCTTCAAAACATGAAATTTTATTATTTTAGACATTTTTTTCATATGTATCTCAGTAGAGTGATAAGATGTAATCTTGTAAATTAGAATTATTCAATTTACTATTAAGTTATCAAGATCCATAGTTATTAAACTCTTAGGAGCCCACGAGTCGACTCTTACGAGTCGAGTCGATTTACATCAAAAACGAGTCGACTCGTTAGGTGACTCGTTTTTGTCCACACTCTTACGAGTCGCTGTGTGAACTTGGACCGAGTCACGAGTCACAAACTTATAACTATTGTAGTTTGATAGTATGGTTATATATTATGTATAATACTTAATTTGTCACATTATTTTGTGTGTTATCTATGTTTTTGATCATTTTATTACGAATTTGAAGATAAATTGTAAGTTTATGTCTCAAAACCATTGAATATTTAATATTTTGGTAAATTTATTAAGATAACGAACTTATATTTTGCTTCTAAATACGTCACATATATATAATTATACTATATTATGTAGTACTTAAAAATGTCTGACTCTTACGAGTCGAGTCACGTTCCGAGTCACGAGTCAAAAAATCATGTTTTCGAGTCGAGTCAAAAGTTACGAGTCGACAACTATGTCAAGATTACTTGGGAACAAGATTACATATACGAGATGGGTACCCGCGCAATGCGGCGGCGGTGGCGGCAACGGGTGGTGCTAGTGGCGGTGGTGGTAACGATGTGGTTATTAATCTAAAAGTGATTGACGTAAATGGTAGTTTAGTTATTTTGTAAATAACTTTATTAAGAATATTATAGAGGTATTATGTGGAAGTATTTAAATTAATTAATAAAGGATAAATATGGGTGTAAAATATTTTAGAGATATATTGGATAGATTTAGTGTGTGAGTTAGGAATGTGTTGAAAATTAAGGGTATTTTGGATATTTTAAAGGTAGAGAGTTAAAAAGAGGGGAAAGTAGTTTGTTTATTAATATAGTATAGATTATATATGCGTTACTCGACATAATAATTAATAAAAAAACCACCAGTAATAAATTTGGTAAAAATGTTAGTATGCTAGCTAGCATATTGAGATACATATGAAGAAATAATCTAAAATAATAAAATTTCATGTTTTGAAGCAACAAATCAATTTATGTGGCCAACAAAGTCGACTTTGCCAGCAATAATAATTTACTAATTTTTATTTTTTTATTTTTGAGTTATCACCATAAATCGTCATTGTGGTTTATTCAAAAAATCATGTTTCATCACTGTGGTTCAATAACCTTATTGACAGTCCTTCATAGAGGATAAGGTTCCTATTTCGTATTTTAAGTTGACAACGTTATCTTATCTTCGTTAAAACCCTCACGTGCCTCCCGCCTGATGACATTTTGATACCTTTCACCCCTAAAACCCTCCATTATTTATTGTTTAAATTATATAATGAATCATATGTACCCATATAAATTGATACCGTTCCGTCTCTATCTTAATAAAATTATACGAGTAATTGGTAATCAAATTAAAAGTCATCGGCCATGATATGGATTAAAAATTTATACTTATGTTAGATTTGTACAAGAATATTTCCCATTTTTCTTCCATTTAGTCAAAGAAAGGGAGAGGTGCTAGCAGTTTGGCGTGTCCAAACCCAATTGTATTATAATTAATCGTTTACGCAACGAAACCAAATACATAGATGTATTTAGAATCGAAATGCACAATTAACTATTTGTAGCCAATATTATTATATGTGAGCATGTAAGAGCATCCATAATGGCTCTAACCTACCAATAATTTTTTTTAATTTCCACCTCATATTTTTCGTTTCCTTTTTCTTTATCATATAAAAAACGGTATTAAGATACCTTTTAGGAAAAATAAAAAGTGATCATAAAAATACGATTTTAGATTCGTTAGATTCCTCTTGACATAAGCTAATTAATTATAAATTTTATTCCTCAAAAATATATATATTAAGTATAATTAGTTAACAAAATAGATAAAGTAAGACATTTTAGTTAAGGTAGAAAATGAAAATATAAAAAGACAAGGTTATAAATGAAACTTATAAGGGGTAATATGAAACTTTTCATTGAAAAAGCTTTATCAACCTTTTACTAAAAAAACCTATTGTACTCAATGGTATTAACCTCTTACGAGCATGGTACCCGGACGTTGCGGCTGATACCATGGACAAGGTTTCTCATGTCACGATTATCTTGTTTTTGACTCTTGATTTTTGGTCAGTTTGTGTATTACTTCCTTAATTGTTTGCCAAAGAAAGAGGAGAGTGTTTGCCAAAGAAAGAGAGCTATAGAATATGGAAGAGCAGGGTAGGGAATAATGGGTGTGTAAGGGCAAATAAGTAAATTCGTATGTCCCAAAAATTCTAAACTTTCAACACCAGCCAATAATTTTTATAAAAGAGTATAAAAAAAAGACTTTTTTGCTTTAAAAAGGCTATTCTTCAACCTCCATTGGAGGTACCCTAACTAGTATACAATAACACATAATGCCATAACGACATGTGTATTGAAACGAATACAATTCTCGATCAGAGATGATTTTGCAACCAACGCCTATGATATCTATGATGAGCAAAAGCAATCTTCATAGATTTGATAGATTAAAAAACCTAATCAAGCCTGTGCCAAGCAAATCCATTCCATCTTTACTACGAGTATTATAAAAGCATGTAGCTAAGGTCTTTAATTTTTGAAATCTTAATGGAAATATACTATACATCTTTTTTTCTGTGTGGTAAAGTTAGTTTCGATTCAGACGTGCTGGAGACAATTTTAACCAGCGATTTGCTGGACCTCCTCATGGAAAATACCTTATAGATTAGAGATAAGAAGTTATATTTTCTTGAATTCCTATATTTAATATCCTATACATTCGAGTTAGTTTAAAAGTATAATTAGCATAGATTGTCGTTAAAAAAATGTCACATTTGGAAATGATTATTCTTTTAAGTTTTAATTTTGAAGTTCAAAAAAATTATTTAATCTTTTTATCCAACCATCATTTATTTTTATACTAGTAGGTTACACGTGCAATGCGATGACGGTGTGGGAGCGACGACTGGTTGTGGTCATGCCGGCGGAGACTGAATCAGGGCCGACAAGTGAATTTCAATGTCCGTGTGCGAGATCGAATTTCAAAAATGGGGCCCATATACAAAAAAAGATATATATATATTTTTTACGATAATTACTATAAGTGTACAAAAAAAAGTATTAATTGCTTATAAGATTCCTTAAACACGAAATGTTCATATCATAAAGGTAGTTAGAACTTACCATTGATTTCATTCTTGGTTGAATAATGTCTTTCTTCGAGCCGTCTTTGAAGCAAAATATCATTGATCAAACTTTTATAATCAATACTATCTAATAAATCATTCTCAATTGCTATCATTGCCAATCCATTCAACCTCTCTTGTGACATTCTCAATTCCCCCTATTTGTCCCGAAATATTACCAAGTCTTTTCAAGTTTTGTATCTATACAAAGTATGAACTTGAAAGACTTGTTTTGACTAAATCTATCTAATTTTCCAAGGCATTTTTATAGATCATCAAATGCCTTGGGTTTTTCTTTTGTTACTTGTTAGATTTAATCAGTTATCTATCTTGTGGGTTACAATCTGGCAACTTGTATATACATGAAATAGAAATTTACATCAGTTACAAGATTGAAAAATAAAAATACAAGATGATAACAAGAAGTAGAACTTAAACAGATGGCCCTTCACCAGTTCTCCTTCTTTTGGCCACTGAAGAGATAGGTTGGTTGTCATCAGCATCAAAGTTCAGTCTTTCTTCGACACTTTCTTTGAACTTGATGAGAGTTTGAAGAATGTGAATCCAACACTTTTCCAACTTACTCTTCATAGGTTTGGCCTCCAACAGATTCAGCATCTCAACATGCTCTGCATGGCCATATCTATGGACATCTGGATCTTCAGTGTAACACATTGGTCCATTAGAGTACTTAACCCCAACATAGATGAATTTTGTCCCTGGCTTAATGGTTACCTTGACATCAGTTATTTTGCCAGGGTGATATCTTCGCTGCATTAACTCACTTAAGAATGTTCTGGCTTCAGATTCATTTGCCAGTTTAATCTGGCCAGTGCTCAGTCTTTGTACAGCAGCTCGAACATCTTCAGTTGAAGGTTCAGTTGGTTGCACCCAAGTCCTTAGATCAGCATCTCTTGGCAGTGGTTTTGTTTTACCTTTGGACTTGGGTGGATTAAGCACCCTTTTGACAATCTTTTGCACATTGTGCACCCTTCTTTCAATACCAGATGCCCTCAATTCTCTAGCCTTCTCCACTGATACATTTATTGTCCTGGCATCGAATTCGACTTCATCATCTGGATAGTCTCGGTCAAGCTGAATGTCCAAAAAAAAAAAAAAAAAAAAAAAAAAAAAAAAAAAAAAAAAAAAAAAAAAAGAAAGAAACATTTCCATTACAGCCCCCATTATCCTTTGATCATTTTTCACACTAACATATTGCTCCAGTGTGATGCCCAATAAAGCAGCATCACTAGCATCTAAGGCACCCAAATCCAAGATTTGAGTCCTGGCAACCCTTTGCCTTCTTTTCTTTGCTTTCTCTTTTCTTTAAAGGAGTCACCAATAGCTGCCAGTCTTCTACTTTCATTTTCAGACACTGGAGGAAGTCTATCAATGTTACCAGTTTCTAGCACACTGGCTTCAGTACCAGTTGCTTTTGCTTGTGCATCAGTGGCCAGATTCCCCCTATCAACCACATCCTCAAACTGTTCAATTATTTGCTGACCAGCATCAGTACTGGCAGCTTCCAGCTGACTGGCTTCAGTACCAACAGCAACAACCACTTGCCTTTCATTTTGACCAGGTGCAAGGACTACAACTGACCTTTCCCCCTTGGCAGCGTCTAAGCCAGCACGAATTGCCTCCCAATCTGAATTACTACTAGGCAAATTGCTTAGACTCTGCCACGACTGCATGTCCTTGCACTCTTTAAAGATCGTGCACATCATTCTGAATGACCTCCAGAGATGATTGGTCTCTCTCGACTGGGTCAGCACATTACCAGTAACTTGTGCCTGACCAGTCTTCAATTCTTGTAATAATTTTGCATCATCTGGAGAGAGACCAGCAGTCGAACCCTCTTGTGCTTTTTCAACTTCCTTTTCCTTCAGCCTGCCCACTTCAGTTACCAGTCTATCAATTGATGTAGTGTGGGAAGACACTTGGGTGTTCAGAGCATTAATACTGCCCCTCAACTGGTTGATCTCAAGAGTAAGTGGAGACAGATCAACCTGGGGAGGTGCAATCTTGGTGATCTCAGACATCACCTTTTTAACCAACTCTTCTTCTCTGGCAGCCAAGACATCTTCAATCTTCTGGCCAACTGAAGTGGCCATCTGTTGCCCAAGCTCAACCACATTAAGGCCAGGTTTGTTCAAAATTTCCTTTACCTGCCTTTCTATCTCCTTCAAATCAACCTCTGATGATCTAATAGTTGTACCCAGTAAGTTGGAGATAGAAGTGGAGACTTTCGTCTGAGTAAGGTCAAAGGCTTCTTTTAATGAAGCTGTTAAAGTGTTGCAGCTTCTGACCAACTCGTTGAGCTTCTGGAATACCAAGTCTTCATTAGCAGCATATTTGTTTATCCCCAGGTCCACAACTTTTTGATTTGTCAGATTGTCCTTGTTGTACCTGGAGATTGACTTGGCATTCTTCTCAATCGTCTTATGAACATCCTCCACCCTTTGAATTAAGTTTTGGATGTCGGTTTGAAAGGCGACGAATTGAGACTCCAGTGACTGAGGAGGGCGCGTCACTGGACCAGCAACAGATACTGCTGGAGCAACTGGGGGAGGCACATTAAGGGAAACCTCGCCAGTTGACTGACCAGCAGAAGGAATAGAAAAAGAAGGTGGAAAAGAAGAAGGACGTATAGAGAGATCAATGTGTTGGACATGCTGAGAATGCTCAGGTGTGTCCAACGGAGGCGGTGGTGGCATATGTCTATTTCTAGACATAAATAATTGGGAGATTTGTGATTGTGGTGGTGGTATATCTGAGAATGGGAGTACAGATGATGAAACTGAAATTGTTGGATCTGGGGTGAGATAAGAGATGAAGGGTCTTGATCTTGTACAAAAGAATCAAGTATCTCTGTATCTGAAGCAGTTCCTTCAGAATCCGAAGACTCTATCTGGAATTCATCAACATTCATGCCCAGATTCATGAATGAGTCAGATGGCTGAACCTGGGGTCCAGTCTCCTGATGAACTTCCCCAGTTACCTGGATGGTTGCATCAGTTGTTAGCTCAGTCGCGGTGACATCATCGCCAGGAATAGATGTCACTGGAATTGCCTCGGTTACGATTGCTGTTAGGTCCAGATTTACTGGACTCGCTCCAGACTCGACTACTGGAGCCTTACTGAAGATCTGTCCAGTAAATGATATTTACTGGACCTACTCCAGACTTGGAAACTGGAGTCCCTCTGAAGATTTGTTCAGAAATAATGGAAGACCAGTGAGCAAAATACTTGTATAGGAAATCTGGAGTATTCCAGATTTGCTCACTGGACTTCACCCCAGTCCAGATCTATATTACTGAAGACATTCTTACTGAAGTCAAAGACTGAAGTCAGAATAAAGAAGACTGACAAATGGCGGAGTCCACTGGAGGTCTTACCAGATCTACGACTGGAGGATTGTCAGTGTTCTAGACCTTACAAGTCTGAACACTGATATCGAGGAATTGACTTTTTGCCTTTACACACTTTCCAAAGAACATTCCACTTGTTGTTTACTAAAGTATTTACGTGTGTAAAGGTGGTTGGTTAAAAGAATAAAGTCATATTGATGAGACTTTATCCTTGTACCTTAACCAATGCATTTAATGACCTTGTCGGTTCATTAAATGCATGCAACCATATTTGTACGGCACAAATTCACTGGTGAATTTGTTTGCCTATAAATACAAAGTCACTTCTTGTTAAAATTACTTTTAGCATTAAAGGTGAATTTGTCTAAATACTCTCGATCTTAAACAGGGATACTTCACAACTTTAAGTATCTCGATCCAAAGAGTTTATTTATCAAATATAGATCATTTGTAATTCATAGGTTGTTAGGATACTTACATATTTGTATTATCTTGATTCCGCACAACCTTGTATTTTATTTAACATCATAAATAAAATACACTTGAAAAATTATATTGTGTTCCACCTTTACTTTAAGTCCTGTATTACTTTGTTTATATACTTGCATTTATATTCAAGTAATACTAGTCCAATCTAGTGCTTATTAGACTTGTTGTATTTTACACTTCCAGGTTAACCATCTAGCTTGGGACTTTACAATTGGTATCAGAGCAGAAGGCTAAACATTGCCTAGATCTGCTTCTTTGATGGCCACCCCAGAAAATACACAAGGAAATTTTAATTTTGGTCCTGATCCTAATGTTAATGTTAATGATCAAAATTATGAACCACCTGTTAACACTAATCCACCACCTCCTCCTCCTACTCCTGCTTCTCCACATGTGCATGTGCACTACTCAAATAATCCTGTTCCTAAATTCAGTGGGAATAGCGATGAATTTGGTACGTGGAAGGCTAGGATGATATTGCATATCACTGGTATTGAGAGAAACATGATGAAAATCTTAAATGAAGGACCTTATGTCCCCACATCACCTCTCAATGCTCTTCTTGATCCAACTGGTTCTAGAAGAGGTCGAGAAAAGAGGGAGGAACATTGGTCTGAAGAGGAGAGGAGATTGGTAAATCTAGATACCCTTCTCAAAAACATGATCCTCGGGGCTGTTCCAGAAACCCTAATTCCCACACTAGTTCTTTTTCCAGTGCTAAAACCATGTGGGATGAACTAATGAACCAGTTTGAAGGAGGAGATGACACCATTGTCACCAGAAAAGTCTCCTTAAACAAGAGGTATGAGTCATTTTTTGCTCAGCCTAATGAGTCTCTCACTGGTACTTACACCAGATTTATGAGCATCATAAACCAGTTGAGAGGTCTTGGGGTTGAGAAAGACAAGGATATACTTCTGGAGAAATTTTGTGAATATTCTACCCACCAAATGGTCTCACATGATCCTGGTCTTATGACAAGGTAAAACTCTGCACACACACACTCTTTCAACTTTATATGGAGCTTTCAGGTACACTGAAAGAAAATCAAGCTCAGAGAGTTGTTGCAGAAAAAGATGCCTATAACCATGCCTCCAGTAGTCCTACTGTGGTTAGTCATACTGAACCACAAGTACAGCACTGATATCTTCTGAGAATGTATTTTCTATGAAGAAGATGGTGTCTGAACTCATGGAATCTGGAGAATCTAGTTAAATCTCTCCAGACTGTGATGAATCTGAAAATGATGACCTGGTTGCTATGATTGCTAAAACGTTTAACCGTTTCAAAGCAAGAGCAAATAGGCCATTGGACAATTTGCATCCAGTTCTTCAACTGATAAGACCAATCTGACATGCTTTAAGTGTGGCAGAAAAGGTCATTTCATGAAAGATTGCAAGTCCAGTCAGTTTGTATCCAAGCCTGGTCCATTTAATTCAAATAATAAGCCTGATGATAGCTATAAATCTAAATATAAAAAGCTTAAGGCTCAAATTGCTCTCATGGCACAACAAATGGAAAATAATAATAAGTGCATGATTGCAACAACTGAAGAAAAATGGGTTCCTTCTGATGATTCATCTGCTGATGAAGAAGAAGAAAGAGATTGCTGTTACATGGCTCTGGCAGACGAAGAGCACCTGGTGAAGGAAGATGTCACATCTGGACGATGGGTGGACATTGTTATCAAAAAGGTTAGTGATTATGATACTGCAACTGACCAAGAATTAAAATTGGACATCGCTGAAGCTCTTAATTCTGATTTAATATTTGTTGAAACTGTTAGATCTGACTGTGTAAATAGTCTAGAAACATATTTTTCTGAAATAACTGTTTTAAAATCAAAATTAAAGGAACTTCAAGACATTGAACTGGCATTTCAAGCCCAGGTTCTGGTAACTGAACAATTGATTCAAAAAAAACAAGATCTTGAAGTCATTTTAGAGAAAGAAAAACTGGTGATTAAATCATGGCTTGAAACCAGAAAGCCATATGATACAGGAGTAAATCAATTTCCCACACAAAAACGTGCTTATTTAGATGGAAATACTCATGTTGCATCATTAATACCAGTAATTGATCGGTTACCAGAGGGTTTCAGGCCCATTACCATTTATGATGAGCCTGTAACTCCCAAGGCCAATATTTTCCCAGTTCAATTCCCCAGAGGTTAAGACTGGAGCATTCCAGATGACTGCTCCAGTTAAAAAGATTAATCGGAATAAACCTTTGCCTCAGACCAATCCCCTACCTAAGCCTCGAGTCCAGTCAACTGGAAAGACTCAGGTGTCATCTGATGAAAATATTTTGTCAAGGTTAGAGAGCCAGTTTCAATTACTGACTCGTCAATTTCAAAGTTTTAATGCAAGATTAAACTTTATTGAGGGTACTTCATCTGGCCCTAGACAAAATACCAAACCTTTTTCCAAGAAAGAAAAATATATTTCTCTAGTTGAGAAAAAGAAAAAGGTTTCAAAACTATCAACCCCAGTGGTCTTTTCAACTAAGACTACTGTTGAAGAAAGTGAACTTAACCAGATTGCTCCAGGGACCTATAAGGGAGGGTCCAGTGAACCCATCAGTCGATGGGTTCCCAAATCTAACTGATAATATCTGGTGGATGTGCAGGGCGATCGAAAGAAATACATCTGGTATCTTGACAGTGCAGCTGGCAGGACGATGACCGGATGTAAGACCCTGCTGGAGGAATTCATCATTTCTGATGGACCCTCCATTACTTTTGGAAATGATGGTTGTGGAAAGACTGAGGGATATGGTGTTCTGAACAATGGACAAGTCAAATTCAGACGTGTTGCATTTGTGAATGGTTTGAAATATAACCTGATCAGTGTAAGTCAACTTTGTGATGATGGCTATCAAGTTTTATTCAATATTGCTCAGGGTATCGTATTCAACAAGGACTGGAAGGTAGTATTGATTGCTCCCAGAAGAGGGAATGTGTACGTGATGGATACGGAAAGCTCTCCTTCAGAGCAGTGTTTCTATACTCAAGCTGATGAAGACACAAACTGGTTATGGCATAAAAAGTTATCCCATTTAAATTTTAAAAATATTAATAAGTTGTCTAGAAAACAACTGGCAGATGGGATACCTTTAGTTTCCTTCAAAAAGGAAAGGCCATGTCCAGGATGTGAGATGGGTAAGCAGAAACGTACCAGTTTCAAGACCAGACAGAATTTCAGCATATCTGAACCTCTTCATACGCTTCATATGGACCTCTTTGGTCCAGTGAATGTTCAGACTCGTGCTGGTAAAAGATACACCCTGGTGATCGTAGATGAATTCTCCAGATATTGTTGGGTGATCTTTCTCAGTCTAAAAGTGAAGCTGCTGCTGAAATCATCAGTCTTATCAAGCAAATTGAGCTCAAGTACAGTCGAAATGTGTGTCAGTTAAGAAGTGACAATGGAACAGAATTCCAGAATGCAACTCTGGAATCATTCTGTACTGACACTGGCATCTCCCAGAATTTCTCATCAGCCCG
>CM067168.1:12660574-12846700 GCA_034093135.1 Erigeron breviscapus | reverse complement strand
TATTATTGTACTATGTTCTTGAACTATTTTACGTACTATTTTATGAACTTACGAAGTACTTATGTTATGATTCCTAATTATTTAAAGAGTATTTAAGTCTTGAATGGGCAGGATCTTAAATACATTTATACTGTTTAAGGGAGTATTTAAGTCTTGAATGGGCAGGATCTTAAATGCCTCCATATTACTATATTGACCTTTAACATGTTCTAGTTCGTACTTGTACTTGTTCAGTTCTTATTCACTGCTATCAATTCATATCCCACAGTTCAGGGATTGAACCGTAGATAATTATGGACAGCGCTGTTTAGGGTAGGCCCACCCTCATTCTCCGCAGTTCTGGAGGATGCATATTATCTGTTCTTGTTCTGAATTAGATCTTCGTGAAGTACTTGATTATATTGTGCATAAGTTCATTACAGTTCAATTCTGGCCAATCGGGTTAGCAGTGACAATTCATTTAAAGTTCGTTATATGTTCTTGTACCGTTCTTACTATCACAGAGCATTTTGTTAAACGTACGGATCTTATGACTTGTTCTTACTATACATATTATTATATGTAAGCGTACTAGTACTTTATGTGAATCTCACCAACTACTTTTGTAGTTGACCTTTGAACTTACATGCTTTTCAGGCTAGGGTAAGTAGATCTCTTAGCATAGGAGTCTTCCTCTTTAAAGCTCATCTCTTTTGGCGATTGTCCGTACGTTCAAGACCGGAAGCTGTGAAGATCTCCCTTTGCTTATTCAGTTCAGACTCCTGTACTTCAAGACAATTGTTCTGTCTTTTGATTATTAACTATTCTGGGTATATCCCAAATGCTGTAATAACTTTTATACTTCTTTCTTTTATGTTATTGGCTGTGTTGGAACTTGTACTGTGTGCTTTTGTGCTTGTCTGTACATCCCGTATATTCCGCTTTAGCGGGGTGTTACAATTTATGGGTTCATGGTTTGTTGGCAATCAATGGTACGGGTTTTTGATTAGACTATTTTGTTCATATTTCATACACACCTTATACTTTTGATTTATTCCTTTCATTTCTAACCTACACTCCCTCGCTCATTGTAAATATCCATTATATATACCTTAGCCTAACTATACAACCAACTTTTATGCCTATTTTGATGATGTACTTGGTGCTTACGCCACGTCGGTGGAGCTATGATCCTTGTTCAAGCCTATGGTAAGATATGCATCACGACTGCGCTATGAGTGTTTCTTGATATATTCAACCCCAAAAAGTAAGTTTGTTGGAGTAGAATGATATTAATTGGTTCATTTGTTTCACTTGTGCATAGTCGTGTTATTGAGGCTTGTGGATTGTTCAGATATTGTCAAACATTTCGGTTTTTCATTTAAGATTAAAACTGCTTCACCCAACTTCTTTGTCTTTGACATACTTGGTGTTGCTTCTTTTTGATACTCGTAATTGTTTATTTAGCTTCTTTACCAAGGATTACTTTTTCTTTGAATGTGGATTTGCTTGAGGACAAGCAATGCTCAAGTGTGGGGGGATTTGATGTGACCAACTTATACCCATTGCCCACATCGTTATTGGCCTCTTTATTTTATGTTTTTAGTCGATTTTGTTGGCATTTGGTGCGTTTATGGGTTTGTTAGTGGTTTCAGGTTCTAAACAGGTGACGTATCCATTTGGTGCAATTTCGAGTAATTTTGAGGCCATAAAAGTGATTGGAGAGTTCGATACGTGCAAAGAGATAGAGAATATGAAGTCTTCATGTGTTGTCGGGTGGCCATTTGAGACCAGTACATCTACACTGCGACGCAGTGGGCAAGTTTGCCTCCACTGCGCCGCAGTCATCTATATGGCAAGGAGACCTTGTGACCAGTAAGATATCACTGCGACGCAGTGGCGTGTGCATGTGCCCACTGCGCCGCAGTCATCAGGGTGGAAAGAGCAGTTCGAGACCAGTGAGAATACACTGCGACGCAGTGGTGGTGGACTGGACCACTGCGCCGCAGTCGGCCACCAGAAACAAGAGAACAATTGTCCAGTGAGGAATCACTGCGACGCAGTGGGGGTAATCATGGACCACTGCGCCGCAGTGAGTCTTTTCCAGCATGCACTTTTGTCCAGTGAGTTATGACTGCGACGCAGTGGGGGCATTACACGCCCACTGCGCCGCAGTGAAGGGGCGTACCTGAAGGGTTTTGGGCAATTTTTGCACCAAAAGGAGGGGAGGTATAAATAGAAAAATAACCTAAATTCCCAAGGTATCAAAATATCTTTCTAGGAGCTGCACTTCAAGGAATTCTTCAAGGGTCAATTCAAGATCTAATCGTCTTCGATTCATTGAAGATTCACGTGCACCCATCTAGATCGTATCTACTTATTGTCTTGCAATTTCCATTCCTCAAACAATTGGTACTTTATGTTCTTTCTTGATTCTTATTGTAATTTCAATTTAATCATGAGTGGCTAATTCTTCTATTGTCCACCTTGATGAAACTAGACGAATGATGTGATTGCTTTATATTTTAATTCAAAGAGTTGATTCAATTATCGTTGTGTCGTGATCTTGATGATTTAATTCCTTTATTTGTATTAATTTGATATTGGTGGCATGTGTGTTCTTCGTTAGTGGTACTAGTCGAATGCATATGTGATTTTCTAACGGTCGCTTGTCTATGAGCGATTATCACTAGTTCATGGTATGATAGTGAATGTCAAATCAATAAAAGGAGTCATTTTGTCAACGTGTTTAGAAACGGTTGGTGGTACCACGTTTTAATTCACATAGGCATAATTGGTATTTGGATAATCAAACAAACTGAGTGTTGGTAAGATTGTCTAGGCGTTGGTGGTACCGGCTTGGGTAATTAAACTAGCAGTTAGGTGTGTGGGTGACTTGTGAGCGGTTGGTGGTACCACGCGAGCATTTCATTCTCTCACGTTTATCGTGTCAACTCTTAACGAATTTGGTCTTAATTGAAAGCAATCATGTTCGAAGTCTAGCGGAGTCAAGGTGGATGATATTTACCATTATTGTTTGAGACTTACATTTATTTATACGCATTTGTCTTTTAAAGTTATTGTCAGAGTGAGAATCAAAGTAACACCCTTTTGCCAAACCCCTTTACTAAACAATTAATTCAAACCAATCCCCGCGAACGAACCTGGACTTACCTTTTTACTATATTGCATACGATCGGGTCCACTGCCCGATAGTGTGTAGTAGTAGTGAGTTTTTAGGTATTTCTTGTTTATAAATTTTAAACTCGATTTAGCACATCAGGGGGGCTGTAATGGAAATGTTGGACATTCAACTTGACTGAGACTATCCAGATGATGAAGTCGAATTCGATGCCAGGACAATAAATGTATCAGTGGAGAAGGCTAGATAATTGAGGGCATCTGGTTTTGAAAGAAGGGTGCACAATGTGCAAAAGATTGTCAAAAGGGTGCTTAATCCACCCAAGTCCAAAGGTAAAACAAAACCACTGCCAAGAGATGCTGATCTAAGGACTTGGGTGCAACCAACTGAACCTTCAACTGAAGATGTTCGAGCTGCTGTACAAAGACTGAGCACTGGCCAGATTAAACTGGCAAATGAATCTGAAGCCAGAACATTCTTAAGTGAATTAATGCAGCGAAGATATCACCCTGGCAAAATAACTGATGTCAAAGTAACCATTAAGCCAGGGACAAAATTCTTCTATGTTGGGGTTAAGTACTCTAATGGACCAATGTGTTACACTGAAGATCCAGATGTCCATAGATATGGCCATGCAGAGCATGTTGAGATGCTGAATCTGTTGGAGGCCAAACCTATGAAGAGTAAGTTGGAAAAGTGTTGGATTCACATTCTTCAAACTCTCATCAAGTTCAAAGAAAGTGTCGAAGAAAGACTGAACTTTGATGCTGATGACAACCAACCTATCTCTTCAGTGGCCAAAAGAAGGAGAACTGGTGAAGGGCCATCTGTTTAAGTTCTACTTCTTGTTATCATCTTGTATTTTTATTTTTCAATCTTGTAACTGATGTAAATTTCTATTTCATGTATATACAAGTTGCCAGATTGTAACCCACAAGATAGATAACTGATTAAATCTAACAAGTAACAAAAGAAAAACCCAAGGCATTTGATGATCTATAAAAATGCCTTGAAAAATTAGATAGATTTAGTCAAAACAAGTCTTTCAAGTTCATACTTTGTATAGATACAAAACTTGAAAAGACTTGGTAATATTTCGGGACAAATAGGGGGAATTGAGAATGTCACAAGAGAGGTTGAATGGATTGGCAATGATAGCAATTGAGAATGATTTATTAGATAGTATTGATTATAAAAGTTTGATCAATGATTTTGCTTCAAAGACGGCTCGAAGAAAGACATTATTCAACCAAGAATGAAATCAATGGTAAGTTCTAACTACCTTTATGATATGAACATTTCGTGTTTAAGGAATCTTATAAGCAATTAATACTTTTTTTTGTACACTTATAATAATTATCGTAAAAAATATATATATATCTTTTTTTGTATATGGGCCCCATTTTTGAAATTCGATCTCGCACACGGACATTGAAATTCACTTGTCGGCCCTGATTCAGTCTCCGCCGGCATGACCACAACCAGTCGTCGCTCCCACACCGTCATCGCATTGCACGTGTAACCTACTAGTATAAAAATAAATGATGGTTGGATAAAAAGATTAAATAATTTTTTTGAACTTCAAAATTAAAACTTAAAAGAATAATCATTTCCAAATGTGACATTTTTTTAACGACAATCTATGCTAATTATACTTTTAAACTAACTCGAATGTATAGGATATTAAATATAGGAATTCAAGAAAATATAACTTCTTATCTCTAATCTATAAGGTATTTTCCATGAGGAGGTCCAGCAAATCGCTGGTTAAAATTGTCTCCAGCACGTCTGAATCGAAACTAACTTTACCAAAAAAAAAAGATGTATAGTATATTTCCATTAAGATTTCAAAAATTAAAGACCTTAGCTACATGCTTTTATAATACTCGTAGTAAAGATGGAATGGATTTGCTTGGCACAGGCTTGATTAGGTTTTTTAATCTATCAAATCTATGAAGATTGCTTTTGCTCATCATAGATATCATAGGCGTTGGTTGCAAAATCATCTCTGATCGAGAATTGTATTCGTTTCAATACACATGTCGTTATGGCATTATGTGTTATTGTATACTAGTTAGGGTACCTCCAATGGAGGTTGAAGAATAGCCTTTTTAAAGCAAAAAAGTCTTTTTTTTATACTCTTTTATAAAAATTATTGGCTGGTGTTGAAAGTTTAGAATTTTTGGGACATACGAATTTACTTATTTGCCCTTACACACCCATTATTCCCTACCCTGCTCTTCCATATTCTATAGCTCTCTTTCTTTGGCAAACACTCTCCTCTTTCTTTGGCAAACAATTAAGGAAGTAATACACAAACTGACCAAAAATCAAGAGTCAAAAACAAGATAATCGTGACATGAGAAACCTTGTCCATGGTATCAGCCGCAACGTCCGGGTACCATGCTCGTAAGAGGTTAATACCATTGAGTACAATAGGTTTTTTTAGTAAAAGGTTGATAAAGCTTTTTCAATGAAAAGTTTCATATTACCCCCTTATAATTTTCATTTATAACCTTGTCTTTTTATATTTTCATTTTCTACCTTAACTAAAATGTCTTACTTTATCTATTTTGTTAACTAATTATACTTAATATATATATTTTTGGAATAAAATTTATAATTAATTAGCTTATGTCAAGAGGAATCTAACGAATCTAAAATCGTATTTTTATGATCACTTTTTATTTTTCCTAAAAGGTATCTTAATACCGTTTTTTATATGATAAAGAAAAAGGAAAAGAAAAATATGAGGTGGAAATTAAAAAAAATTATTGGTAGGTTAGAGCCATTATGGATGCTCTTACATGCTCACATATAATAATATTGGCTACAAATAGTTAATTGTGCATTTCGATTCTAAATACATCTATGTATTTGGTTTCGTTGCGTAAACGATTAATTATAATACAATTGGGTTTGGACACGCCAAACTGCTAGCACCTCTCCCTTTCTTTGACTAAATGGAAGAAAAATGGGAAATATTCTTGTACAAATCTAACATAAGTATAAATTTTTAATCCATATCATGGCCGATGACTTTTAATTTGATTACCAATTACTCGTATAATTTTATTAAGATAGAGACGGAACGGTATCAATTTATATGGGTACATATGATTCATTATATAATTTAAACAATAAATAATGGAGGGTTTTAGGGGTGAAAGGTATCAAAATGTCATCAGGCGGGAGGCACGTGAGGGTTTTAACGAAGATAAGATAACGTTGTCAACTTAAAATACGAAATAGGAACCTTATCCTCTATGAAGGACTGTCAATAAGGTTATTGAACCACAGTGATGAAACATGATTTTTTGAATAAACCACAATGACGATTTATGGTGATAACTCAAAAATAAAAAAATAAAAATTAGTAAATTACTTATATAGCCTGGCAAAGTCGACTTTGTTGGCCACATAAATTGATTTGTTGCTTCAAAACATGAAATTTTATTATTTTAGATTATTTCTTCATATGTATCTCAATATGCTAGCTAGCATACTAACATTTTTACCAAATTTATTACTGGTGGTTTTTTTATTAATTATTATGTCGAGTAACGCATGATGAAACGAGGTCCTATCTCGTATATATAGATCGTATGCTTCTCGAAACTAATCATAGTTGTCGACTCGTAACTTTTGACTCGACTCGAAAACATGATTTTTTGACTCGTGACTCGAAACGTGACTCGACTCGTAAGAGTCATGACATTTTTAAGTACTACATAATATAGTATAATTATATATATGTAACGTCTTTAGAAGCAAAATATAAGTTCATTATCTTAATAAATTTACCAAAATATTACATATTCAATAGTTTTGAGACATAAACTTACAATTTATCTCCAAATTCGCAATAAAATGATCAAACTACATAGATAACACACAAAATAATGTGACAAATTAAGTATTATACATAATATATAACCATACTATCAAACTACAATAGTTATAAGTTTGCGACTCGTGACTCGGTCCAAGTTCACACAGCGACTCGTAAGAGTCTGGACAAAAACGAGTCACCTAACGAGTCGACTCGTTTTTGGTGTAAATCGACTCGACTCGTAAGAGTCGACTCGTGGCTCCTAAGAGTTTAATAACTATGGATCTTGATAACTTAATAGTAAATTGAATAATTCTAATTTACAAGATTACATCTTATCACTCTACTGAGATACATATGAAAAAAATGTCTAAAATAATAAAATTTCATGTTTTGAAGCAACAAATCAATTTCTGTGGCCAGCAAAGTCGACTCTTCCTACCCAGACAAAATCAATTTCTGTGGCCAACAAATCAATTTCATGTTTGGAAGCAACAAATCAATTTATTTGATCGTGAAATTGATATATCAACACTTAGGTGTGCGGTCTGCTCAACTAATATTGAAACCATCTCTCACACATTTGGAGATTGTTAATTCGCTAGTAACATATGGCGGCTCATGAAAAAGTGGCTACAATTCGACTTCCATGCCATTACACCCGTTGAAATGTTAGATGAAATCCAATCTACCAGTGCAACGAGCAACTACAAAATGCTGCTGGAGGCCACATGTTACGTATGGTGGTGATCTTTATGGAAACACGGAAACAATGTATCTTTTGGAAAAGTGGCGACAACGGTAGAAGATGTTTATTGTTTCAATGTCTTTTTTTATGGTTATCATCTCGATATAGGAAGACTAATTTGACGTGGTCGTTATGGCGTATTAGCCCTATGTATTTGATGTAATTACTCTATACTTCGACATCTTGCCGAAATGTTATTAATATAAGAGAAAATTTCATTACATACCCCTGTGGTTTGCCATATTATCAAGTTTCACCCCTATGGTTTTTTTTATCATTAGATACCCATATGGTGGATTTTTGTGTCATTACATACCCCTACCTCAAACGTCCGTTAGTGTGACTCCGTGATCTGAATCATGTGCATTGCATGTGAGGGTATAATGGTCATTTTACACCACTTAACACCCTTTTTCTTTTTCTTTCTTATAACTTTCAGATCTAACACCCTAAATCATTTTCAGATCTAACACCCTAAATCATGCTTTTCCAAATCTAACACCCTAAAATCAATAAATACATATATATATATATATATATATATATATATATATATATATATATATATATATATATATATATATATATATATATATATATATATATATATATATATATATATATATATATATATATATATATATATATATATATATATATATATATATATATATATATATATATATATATATATATATATATATATATATATATATATATATATATATATATATATATATATATATATATATATATATATATATATATATATATATATATATATATATATATATATATATATATATATATATATATATATATATATATATATATATATATATATATATATATATATATATATATATATATATATATATATATATATATATATATATATATATATATATATATATATATATATATATATATATATATATATATATATATATATATATATATATATATATATATATATATATATATATATATATATATATATATATATATATATATATATATATATATATATATATATATATATATATATATATATATATATATATATATATATATATATATATATATATATATATATATATATATATATATATATATATATATATATATATATATATATATATATATATATATATATATATATATATATATATATATATATATATATATATATATATATATATATATATATATATATATATATATATATATATATATATATATATATATATATATATATATATATATATATATATATATATATATATATATATATATATATATATATATATATATATATATATATATATATATATATATATATATATATATATATATATATATATATATATATATATATATATATATATATATATATATATATATATATATATATATATATATATATATATATATATATATATATATATATATATATATATATATATATATATATATATATATATATATATATATATATATATATATATATATATATATATATATATATATATATATATATATATATATATATATATATATATATATATATATATATATATATATATATATATATATATATATATATATATATATATATATATATATATATATATATATATATATATATATATATATATATATATATATATATATATATATATATATATTATTTAAACTTTTTCTTAAATAATTAGGTATTAATAAATATACAATACGTAATATCATACCAACATATCAAAATATATGTTGGTAAGATATATATATATATATATATACCATTATTGGTAAGAATATGAAGAGCAACGAGACTATCACCAGGCTGAGCTTGCTTAACTAAACTCCACGTTTTCCGGTGAGAACTTGAGTTTTCCGGCAAGAACTTGAGTTTCCCGGCGAGTCGAGATCGTGAAATCTTTTAGTGAGGATTTGTGCGGAATCTGTTTCTGAGTATCTTGGTACAAATTTCAAGTCGTAACTCGAATAAACAACAAAGTTATCGAAGCTTTAATTTTTCCGGCGAATCTCCATGTTTTCCGGCGATCCTCAAATCTGAAATTTTTGGTGAGGGAATGTTCGGAAACTGATTGTGAGTATTTTGTTGTTGGTTTCGAGTTCTAATTTAAAGAAACGAAGAAGTAATCGACGTTTGTCTGTTGTTAAGAATATCAATATATGTTCTAAGCCTATAACGATCTGAGTTTGTGATAGAGAATGGCGGCCACCAGATCCCCCACCAACAGTCGGCGGTTAAAGAACCCCCACCGCCACCAGTTGTGGTGGTTGTTTTCCGGCGGCATCTGGGTGGTGACAAACCGACGGCGGCGAAGAAACAGAGAGAGAGAGAATGTGAATAGAGTGGCAGTGGTAGAGTGGTGGTGGTGTTGTTAGATCTTGAATATGTTTTCATATATGTATGTTTATGTATATATATAATAATATGTATGTGTATAGATTACGTATATGTATGTGTGTTATTGATGATGATGAAGAAATCAGATTCAATTTAGGTTTTGATGAAATTTTTTGATCTTTAAATTGGGTTTTTGATGATTTGAAATTAGGTTTAAATTGGGTTTTTGATGATCTGGACAACAAGATGAAGAAGAAGGAGTGTTATAGGAGTCAAAAAGACTAAAATACCCTCACGTGGTATGCACATGAGGTGGTTGACGGAGACTCACAAACGCGTTTGAGGGTAGGGGTATGTAATGACACAAAAATCCACCATATGGGTATCTAATGATAAAAAAAAACCATAGGGGTGAAACTTGATAATATGGCAAACCACAGGGGTATGTAATGAAATTTTCTCTTTTAATTTAAAATGGTTGTTCAAAAACAAAAAAGAATCAATTAGCAATTAAATTCATATTTTTGGTATATCGTTATTCTTGTGATATTTAAACCAAAAGCATTTCATAACTTATAATGTGTTTGATTTTTGATATGAATTATAAACAAAAATGAATTTAAATATGTAAGTATGTTAATCTTACAATTCCGATCTTGCAAATAGAAAAATGATTCTGAATAAAACTTCAATGTTAACAATCTACTATGTAACAATTATTGTTAAGTAGTTATAAAACAAGTTCAACATCCGTTCCAAAATAAAAAATAAAAAAAATAATAAAACATTTTGAGATGAAAACCAGCTGTGCTACTTCATCGTCCTACAAAAAGAGAATAAAAATATGTAACCAAAAATTAAAAAATTAAAGTCAATGAGCTCTCGGTCTAATGGTCTAAGGGAAGGTGGTTTGCGTCTCTAGAGGTCACGGATTTAAATCCGGGCATTGGCACATAATTACTAACTTAGGGAAAACTAACAATTAACAAGTAAAATTTGTCCTTAAAAAAAGGTTTGATTAAAGTACATTGCTAGTTTCTTGTCCAAAGAGAATACAACATTTTCTAAAATGTCACCTGTGAATAAAATATTATTTAGAAAACATGTGTACCAAAATTCGATGTAATGATTCCTAGATGTTTAATAAGTTCAAAATTTAGTATAGAAAAATTAAGTCATATTACATTATTACCTGAGGCCTCTCCTTATACATACCATCTTCTTCTCATATTCTTCCACTATTCATCAGTTTTTCTCTCTCTTAGAACACCGCAAGAACATCCCCCTCCTTATAACCCCCTATTCTTCCCTTATTCTTTCATTATTTTATTATTTTATTTTTCTTTTTAACAAAATTAAACAAACACATTTTATTATTATTAAAACACATTACATTACTTAAAAATAAAACATTACATCCTAAAAACACATTAACCTACAAATTAAAACTACAAATTAAATCTAGGAATTAAAACACATTAACCTACAATACGAGAACCTAAAGTGACCCAAAATGCGGCCCGTACTTATCCATCAACGATCGGCATGAAGCCTTGATCATCTCCAACTCCTCTTCGGATACACCGGTGGGATTTGGTTGCTGCAGAAGCTTAAATGCCTCGACCACCTTCTTTCGGAAGCGATAATCCTCTCTTTTCTTCCGCTCTTCCTCTGCTTTCACCCAATCCTCATCAATTTTTCTTACAGCTTCTTTTTGCATCAAGAGCATTTGATCAAGCTTGCTCAACGCCATTTCTGATCCACTCGAACCACCATGGCTAGAAGTCGCATCTGAACCACTCCACAACTTCCGACTAACATTACGACCTGGTGGTTTCCTAATTGGGTCGTCTCCAAACAACTGGTCCAAACCTACATCTGGGTCCACACTCGTATGCACCCCAAAGTGTGCCTCATCATCACCCAAATCGACATAATCAGCTACGCTCCGTTTGGCAATACTATGGTCTTGCCAGAACTTAGGAGCATCTATCAGCACCTCGTAGCACTCCTCATACTGAAATCTGGTCGGTCCATGAAGCTGTATATAGTGCTCATGAGCGGCATTGTAAACATGTCTTTCGTCTGCGCCGCTCTGTCGTCCTTGCTCGAGAAGTTTGTTCAGAATTGCTCCAAACTGCTTACAACCTTTCTTTATCTTGTTCCATTTCCCTTGTAGTTGACTCTTGTTGCGTTCTCCTGCCGGGCGGTGCTCGTTGAACCACTGGACCACTTTAGCCCAAAACCTGTGAAACATGTGTCCACGCTTGAGACAACAAAACCGCCTCCGCCATTGTCCACTTTTGCTTCTCCGCCATTTCCTTCCCTTTTTTTGTCAATCTCCTGGGCGGTGCAGGAACTTCTGCAACTTCTTCATCTATAGAGGCGACACTAGTTCGTGCCGGTTGAGAAGATGTCTCACCTGCTGGCCTTTGGAATTGTTGTTGCGCATCTTGAAATTCACGAAATTGTTGCATTAGCTGGAACTGTTGATACTGTTCATTAAACAAGTTTGAATTTAACAAATTCGAAAACGATTGGTTCATCGAACCAAAGCTGCTCGACTGCCCCATCATATTTGAAGACGACATGGATGGGGGAGATCCCACTGGAACAGATCCCATTTGAAGCAGCGCCTCAAAATCGGCATCGATAGTGTTGTTGAGTCGAGCTGCCGACGGTAGTGGTGGTTGTTGATTTTGGTTTGAAAAGTTTTGATTTTGGTTGGAAAGGTTTTTGTTGATTCTCCTAGGTATTTTGGTAAATGAATTGTGGAGAGAAAGTATAGATTTTGAGTAAGTAATTGGAAAATGGTAGTGAAATGTGAAGAAATGGTGGTGGTTTAAATAGGAAAAAAATTTATAAAAAAAAAAAACAAAAGGAGGAGCGGGGGTGTTGTTTGAATGTAACGACTATATTACAAAAAAAAAAGCTTTTTTTTCTTTTGCACGGAAACAAGCAAATCGGGCCCCACATATACGTTGGAACGCGCGTCCAACTTTAGAATAAACCCTCCCGACGCCCGCTTGGACGCAACCACTACTAATAGCGTCTTCCCCCTCCTTAGCGTCGGACGCCGTCGGATGCAGGGGAAGAACACTATAAGGACCGGCCTGAGACAACCTAAAAAGGAATATGTTAACTATAGAGAAAATTGGGTAACCATTTGAAACGGGTCAAGCATATTGGATGGTTTGACCCGCCAACACGTTTTTTTTTGTTTTTTTTTTATATTGTGTATACGGTTAACTTTTGGAAAACAACAAAATAACAATTCTTCGAATAATGATGTCTCTTCTTCTAATAACTGAAAATTATATAGTTCTAAACACTAGAGTATCGTTAGACAACTATAAAACTGTTTGACCCTTTTGTTTTGTAGCTAGTTTTTTCAATATTATCACCCATTATAAAAAATGTATACTCGTATTTATAAAGGGAAGTGATATTCGTACCACAGAATTTGATAAGTTTACCACTGTTGTGCATTGCATACTTTTACAGTATGCTATGAAACATGTACAGTGGTAAATGCATCAAAATATGGGGTACGATTATCACTTCCCATTTATAAACCCACATTGACCCATTTTGACATGAATGACTTACAGTACATGGGACATTCTCTGCACATAAGACAATATATAAAATGACCAAAATGCCCTCACGTGATTACCACGTAAGGAGTGTTAACGGTAGAACGCCGTTAGTCGGAAGGACGAGTTTGAGACGAAACCTCCACCATGAGGATGCCGGCCTGGTGCTATTTTTGCTCAATATGGATCAAACGTGTAAAGATTGAAGAGCACATGCATTCTTTCTTTAACTAAATTTGTTTTTAAGGATACATAAACCCATAATTGTTTTAAAATAAAGGGGTTAATTGTTTCAAAATGTTTAACTAAACACGAATGTATATAGTATGTGTACACCTATAATTGTGTTTATTTTAAAAATTTATTATATGTAACGAAATATGACATCCATATATGGTGTCACATTTAAGACCAGGTTGTCGGTTTATAAGTTTTTGATTGATGGGTACATATAATGCATGGGCAAAACTATTTTTAAAGGAGGGGTAGTCCGGGCTACGGGTCCATTCAAACTATTTAGTGTAAATTTTTTTCAAATACTTTAGATTTTTTAATGGTGTTACGGGTATAATAAATTTAAGATACCGGTCAATGTGGATAATCCTAAACTTTTGAAAGATTTTATAGCAATAAAACTTTTAAATATGTATTTGTGTCACTAAATGAGAAATGAAACTAACAAAAGTGGTAATACTTTTATAAAACGCTAAAATTAGTGAAAAATCCTTAAAACCGTTTAAAAATCGTAACAATCTAGTCACTAAGGTTACTTTGTACGTGTACGAAGCTAGTGAAAAAAACTTGCGCTACCGGTCAATAGAAATTTTGGATCCGCCACTGAAGTTAAATTTTTGAAAGTTAAATACACATGGAAAACGATCATACTGTAAACAATCATATTATCATAACATACGTATAGTTGGACACATTTAGAAGTCATTAGAAAAAAAATTATGATATGTAACAATTTAGCCTACATGTAACAGTGGATAGTGACATAATGTGTCCTACGTAGAGTCAAAGTTGTAGATTTATTTTGGTCCATATAAGAACTAGCAGATACAGACATTTGAACTACTCCAAATAATTGGGAGATACGTAACGTTATAAATAAAACCACACATTCTAATCTCATTAGATTCATTCAAATATTTCTTATCTTTAATAACATGACGCTTACAACACCTCTTGTATGTGTTTTCTTTATGTACTCTTTTTTAACTCTTTTTGTTTGTTTGTCTAAATTAGTTCTTTAATTTATTGATCATATCAACGGTTTTGATGGACACTAGTTGTGTATATATAACAGGTAGATAACAGAACCGAACGAGAGAGAGCCATCGATGAATGGCTTCCGGTTACCTCATCACGAAACGCAAAATGGTGGTATTCAGCCTTCCACAATGTTACTGCTATGGTTGGAGCTGGTGTTCTCAGCCTCCCTTATGCAATGTCGGAACTTGGTTGGTCAGTCCTTTCTTTAATACCAAACATTTTGATCAGTCAAAAAAATATGAAATACAAATCAAGGATCCGAACTTGGGAACTTATTTTGTTCTTGATCAGCATTGAAAAAAAAAGGATTTCATAAACACTATGACAAATGGAAGGAATTTTAGGGATCAATCACAAATAAACACATGTTATTCAATGGGTCAACTGGAGAGAACTTAGAAACTATGCTAAAAATGAAACTAGGTTATTCTTTTGAATCACCTGTAACAGCTCATGGTCTACACCTTGTAGTCTAAAGTATATGCAGGGCTTCACCATTGAATGGTCATGTGTCCCTGATGTTGAATACTGACTGATTGTAAAAATAGAAAAAGTCGAATAGGTTGAATGTATTTGATCTTTTCAGCAATTATGATAATACTCTAATACCTGCAAAACCATTACTGTATTTTGTATGAAATTTCAGGGGTCCTGGTGTATCAGTGATGGTAATATCATGGATAGTAACTCTATACACATTATGGCAAATGGTAGAGATGCATGAGATGGTACCAGGGAAACGATTCGACAGATACCATGAGCTAGGCCAGCATGCATTTGGTGAAAAGCTCGGTCTTTACATAGTGGTTCCACAGCAGCTCATTGTTGAAGTCGGGGTCAACATTGTGTATATGGTCACTGGAGGGAAATCTTTAAAGAAATTCCATGATCTTGTTTGCAATGACAACTGCAAAGAAATCAGACTCACCTTCTTCATCATGATCTTTGCTTCTGTCCATTTCGTTCTGTCTCATCTTCCCAATTTCAATTCCATATCTGGAGTGTCATTGGCTGCAGCAGTTATGTCCCTCAGGTACTCCACATACGATTCTCGATAACATGATGAGAAATTTTATGAAATAGTTGACGGGGCATTTTGGACCATTGCTAATAGAAGGGTCGGTTTTTAGTTGTGTTTCATCTCAAAAAAGATCAAGTAAAAAGTCTGCCATAGAAGAGACACGGTTAAACAGCCCGAACAGGTTATAATGGTCTATTTTCAAATGTTTACATGTAAATCGCATCGTCCAAAGTGTAACTTATAATGCATACAACCTCTTATATCGCTTCATTCAGAAAAGAAGATGAAAAATGGTGTCAGACCAACCCAATCTAACACTATAGCATGAAAAGGCATTTAGACCTAAATCCGTTTTGACCCAATGCCCATCCCACCGATCTTGCCGCCTCTAGGAAATAGATATAGAAACTAATTGAAACCACGTGATGCAGTTACTCTACCATCGCGTGGTCAGCATCTGTAGCAAAGGGTGTGCAGCCAAATGTTCAATACGGATACAAGGCAACTACCACAGCAGGGAAAGTATTCAACATCTTTAGCGGGCTGGGTGAAGTTGCTTTTGCATATGCAGGCCACAACGTTGTGTTAGAAATTCAAGCCACCATTCCATCGACACCTGAGAAACCCTCAAAGGGGCCCATGTGGAAGGGAGTGGTTGTTGCATATATCGTTGTAGCTATATGCTATTTTCCCGTCGCCATTATAGGCTACTGGATGTTTGGAAATGAGGTCTCGGATAATATTCTTATCAGTTTAGAGAAACCTACATGGCTCATCACTATGGCTAATTTGTTCGTTGTTATTCATGTTATCGGAAGTTATCAGGTTAAAAATCTCTCTCTAACGATGAAGTTTCATCTGATTAAACCCGATCTAAAGTTTTTTTCTACGTTTCTGTAGATCTATGCAATGCCAGTTTTTGATATGATTGAAACTGTACTTGTCAAGAACTTGAACTTCACCCCTAGCTTTATGCTTCGGTTTATTACCAGGAATCTTTATGTGGGTAAGTAAACTACTCTAGCAAATAATTATGATTTGGATCATGTAAGTCAGATAAAAATGTAACAAGCTGAAAGTATCCTAAAGTGCATTATAAAACGTCCTAAATATTTTATCGAAATATTTAGATTATTATAGAAAAACTCGACTTCTTTCACCAAACTAAACCCAATTCGAACCTGTTTCAACCTGCATATCCGTTGCACAACGCTCATTTTGCCACTTCGAATCTTATTCTTATTGGGATTACACTGTTGTTTGGTTAATTCATTCTTTTGCCCGCAGCATTAACAATGTTCATTGGCATCTGTTTCCCCTTCTTTGGTGGACTTCTGGGCTTCTTCGGTGGATTTGCATTTGCCCCTACAACATACTTCGTAAGGAACTTCAACTTTTTCCTAGTTATTCATTTACAGCGAATCTCTTGATCTCATGAATATTGATTTTTTGATTGTTGTCTCGTGCTCTTCATGGTCTAGTTACCTTGCATCATGTGGCTAACTATCTATAAACCAAAGAAGTGGAGCTTATCTTGGATCACCAATTGGGTACGCACCATAAGGGTCATTTGTTTAATTTCCGACCATTTTACATATTCTTGATCATTTCTGCTGACATCTGGTTCACATACTGCAGGTCTGTATCATATTAGGGGTTGCGTTGATGATCGTAGCACCTATCGGGGGTTTAAGGCAGATCATCATTGAAGCCAAAGACTACAAGTTCTTCTCCTAAAGAAGTAGAAAGATGTAGCAGGTGTATATCTGTGATAAAAGTTTGTGATTGTGTTATCAATAATTTTGCATAGGGGAGATCCCTTGAGTATATATACAAATTGGAATATTGTTAAAGGGAATAGGTGGCCATGGAATTAGTCAAGAAACTTACTTGCAGACAGAGTTCCAACCCTTCAATTCATTTTTTAAACCTGTGTGTTTGTAAATGTATTACCATATAATAGATGCACAAGTGAGTTGTGAAGCTCATATTGCTATTTATACATCTCTAAATTTGTGAGTTAAATGTTGAAGTATTTTAAATCGATTCCCTTTTACAAGATCCCTAATATACCAGGTGCCTTTTATGATTAATGCAAACAAATAATGTTATGTACATGTGAACGGATGAAATTCTCCTATTCAGGTTATTCGGGAAAGGCAGGTCTTCTTTTGACTCAAATGTACACGTCCTAACCGGGATATCCTGTGATCATTTCTAAATCTTTCATGTCCATCTCCAGAATTGTACCTAGTAGGATTTAAACTTGGGACCACTTGTGAAGAGGTTTATGATGTTAAGTTGTTAACCATTAATTAACCCACCTTGGGGGTGGTTTGATGTTATATACATGTATGTCTTCCAAAAACCAAGGAGGATCAGCCTAATTAAGAATGTTATTTATCATCAAGATAGCATAGACGATACGGCCTAGGATTTACAATGTCTAGCGTCTAACCTTCAGAAAGAAACGTCGTTCATACTAAAATTGAATATAGGCAAAATCTACTAAGCTCACTAAACTACCGGATGTTAAAAATACGAAAAGCAAAATTGCTTTGAACGAGAAAACAAACAGATCTAACTAAATCCATGCCCTTGTCAATATGAACGACGTTTCTTTACAAAATGTCAAAATGTGCATCTAAACAATGTTAATTTATTCTTTGGAGAAAATATCACAAATGGTCCATGTGGTTGGAAATTTTCGAATTTCAGGTCCTGTGCTTTCTTCTTCATTTTCATTTCCTCTATTCTTTGAGGTTGGCCCTAAATCATAAGCTTCTGCTCATTGAACAAAATCATCTGAAATTATATCTGACTTCAAATTGGAAGATATGCAAAATGGTGGTATGCTGCTATCCAACATCACCTCTACGCCGTTTTCAAGAGTCAAAACAAAGTTCCCAAACACAAATGTTCTAGTGAAGTCAAGGATGTATTACGGAGTTCTGACAGTTATACAACCAATAGATCTTTCTTGTATGTCTTAATTCTATCAGACAATTTCTTCTTTAAATATTAAGGGGATCAAGTATCAGATATAAGCAGTTTAGAATTAGCCATGAGACTTTACCTATCACAAAGGAAACTGTAGCCAGCAAGCACATGAAACATACCAAAAGTGGTTGAACCTGGAAGCAGTTAAATACATTTACCTCCATCAATTTCTTTGTGAAAACAAATAATATTTAGAATTTTAGATTGACCATACCAGAATTCTGGTGATCTTGAACCACCACATTGCATCGTCCATTTTGCATAGCTTCTGGCTTATCTTCAACAAGCCAGATTACTTCCAGTTTACAAACTGAGTAAACCAAATGGTCTATATGTTTATTATCATTCAGCTTTTTATAACTAAAAGCAAGTAATCTAAATAACTAAATTAACCGTCCAAATCCAATACTTTCATATCTCGGTTTGTCTGATGGTCATATCTCCAACTCTCCATACACCACACAAATTTGAAAAGAACCTACATATTCTAGAGTTTTACATGTTTTTACAATACTCTTCAACATGGAACAATACAGAGAAACTTGTCAAATTGCTAAAAAATAAGTTCTGACTATGCAGAAGCTGGTCAACTTGCAAACATCAAGTTTGAATTGCAAAAGTCAACATCACAAAAGCCCTATAATTGCATTATTAAACAAAATGGAAAAACAAGTAGGAGAATATCAACTTAGATTATTCTCTATCTTCATAATAATATAAAGCATAAAAAATGCACAGCCCTTGAAAGGTCCAAGAAGTAGCAACTAAATTATTGAACTCTTATCAAAACATGTATGTAACAAAATACACGAAACTTGCCCGAAAGGCTAATGCAATGAGACATTTAACTCAAAAGAAACAAGATTCAAAGCATCATAGATAACATTTTATTGCACTATTTCGAAAAAAGCTAACAAAAGTACATCTGATTTACTTTAAAATACTGTATTCATACAATTAACTAGATGTAATCCAAGTATTTCACTAACATTTTTCCCTAACTAAATTTCTTCTCTTTTTCAATTACAGTTAACCTTCCTCTATACAACTCGATCCACCGATTACAAATCCAAAGAATACTAACCGAAATAGCAGCAACCACAACACAAATCCAAGAAACCCAAATCCACCTAGGTATAGATATAGATATAGAGATAGATAAGATATAGATATAGATATAACCAGATATAGATATACATATAGATATAGATATAGATATAGATATAGATATAGATATAGAAATAGATATAGATATGCACCTGAAGATAGATATATCGTATAGATATAGATATAGATATAGATATAGATATAGATATAGATATAGATATAGATATAGATATAGATATAGATATAGATATAGATATAGATATAGATATAGATATAGATATAGATATAGATATAGATATAGATATAGATATAGATATAGATATAGATATAGATATAGATATAGATATAGATATAGATATAGATATAGATATAGATATAGATATAGATATAGATATAGATATAGATATAGATATAGATATAGATATAGATCAGAACACTATAGATATAGATATAGATATAGATATAGATATAGATATAGATATAGATATAGATATAGATATAGATATAGATATAGATATAGATATAGATATAGATATAGATATAGATATAGATATAGATATAGATATAGATATAGATATAGATATAGATATAGATATAGATATAGATATAGATATAGATATAGATATAGATATAGATATAGATATAGATATAGATATAGATATAGATATAGATATAGATATAGATATAGATATAGATATAGATATAGATATAGATATAGATATAGATATAGATATAGATATAGATATAGATATAGATATAGATATAGATATAGATATAGATATAGATATAGATATAGATATAGATATAGATATAGATATAGATATAGATATAGATATAGATATAGATATAGATATAGATATAGATATAGATATAGATATAGATCAGAACACTATAGATATAGATATAGATATAGATATAGATATAGATATAGATATAGATATAGATATAGATATAGATATAGATATAGATATAGATATAGATATAGATATAGATATAGATATAGATATAGATATAGATATAGATATAGATATAGATATAGATATAGATATAGATATAGATATAGATATAGATATAGATATAGATATAGATATAGATATAGATATAGATATAGATATAGATATAGATATAGATATAGATATAGATATAGATATAGATATAGATCAGAACACTATTTACCTATAGATATAGATATAGATATAGATATAGATATAGATATAGATATAGATATAGATATAGATATAGATATAGATATAGATATAGATATAGATATAGATATAGATATAGATATAGATATAGATATAGATATAGATATAGATATAGATATAGATATAGATATAGATATAGATATAGATATAGATATAGATATAGATATAGATATAGATATAGATATAGATATAGATATAGATATAGATATAGATATAGATATAGATATAGATATAGATATAGATATAGATATAGATATAGATATAGATATAGATATAGATATAGATATAGATATAGATATAGATATAGATATAGATATAGATATAGATATAGATATAGATATAGATATAGATATAGATATAGATATAGATATAGATATAGATATAGATATAGATATAGATATAGATATAGATATAGATATAGATATAGATATAGATATAGATATAGATATAGATATAGATATAGATATAGATATAGATATAGATATAGATATAGATATAGATATAGATCAGAACACTATTTACCTATAGATATAGATATAGATATAGATATAGATATAGATATAGATATAGATATAGATATAGATATAGATATAGATATAGATATAGATATAGATATAGATATAGATATAGATATAGATATAGATATAGATATAGATATAGATATAGATATAGATATAGATATAGATATAGATATAGATATAGATATAGATATAGATATAGATATAGATATAGATATAGATATAGATATAGATATAGATATAGATATAGATATAGATATAGATATAGATATAGATATAGATATAGATATAGATATAGATATAGATATAGATATAGATATAGATATAGATATAGATATAGATATAGATATAGATATAGATATAGATATAGATATAGATATAGATATAGATATAGATATAGATATAGATATAGATATAGATATAGATATAGATATAGATATAGATATAGATATAGATATAGATATAGATATAGATATAGATATAGATATAGATATAGATATAGATATAGATATAGATATAGATATAGATATAGATATAGATATAGATATAGATATAGATATAGATATAGATATAGATATAGATATAGATATAGATATAGATATAGATATAGATATAGATATAGATATAGATATAGATATAGATATAGATATAGATATAGATATAGATATAGATATAGATATAGATATAGATATAGATATAGATATAGATATAGATATAGATATAGATATAGATATAGATATAGATATAGATATAGATATAGATATAGATATAGATCAGAACACTATAGATATAGATATAGATATAGATATAGATATAGATATAGATATAGATATAGATATAGATATAGATATAGATATAGATATAGATATAGATATAGATATAGATATAGATATAGATATAGATATAGATATAGATATAGATAAATTAACAACAAAAAAAAAAAAAAAAAAAAAAAAAAAAAAAAAAAAAAAAAAAAAAAAAAAAAAAAAAAAAAAAAAAAAAAAAAAAAAAAAAAAAAAAAAAAAAAAAAAAAAAAAAAAAAAAAAAAAAAAAAAAAAAAAAAAAAAAAAAAAAAAAAAAAAAAAAAAAAAAAAAAAAAAAAAAAAAAAAAAAAAAAAAAAAAAAAAAAAAAAAAAAAAAAAAAAAAAAAAAAAAAAAAAAAAAAAAAAAAAAAAAAAAAAAAAAAAAAAAAAAAAAAAAAAAAAAAAAAAAAAAAAAAAAAAAAAAAAAAAAAAAAAAAAAAAAAAAAAAAAAAAAAAAAAAAAAAAAAAAAAAAAAAAAAAAAAAAAAAAAAAAAAAAAAAAAAAAAAAAAAAAAAAAAAAAAAAAAAAAAAAAAAAAAAAAAAAAAAAAAAAAAAAAAAAAAAAAAAAAAAAAAAAAAAAAAAAAAAAAAAAAAAAAAAAAAAAAAAAAAAAAAAAAAAAAAAAAAAAAAAAAAAAAAAAAAAAAAAAAAAAAAAAAAAAAAAAAAAAAAAAAAAAAAAAAAAAAAAAAAAAAAAAAAAAAAAAAAAAAAAAAAAAAAAAAAAAAAAAAAAAAAAAAAAAAAAAAAAAAAAAAAAAAAAAAAAAAAAAAAAAAAAAAAAAAAAAAAAAAAAAAAAAAAAAAAAAAAAAAAAAAAAAAAAAAAAAAAAAAAAAAAAAAAAAAAAAAAAAAAAAAAAAAAAAAAAAAAAAAAAAAAAAAAAAAAAAAAAAAAAAAAAAAAAAAAAAAAAAAAAAAAAAAAAAAAAAAAAAAAAAAAAAAAAAAAAAAAAAAAAAAAAAAAAAAAAAAAAAAAAAAAAAAAAAAAAAAAAAAAAAAAAAAAAAAAAAAAAAAAAAAAAAAAAAAAAAAAAAAAAAAAAAAAAAAAAAAAAAAAAAAAAAAAAAAAATATAAAAAAAAAAAAAACAAAAAAAAACAAAAAAAAAAAAAATAAAAATAAAAAAAAATAATAAATAAAAAAAAAAAAAAAAAAAAAAAAAAAAACCCATTCCATTCTCACCATTCTCTCCAATTTATAGAGAATGGTGAGAATGGAAACCGTTTCCACTCCTCTCTTTCCCTTTCCATTCTCTAGTGCAACCAAACTAGAGAAGTGATTCCCATTCCCTTTCTCCCCTTTCCATTCCACTCTACCAAACACCCCCTAAATGTATGTAGGTGTGTGTGAAAATTGGTAGAGTAACGTACTTTACGAGACGACGACTAAAATGAGGTGCCGAAAAGGAGAAGGAAAAACATATGGCAGCTTCTCGAAGTTTTAACCGCCGATTCCTTTTATTTCAACTCAAATTTTGAATATGAAAATGATTAATTTATAAAAAAAAATGTATTAAAACCATAAAGCCTCTCTTAACAAGCCCCTTCTTAAATCTCTTACTCACCTCTTCCTAAATGTCACGTCAGCTTGTTTCAATTTAAGAACTACCCCTAGCATTAAGAGTTAAGACATCTTCCTCACCTCTTCCTCATCTCTTCCTAAACTTTTTTATTCTATTTTATTTTAACCCAAATATTAATAAAACTTTTATTTAAAATAAAAGAATTTCAAATGTGGCAACATAGGTCCCTCATTTCAAATTTCAACTTTCAGAATATGGCAAAAATAGCCCCTAACGGCTAGTTTTTGTAAAACCACTATATATACACTACCATTCCACACTTCAACCCACACAAATTCATTTTCACTTCTTCTTACACTAAAACATACGTTCAAACACCCAAATGGATCCACACTTTAGGCCACCCATGACTGTGACCGAGGCCAAAGACTCGATGCAAGGTCACATGCTTGACGAGGACAAGAATCGAACAGACGTGGGGGCTGTGATTAACAACATTAACCAACAAAAGGCGGCTCAAATGGCCGAAATTGGACGCCTTCTCAGCTTGTCAAGGCGACAGCGTACTGGCATGGAGCGCAGGTATGTGAAATACCTGCAACAGAAGGTTTCACAGTTGGATGAAACCATTGCCCAACTAAGTGGTGCAGTTGCAACTTTGACGAGCACGCTTGAGCATGCAGAGTTTTGGCAAGGCAATATCGACCACCATAATGTTGGTCGCCGGCCCGATGGTTACGTTACTGACCCAGGGGAGGAATACGCAAATGAAGACCCTCCTGGAGGATCAAATGGAGATGACAGTTATGAATACTTCCACCGCAATGATGGTGACAGTTCCTTTGATTCGGACGATTCTCGCTTTTATTGACTCGTGGTTTTAATGTTTAGGTCTCGTAGTTTTAATGTTTAGGACTCGTAATTTTAATTGTATGTTGTGTGTTTGTCTTTTAATAAGTTTGTAATGCTTTAAAATTATGAATAAAAGTCTGTTTTTATTAAATTACAAAGTAGGCATTACAATACATAGAACACACTTAATTAAAATACTAAAACATACTTAATTAAACAATGAAAACAGACTTAATTAAAAAAAAACTTTTTTTTTTTTTTTTTTTTTTTTTTTTTTTTTTTTTTTTTTTTTTTTTTTTTTTTTTTTTTTTTTTTTTTTTTTTTTTTTTTTTTTTTTTTTTTTTTTTTTTTTTTTTTTTTTTTTTTTTTTTTTTTTTTTTTTTTTTTTTTTTTTTTTTTTTTTTTTTTTTTTTTTTTTTTTTTTTTTTTTTTTTTTTTTTTTTTTTTTTTTTTTTTTTTTTTTTTTTTTTTTTTTTTTTTTTTTTTTTTTTTTTTTTTTTTTTTTTTTTTTTTTTTTTTTTTTTTTTTTTTTTTTTTTTTTTTTTTTTTTTTTTTTTTTTTTTTTTTTTTTTTTTTTTTTTTTTTTTTTTTTTTTTTTTTTTTTTTTTTTTTTTTTTTTTTTTTTTTTTTTTTTTTTTTTTTTTTTTTTTTTTTTTTTTTTTTTTTTTTTTTTTTTTTTTTTTTTTTTTTTTTTTTTTTTTTTTTTTTTTTTTTTTTTTTTTTTTTTAAAAAAAACTTTTTTTTAAACGGTCTACACCACCACCACCACCACCACCACCACCACCACCACCACCACCACCACCACCACCACCACCACCACCACCACCACCACCACCACCACCACCACCACCACCACCACCACCACCACCACCACCACCACCACCACCACCACCACCACCACCACCACCACCACCACCACCACCACCACCACCACCACCACCACCACCACCACCACCACCACCACCACCACCACCACCACCACCACCACCACCACCACCACCACCACCACCACCACCACCACCACCACCACCACCACCACCACCACCACCACCACCACCACCACCACCACCACCACCACCACCACCACCACCACCACCACCACCACCACCACCACCACCACCACCACCACCACCACCACCACCACCACCACCACCACCACCACCACCACCACCACCACCACCACCACCACCACCACCACCACCACCACCACCACCACCACCACCACCACCACCACCACCACCACCACCACCACCACCACCACCACCACCACCACCACCACCACCACCACCACCACCACCACCACCACCACCACCACCACCACCACCACCACCACCACCACCACCACCACCACCACCACCACCACCACCACCACCACCACCACCACCACCACCACCACCACCACCACCACCACCACCACCACCACCACCACCACCACCACCACCACCACCACCACCACCACCACCACCACCACCACCACCACCACCACCACCACCACCACCACCACCACCACCACCACCACCACCACCACCACCACCACCACCACCACCACCACCACCACCACCACCACCACCACCACCACCACCACCACCACCACCACCACCACCACCACCACCACCACCACCACCACCACCACCACCACCACCACCACCACCACCACCACCACCACCACCACCACCACCACCACCACCACCACCACCACCACCACCACCACCACCACCACCACCACCACCACCACCACCACCACCACCACCACCACCACCACCACCACCACCACCACCACCACCACCACCACCACCACCACCACCACCACCACCACCACCACCACCACCACCACCACCACCACCACCACCACCACCACCACCACCACCACCACCACCACCACCACCACCACCACCACCACCACCACCACCACCACCACCACCACCACCACCACCACCACCACCACCACCACCACCACCACCACCACCACCACCACCACCACCACCACCACCACCACCACCACCACCACCACCACCACCACCACCACCACCACCACCACCACCACCACCACCACCACCACCACCACCACCACCACCACCACCACCACCACCACCACCACCACCACCACCACCACCACCACCACCACCACCACCACCACCACCACCACCACCACCACCACCACCACCACCACCACCACCACCACCACCACCACCACCACCACCACCACCACCACCACCACCACCACCACCACCACCACCACCACCACCACCACCACCACCACCACCACCACCACCACCACCACCACCACCACCACCACCACCACCACCACCACCACCACCACCACCACCACCACCACCACCACCACCACCACCACCACCACCACCACCACCACCACCACCACCACCACCACCACCACCACCACCACCACCACCACCACCACCACCACCACCACCACCACCACCACCACCACCACCACCACCACCACCACCACCACCACCACCACCACCACCACCACCACCACCACCACCACCACCACCACCACCACCACCACCACCACCACCACCACCACCACCACCACCACCACCACCACCACCACCACCACCACCACCACCACCACCACCACCACCACCACCACCACCACCACCACCACCACCACCACCACCACCACCACCACCACCACCACCACCACCACCACCACCACCACCACCACCACCACCACCACCACCACCACCACCACCACCACCACCACCACCACCACCACCACCACCACCACCACCACCACCACCACCACCACCACCACCACCACCACCACCACCACCACCACCACCACCACCACCACCACCACCACCACCACCACCACCACCACCACCACCACCACCACCACCACCACCACCACCACCACCACCACCACCACCACCACCACCACCACCACCACCACCACCACCACCACCACCACCACCACCACCACCACCACCACCACGAGACTTGAGATTTGACCATTGTTCATGTTGAACCTTTCAGATATGTCGTTCCAAGTGTTTTCGCTTGGGTTAGGCATTTCACATCTTTGTATCCAACACCTCGACAACAAAAGATCTTCGGATTCAGTCCACCTTCGTGTCGACATTTTGAATGGAATGGTTTAATGAAGATAAAAAAGAGTTGAAATGGTATGTTGTTTTTGATTGATTGTTGAAAAATGATAGTGTTAATATAGATATAAATATATGTATATATAGAAAAACTAGCCGTTTGGTTTTAAAAAAAAACTTTTTTTTAAACGGTCTACACTCTACACACACGCTCCCGGGCCCCACGAGCTTCGTCCACCTTATTCTTAAATCCGAACAAACCACTTTTCGACGAGCAAGAACAAGTTCCTAGCATTAACGTCGATGGATGAACACCCACGAACAACCCCTCGACGAGCTCGTCGAGGGCTTACTACGAGAGGCCTAATAATATGAATTGTAAATTCTACTCAACTTTTGTCTTTAATCTTATCTTATGATTTTAACAAATATTATAAAAATATTTTTAAATGATAAATTAAAAGGATATATCATCACTATTTTGAATATTAAGTCTTTTTATGTGAATAGATTATAGAAAAAGACTATTCGGAACGATAGTAGAAAACGAGAGGCTTAGAGGTGATGAAGCTCAAGGTTATTAAAAAGCATGTCTACGATCTTTTCAAAAATAAGTTTAGGGGTGCTTGGGTTGGGGTATTGTGGGGTAAGAAATGGGAAAGACAATGATTAATCATGCTATGTAAGTAATGTAATCATTAACCAATAATGGGTAATGAAGCATTACTTAGTAAATTGGGGGAATGGTAATGATAACCCACTTGATTCCTCACCACCACCAAAGTTCACTACCACCATCGCCACTACCACCATCATCACCACCACCACCACCACCACCATTTGCCGCCACCACCTCCACCACCGTCTGTCATCACCACTACTTGTCGTCTCTATCACCACCACCTACCGCCACCTATCACCACTACCATCACCACCACCTGCCCACCACCTATCACCACCACCTATCACCACCACCACCTGCCACCACCACACCAACACCTATCACCACCACCACCTGCCGCCACCACCACCACCACCACCTACCGCCACCCATCACCACCCTATCACCACCTGCCACCACCACCACCACCTGCCGCCACCATCCCACCGCAACACCTATCACCACCACCACCACCACCTGCTGCCACCACCACCAGCCACCACCTGCCGCCACCATTACCAACATTGATCACCATCACCTGTCGTCGCCACCACCTCCCGCCACCATAACCACCACCTATCACCACTCGTCTTCGCCACCACCACCAGCAGCCACAATTTGTCGCCACCACCACCAGTCACAACCTGACACCACCATCACCACCACCATCACCACCACCATCACCACCACCATCACCACCACCATCACCACCACCTATCACCACCACCGCCACCACCACCTCAATCACCACCATCTGTTGTATATAATGACAATGAATAATGATTCATGTGTATCAACCAACCAGCATTAATGCAATGATAATATTCCTTGGTATTCCTTTGCATTCCTTTTCCCTTGACCTTTCCCATTCCCCAATTTGAACCAAACACCCCTTCGAAAAGATTGGAATAATACTGATGACATACCCTCCACCGGGTCAAAGACATAACACCACAAAGCTTATCTGTGAGGCTACGTACCGAAAGAAGATGTATGTTCGTCTTAAAATAAAATAAAGGACATTGGTTCCCGAAAGTGTAGGGATTTAACTATATCCCTTCCTTTAGGGATAAGCACAAATATCTCTAAGAAGGGAAACGAATCATAAGCTATATATAAACACCCAACCAAAGTCGGCCGGATACCTAGGGATAAACCTTAAGCCCACCTTCTCCCCCACGATATCACTACCCTCTTTAAATCAATTATTTTTACATTAATAATAACAGTGCGGCGACAACGGGCCGCCACCACCATGGCCATCGCCTGCACTACCACCCGTTGTCACCGACATACCGCCGCATCGCGTGGGCACATGTGTAGTAACTCTATAGGTTATATGATATGTGTGACCATCTAACCAATTAGAATCAATCAACAAAACATGTAACTCAAATTTATAGTTGTCACCGCAAAAGATATAGGAAGAATCATAAGAAATAGAACGACAAATCAGTGTCTGATGTTGTAGTAATGCACAACAGATGAAGGGAATCGGAAATATTACATAGCTTGTAGTTAACATTACAAAACCACATTTTTCTACTAGCAATAATCTCAAACTATATTTGTAATGCATGAAAAAATAATTTTTTTAGCACTGTAATCGAAATTAGCACTTGATTAAATATGGGAAGTTTATACAATTTTTCAAATAAAAGCTAAATACAACCCTATATGCCTCTGAAACTTGTCTCTGAAAGGCAGCCCAATGATAAACTTATTTACCTTCTATGTCACAAAGTGTGTAAACTTAGGATTTCTAGTTACTAAATGCTAATATTCATACCAAAGAGTTAGAGAGAGAGAATGAGAGTAAGTGTAACACCCCACCAGTGGCGGAAACGTGAGATGCAACTGAAACGAGCTTGCAAATGATATTACACAGAGAAACTATATGATGTCCTTTTAACTCAACAAGTTGACATACACAAGTCAAGATACAACAATAAGAATCCCATGCAAGGGAAAACAAACCGAGGCATCGTGCCCGAGTCTACAATCTACACGCAACCAATGGATCCTTATGTCCATTTAGAGGCATCAACTCCTAGCTTGCAAGCGGTTTCTTGAATACCTGAAAAGATACTCTAAAATGTCAACACGAGGTTGGTGAGTTCGTAGGATCACATATTTTCAGTCGAGCCATAGATTCGATACTAGTGTATATACACCTATATACTTAATTTATATCCATAGATAAGTGAGTATCGAATAGCTGAGCAACAGAAGTCCCACACCGGGAGATATTCCACCACATTGGAATATCACGAGTTTCTCATCCGAAAGCTACACCAAAATCACAAGAATCATACAACATATAACACATCAAATGTCTAGATCACAACCACAATGATCACCATACAACATCTATCAACATCAAGATCACACAAGGATACGGAACCAATATAACATATATATATATATATATACCAAGTGAAAACCACGAGGAAAACCTTCACACGTTCCAAGTAGGTTGTACCCTTGAGACTAGCATTTCTAGTCTCTAAATGGAAATACAACCCAACAACCAATAATCACTATGGGATCTACGCCCAAGAATCACAATAATCACCATGGGAACTATGCCCAAGAATCAAATAATCACCATGGGAACTACGCCCAAGAATCACAACAATCCTTTGCCAAGTACATACACTTCATACGATTCTACTTTTGAGGGATCATAGATGCTTATATATAGGGTCACCCGCAGCCTTCCCACCACATCTATAACCCTTCAAAGGCATTACCGTCTTCCATGTATGCACAGCCATCCCAAATCACAAATTTAATATATTCCATATACGATGTTACAATCAAACGATCAAGTATCACATGCCACATCAAAAGATCATCCTAGCATAGGCTACAAATAGATGGAAGTAGACAAAAAGAGACTACTTCCATAGGGTAATAGTCATAAAGCATCCAACAGTCCAAAAGAGACTACTTACATAGGGTAATAGTCTTAAAGCATACAACAGTCCAAAAGAGACTACTTACATAGGGTAATAGTCTTAAAGCATAAATCCGTCCAAAAGAGACTACCTACCTATAGTAATAGTCTTGAAGTATACAATAGTCCAAAAGAGACTACTTACATAGGGTAATAGTCTTAAAGTATAAATCCGTCCAAAAGAGACTACTTACCTATAGTAATAGTCTTAAAGTATACAATTTCAACGTTTTTCCCAACCGATATCATGTATCCCTAACACCACATAGAAGCATGAAAGCACATAGACGACAATATGGGCTAAATATACGACATAGCACATATGGCACATAGTGAGTATCTTTCCACCCCCAAAGCATACAACATATAGTAGGGGCTACGAAACTCACCTGACGCGAGCAATACAATCCACGGATGCAAGAAAGAGTTTATACGCAATTCAATGCTCACTTCTATCCAAACCTAGAACAATGGAACAAGATATGTGAGAATTGTATCTCACTATACCGCACCATAGTTTCTGAATGTTCATAAGGGTTTAGATTTGTGCACAGGGGTTCGAGTTTGTGCATATGGGTTATGGTTCGTGCACATGGAGTCGGTGACACGAAATTGACCAAAATGATAGATCAAGGTTTCAAACTTTACCACAACCCATTACAAGAATAAACAAGCGTAAAAACCAACTCTTTTCACAAACTCACTTCTTAAATCAAAAAGCCCTCTTTCAAACCCTAAATCAAATTAGTTCTAACAAAACCCAATGATTTGGCCAAGTGTTATGAAAATCTAGTTATGGAATACCATTAACAACATGAATACATCATTTTGAGAAGGGGTTCACTTACCAAACTCCTTTGAAGCTCTAAAATCCGGTTTTGAAGCCAAGAGAGGAGATGAACACTTTGAAACCAAGTAAATCTTGAAATTTTGAAGGAGTTTATTATTATAACATGATTTACTAACACTTTTCATTATAACCCAAGCCAAGAAATCTGAATTTTTGGAAGAATATAAAAGGATATTCTTGGTTCTTCAACTAGAAAGAAAAATAGAGAAAAGGGAGGTGAGGATAAGGTAGAGAGAGAGAATGAAAGAAATGAGAGGAGGAAAGGAGGGAAGGGAGGGTTTTGTTCCCCCACTACACTCTCGCATCCGACTTCCGGTTTCTCCTAAGCAATGATTCGTTTAGTTAAAGATTCTCACTCTCAACAAGGTTCAAATCCCCCTAATACCTTCACACTCATCATTACTAACAGAAATCTGACGGGAGGTTCTCAACCTCACCTAGCTCGGATTGCACAACGATTTTTGATGCCATTCCAACAGTTAATAGTATTAGATTTTTACGCGTCAATATATTTGCCCAAACATTCGTAGTAAGTACTCCCGTTCAACATACGTGTGAGTCTATGATTCCAGTCACATGTAGAGAATTCGAATAAAACTCGAAAGCTAAACAACTCAAATCGTTATGTTTTCCAAATCGTTCTGCTCCACGCATCTCTGGGTTGATTCCCCAGTTAAGGAAGAATCTCCCAGGTCGAGATTTTATTTTGACGTCTAAGGGAATTCCCCAGTTAAAAGAATTCCCATTCACTCTCGACTTATCATTTGCATGCTTTATAAGTCTAAAGCGATCTACTTGAGTTGAAAAGAATATACTTAACAAAATTCTTTCATATCTTGCCTTATGTTTCACAATGATATTAAGAATCCCCAAGGCCACTTTGCGAAAATCTTTTGGATTCACTCCCATTAAAATTTCACCACCTATGTCCAAAAAGATCTCACCATGTACTAGTAAAATTCATTCGATTATAGATGTCGTTTTAGGTAATAAGATTCTTGGTTATAATTCGTTAGATTATTAAGACCAGATGACGTCGTACGCATCCTTCATACCAAGTGTTAGCATCTCTTGCCATGATCCATCGATCTCTGAGTTATAATTCCACTTTCACAAACGAGTTTATAGACACCTCCAAGTGCTCCGATTTATTGCCCCATTCGTATCACTATTAAAGTTCTTGCTCGCTCGGCTTACATTTAAGTTCATTTAGTTATAGATAGGTAACACTTATTATGACGATTTGACATACAGTCAGCGCACTCGTGACTTGTTTCACCTGTTGGTCGGCGGCTCGTTCACTGAAGCCAAACGTTTGCTCTCATTCTGGAAATCAATTTCACAATGGGAGGGATTTTTATTCACGACATCCAATCCTGACGGCACCTTCCTTTATGTGGTAGAAGATGATCTAGTGATCCGTTTAAGGTCGAGAAGAGTCGAGAGTCGCGCACTACAAGTACTCAAACTTCTCACATCTCACGTATGACTCGCACTATGACCCTCATCTGGCCCATCGTTCCCATGCGTATGAACTCTCGATTCTGCATTAAGTTAGGCGTTCATTTTGATCAACTTTTACCAACCGTATATATATATATATATACTACTCGGGGTCGTGCCCACTTCACTTTATTACGCGATGCTCACGTCCAAATAATTTTCACATTAGTTAGAATTTTAAACGCCAACTTATTTACTCAAATTTATGGTTAGCCTAACCAAAGTCGTTCCTTCTCACATATAGAAGAATTTTATAGTTGCATCAAGACTCATGATATATTCGTTATTTACTCGTTGTCGCCCTCATGCGGTCACCTCACCGTAGCTACTCAAGTATCATCCTAAGGTTTAATCTTAGGGCATATAACATAACGAAGTTTCCCCCAAAATCATAATACAACGATGCTTAATGCACACGTTACCAACTAAGTCATATAATCCACATGGTAGACAAGGATGAAACTTAGCAAAGTATCTAACCGCCATGCCAATATATACACTTGTCCATGATACCAAATACATCTATGCATGCATCTTCAATTTCTAACTATCTATTTAATAGTAAGTTAGGCAACATGACCAAGACATATTTAGGCAATTAGGCTAGCATGACAACCTATACACACAATTGTCCAAGATGCCAACTACCTTTACGCATGCATTTTCAAGTCCTAACGATTCAAAATTAGTTAGGCGACAAAAGTCAAGCATATTCACAATTAGAATAGCATGACAACCATACTTGTTCTACCGCATATCCTAACATTTCATCCACGTAATCAAGTTAGGAGGTAAGATTTTGCATGTTCTACCAACTAGCCCCGCACATCAAGTCATACATACGATCTCTTGTATGTTAGGTACGACTGTGCATGAATTATCAACCCTTACCGATTCGTTTTTATAAGCAAGTTAAGCGATAAGGTTTTGGGGCATACTCAGATTATTAAACATGTATATCAATCTTATTCATACAATTGTCCATCGAGTAATTACTTATACATGCATCACCGCTTTCGTTATCTCATGCATACAATCTAGTTTAAGGACATAATCTACATAGGCTCATAAGGTCGAAATGGTGTACCAATCCATTCATGCAATTGCTCACCGATTAGCACACTTACACATGCATTAACCACTTCTATTATCTCATGTATAAAATCAAGTTTAACAATATAGTTTCCCATATTCATGCAATAAAACTAGCATTTTAAATTCATTCATATAATCGTCCACCGACTAATACATTTTACACATGCATCACCAAATATATTATATCATGTATACAACCGAGTTTAGCAACATCCCATACATGTTCAAGTTCATATACTATTAAGCAACATATCCTCATTGTTCACCAATTACAATTAAAGTCCTTAGTGTTGGGATATCAACCGTTTACAAAATACGAGAGTTAGGATACTTACAACATTGACCGTCCCTAAGGGTGCACATGAACACATTCATCACATTGTATCCTAACCGTTTATCAACACGTTTAAGTCGAACAACAACAACAACAGTTACAACATCCACGTAACCGTGAACATGACCTCAACGTGATCACCACGGGCCATACATACATACACATCATACAAGCATAACGTATACGTTACTCAATCATACGAAATAACATGCCATTCCATCATCAAAACCAAGCATCCATATCCAAACACATTACACAAATAAGCATACAAGAGAACAAGTGGTTTAAAATATAGTTCGAATCCGATATGCCCTCTAGGTATTGATTGGGTTTGTATACAGGTGATACCAGCGGCTTTCCCTCCACCCAATCAACACCCATTAAGCATACCGGTTACCTACTATACTCTAGGCCAAGCATATGCAATCCGTGATGCCATTAACTTGCATATACCACTGGGTGACCGTAAAACCGTTGATCGGGCGGTTTTAGGGTTGCCACACTGTTATACTACGTTAATGTCATAACTTCACTTTGCTATAAATAAATACACACAACAAATTCTACATTCTATCATCGACCACGTAAAATTTTGTTCCACCAAGAAATCGTTCCACACAATACATGTTTCACACCACATATAACTACATTAAGCATCAATAATCAAGATCACAATCAACAAACAACCATAGCCATAAGATCACCAAGCTCACAAGTCCCCACGGGACACATGATTAGCGGATGTTACACCAAACCAAGCTCACAAGTCCCCACGGGACACCAATCATGCGGAGCACACTCCCACACACATAATTAGCGAGTATAACATCATAAGAAGCTCACAAGTCCACGAGGGACACCAATCGTGCGGAAGAATCAAGTATCCTACCGATGTTTACCAAGCTCACAATAATCAACATCGGAACTACGCCCAAGAATCAAATAATCACCATGGGAACTACGCCCAAGAATCAAATAATCACCATGGGAACTACGCCCAAGAATCAAATAATCACCATGGGAACTACGCCCAAGAATCAAATAATCACCATGGGAACTACGCCCAAGAATCAAATAATCACCATGGGAACTACGCCCAAGAATCAAATAATCACCATGGGAACTACGCCCAAGAATCAAATAATCACCATGGGAACTACGCCCAAGAATCAAATAATCACCATGGGAACTACGCCCAAGAATCAAATAATCACCATGGGAACTACGCCCAAGAATCAAATAATCACCATGGGAACTACGCCCAAGAATCAAATAATCACCATGGGAACTACGCCCAAGAATCAAATAATCACCATGGGAACTACGCCCAAGAATCAAATAATCACCATGGGAACTACGCCCAAGAATCAAATAATCACCATGGGAACTACGCCCAAGAATCAAATAATCACCATGGGAACTACGCCCAAGAATCAAATAATCACCATGGGAACTACGCCCAAGAATCAAATAATCACCATGGGAACTACGCCCAAGAATCAAATAATCACCATGGGAACTACGCCCAAGAATCAAATAATCACCATGGGAACTACGCCCAAGAATCAAATAATCACCATGGGAACTACGCCCAAGAATCAAATAATCACCATGGGAACTACGCCCAAGAATCAAATAATCACCATGGGAACTACGCCCAAGAATCAAATAATCACCATGGGAACTACGCCCAAGAATCAAATAATCACCATGGGAACTACGCCCAAGAATCAAATAATCACCATGGGAACTACGCCCAAGAATCAAATAATCACCATGGGAACTACGCCCAATAATTATGGCCATCTAAGCATATATCAACCACTTCACATAGGTTTCACCTCAAAGTTTCCTACGCAAAAGCACAATTAGCATATACTTGTAAAATCTCCAACCTTGTTACCATCACAGAAGCTTCAAAAGTATTCATTTGGATTTTTATAATATGATTTCCAAAAATATTTGCAAACTTGCAAAATGGAAAATTTTATATTCGAACTTTGCCAACCATTTAAGAAATAATTGCATTTAAGAAAGAATGTAACCACAAGTTTTGTAAGAAGTTTAGATCTTGAGATTTTCCAAAAATAAGTAACTTGAAAACATGTAGTTACACTCAAGCTTCATGGTACCTTTAGAAAGTTAAGGTTTTGGAAACTCGACATTAGCGTTGGCAAACATTTTCAAAGCCTTTGAAACACTGAATAAAGTCATCGTTAAAAATTTCTCAATTTATCCGCAAGCTATCCATATAATTCACATATAGCAATGCACACATAGTTTCCTATGAAATATACTATATGCGGGTGCTTAGGTTTTAGTCTAGGCCAAACCACCTAATTCTCTAAAACCTAGGCTCTGATACCATTCTGTAACACCCCACCAGTGGCGGAAACGTGAGATGCAACTGAAACGAGCTTGCAAATGGATATTACACAGAGAAACTATATGATGTCCTTTTAACTCAACAAGTTGACATACACAAGTCAAGATACAACAATAAGAATCTCATGCAAGGGAAAACAAACCGAGGCATCGTGCCCGAGTCTACAATCTACACGCAACCAATGGATCCTTATGTCCAACTAGAGGCATCAACTCCTAGCTTGCAAGCGGTTTCTTGAATACCTGAAAAGATACTCTAAAATGTCAACACGAGGTTGGTGAGTTCGTAGGATCACATATTTTCAGTCGAGCCATAGATTCGATACTAGTGTATATACACCTATATACTTAATTTATATCCATAGATAAGTGAGTATCGAATAGCTGAGCAACAGAAGTCCCACACCGGGAGATATTCCACCACATTGGAATTTCACGAGTTTCTCATCCGAAAGCTACACCAAAATCAGAAGAATCATACAACATATAACACATCAAATGTCTAGATCACAACCACAATGATCACCATACAACATCTATCAACATCAAGATCACACAAGGATACGGAACCAATATAACATATATATATATATACCAAGTGAAAACCACGAGGAAAACCTTCACACGTTCCAAGTAGGTTGTACCCTTGAGACTAGCATTTCTAGTCTCTAAATGGAAATACAACCCAACAACCAATAATCACTATGGGATCTACGCCCAAGAATCACAATAATCACCATGGGAACTACGCCCAAGAATCAAATAATCACCATGGGAACTACGCCCAAGAATCAATAATCACCATGGGAACTACGCCCAAGAATCACAACAATCCTTTGCCAAGTACATACACTTCATACGATTCTACTTTTGAGGGATCATAGATGCTTATATATAGGGTCACCCGCAGCCTTCCCACCACATCTATAACCCTTCAAAGGCATTATCGTCTTCCATGTATGCACAACCATCCCAAATCACAAATATAATATATTCCATATACGATGTTACAATCAAACGATCAAGTATCACATGCCACATCAAAAGATCATCCTAGCATAGGCTACAATAGATGGAAGTAGACAAAAAGAGACTACTTCCATAGGGTAATAGTCATAAAGCATCCAACAGTCCAAAAGAGACTACTTACATAGGGTAATAGTCTTAAAGCATAAATCCGTCCAAAAGAGACTACTTACCTATAGTAATAGTCTTGAAGTATACAATAGTCCAAAAGAGACTACTTACATAGGGTAATAGTCTTAAAGTATAAATCCGTCCAAAAGAGACTACTTACCTATAGTAATAGTCTTAAAGTATACAATTTCAACGTTTTTCCCAACCGATATCATGTATCCCTAACACCACATAGAAGCATGAAAGCACATAGATGACAATATGGGCTAAATATACGACATAGCACATATGGCACATAGTGAGTATCTTTCCACCCCCAAAGCATACAACATATAGTAGGGGCTACGAAACTCACCTGACGCGAGCAATACAATCCACGGATGCAAGAAAGAGTTTATACGCAATTCAACGCTCACTTCTATCCAAACCTAGAACAATGGAACAAGATATGTGAGAATTGTATCTCACTATACCGCACCATAGTTTCTGAATGTTGATAAGGGTTTAGATTTGTGCACATGGGTTCGGGTTTGTGCATACGGGTTATGGTTCATGCACATGGAGTCGGTGACACGAAATTGACCAAGCTAAATGAAAGATCAAGGCTTCAAACTTTACCACAACCCATTACAAGAATAAACAAGCGTAAAAACCAACTCTTTTCACAAACTCACTTCTTAAATCAAAAAGCCCTCTTTCAAACCCTAAATCAAATTAGTTCTAACAAAACCCAATGATTTGGTCAAGTGTTATGAAAATCTAGTTATGGAATACCATTAACAACATGAATACATCATTTTGAGAAGGGGTTCACTTACCAAACTCCTTTGAAGCTCTAAAATCCGGTTTTGAAGCCAAGAGAGGAGATCAACACTTTGAAACCAAGTAAATCTTGAAATTTTGAAGGAGTTTATTATTATAACATGATTTACTAACACTTTTGATGATAACCCAAGCCAAGAAATCTGAATTTTTGGAAGAATATAAAAGGATATTCTTGGTTCTTCAACTAGAGAGAAAAAGAGAGAAAAGGGAGGTGAGGATAAGGTAGAGAGAGAGAATGAAAGAAATGAGAGGAGGAAAGGAGGGAAGGGAGGGTTTTGTTCCCCCACTACACTCTCGCATCCGACTTCCGGTTTCTCCTGAGCAATGATTCGTTTAGTTAAAACTTTTAACTCGAGACTCGTTAAAATACTTCGTTGACATATTATTATCTATTTCAAAATTACGTTTCTAATGTTTATTCATACGCCTACCTTTTCACTACAAGAGTTTACTAAATCAAAGTTTGACTTATTACAAATTTATTAGTCCCATAATATTGACCGGCCCAAACGGCGGGTGTTACAGTAAGTTGAAAGATTGGAATTAAAAAAATGGATGAAAGGTTACAAATGAATTGTAGGTGAGAGTATTTATATATGATTTTCAACACTTACATCCATCCCCGTCAACTATCTATTTAAGATAAAATATATCAAAAATATACAAATTAACAATATCAAATTTTATTTCAACAATCTCCCTTTTATTGTTGATTTGAAAAAGCTAGTCCTCATCTTTAATAAGTCTTTGCTCTTCGGCCTTTCCATCTGATTTTCCTTACATCCAACGGTTGTAATATACGGTGTGTTCTTGCCATAGTTTTGTGGTGACATGTTGTAAGGACCATGTATGTGACTTGGTGAATATCTAATGTATGTTGATTCCTTGAAATGCCATACATTCGGATTTGGTCAAGGATATCTTACTCTTTCAAATCTTCTCATGTTTTTTCTCAACAAGAGATATTCAATTTTGAAAGCCATTAACTTTATTTACTCAAGTTGTTCTTCTCACACCGCTTATTTATCAATGATTATATGGAATATCTCCAGAGCATAAATGAGAGTTCCATCTTAGTATTTGCAAAGTTCTTTTTGTCTGATAAACACGTAATCTCTTTGACTATTGATAACCATAACTCCTTGTTTAGGCACAATAATAACTAGACATATGCTTAACTCTTGAAGATCTACTCCGGAAGTCTCTGCTTTGAAACAGACAGATTGACTTTTTTTTTCACTACTTTGAGTCTCGACTGAATATCTTAGAATGTTGCTTGTTAAATAAAACAAATGAACCAGCCTGATTTATGAGCAAGTTGGACTTCATCCTTTTTGTAGCTTCTTTGCATGAAGTATTCATATAAGTAAATCAAGTCTCTTTTTTGTGAAGTTGATTTTGCTTATTTGAAGTTCATAAACTTTATTTACTTATACGAATACTTCATGCAAAGAATCTACAAAAAGGATGAAGTCCAAGTTGCTCAGAAATCAGTCAAAAGGTTCATTCGTTACATTATCCAACAAGCAACGTTCCAAGAATTTCATTTGGGACTCGAGCCATAAGAAAGTCAATATAACTGTTCCAAAATAGAGACTTCTTGGAGTAGATCTTTATGAGTTAAGTGTATGTGAAGTCATTTTTTAGCCTGAACAAAGATTTGTGTTTATAAGTAGTCAAAGAGATCATGTGTTTATCAGACAAAACAAGATTGTAAATATTCATAGAACTCTGTTTTATGCTTTTGAATATATTCAATCAATCATTGGTGAAGAAGCAGTCGGATAAGATTGTTATAACTCATATAATTCGTGTTAGGGTGCGGAAGTTAAGATTCAAAAATGAAAATCATCTATCGTTGAGATTGGACATGAAAAGATTAAAAGGAGTAAGACATACTCGACCAAATCCGAATGTATGGTATTTCAACAGATCATCAACATACATTAGATATTCATCAAGCCACAAACATGGTCCTTGGAACATGCCACCACAAAACTATGGCAGTCATTCTATCTCTAGCTTTTTGGTACGAATTTTAGCATTTAGTTATCAAACAACTAGAAATCTTAAGTGGAAATCATTGTTAATTACAAGATCTGAAAGATGAATGTTAGTCCCAAATAAAGATGATTAACTAAACCCGACTGGCAAGTACAACTGATCTTGATGGACAAGTTAAGTTTACGATCCAGATATGGATAACAAGAAACAATTGACTTAAAGTAAAATGCAAGAACTAAATGGCAGAAACTATATAAAGATATATATAAGTATAATCAAGTATGTAGCATTGAGACACGTTGTTTTCTTTCTAATGTATTTGATTTATTGATATATAAACAAATACAAGGATTGTTGCGGAACAAAGATAAACACCCAAGTGTAAGTATCTAAACAATCCCGAAAAACAAGTGATCTAAATAACTTGGAAATACTCGTAAGTTTACTTAGAGTATATCTCACAAGTTGCAATGCTAAAGTTTCAAGCACTTTGCAAGTTGTGAGAAGACTTCACATTTATAGACCAAGTTCATGATGACATGGACAAGATCGTATAAAAGTGGTTGTGAGCATTTAAGGAATTAAACTTAATTCCTTACATGCTTGTACTAGGAAGAGTATATAAGTCAGTTGATGTGACTTATAGTACTACGTTCCAAACCTATACTTTTACCTTGTACCTTTTATTAATAGATAAATCTATTAACTGGGTAAAGGTATGTAAAGTAACAAGTCTTCCTCGTAATCAGTGTAAAGTGTTGTAAATACTTTATACTGAGATGCTTCAGTCTTCGATCTGGTAGAATCACTCTTTGCTCGCTTCTGAGATGATTCTCTTCTTCATACTTCAGTCTTTGACTTCAGAATGAATGTTTCAGATTTATCTTGATCTGAACTGAAGTGAAGCTTCAGTGAAGTAATTCTGATACGGCTCAAAATTCTGTACAAACGTTTTCACTGAACTTCAAGCTATTTCTGAACAAATTATACTTGGTCGATTTCCGACCTAACAAATTCCCCCTATTTGTTCTGAAATAGTGCATGCATCTCAGACTTCTTATCTATACATGTTTGTAAGTCTGAAATGCAAGTTTTGTTTAAGTTGTAAAAAATTTTCTAAGTACATCTTATAGATCATTGATGTCTCAGAATTTTACTTGTGGTTTTTCTAACTTAAACTTACCATCTACTTATTGGTTACAATTGCAACATATATATACAAACTGAAATGTTTGTTACAAAATGTAAATATATTACAAGTACATGATAAACTGAAAAAAGAACTACTTCTTGGCAGGCCTTGAACCAGAAGGTGCTTCAGTAGGTTTCCTTTTCAGTGGAGAATGATCCTTCTTTCCAAACAATCTGCTTTCAATCTCTACTTTGGCTTGCATCTTTTGTTGTATTCTGGATAACCATGCACCAATCAAAACAGATTTTGGCTTCCCCTTCAGAATCTGGATCATCTCCCTATGCTCTGAAATCCCAAACTCGTGAACTGAAACTTGATTATATTCTTCAGCTGCCCTACCTTCTCTTTTTACAATCAAATCAAACAACTTCAATCCATCAGCCTTTGTAACTTCTATATCAATGATTTTGGCCTGATGCGATCGATGATTCATGTAATGATCATACTGATCCTTCTCATGTTTTCTTTCAAGTTCAGCAGCATCATCAGATGGTTTGAGGGAAGTAAAGACAACATCACGAGAATTCTTTCTTGCAGACCTTGTTCCAGTTACTTTGGGCTTTGTGGTTGGTCTGAACAACTCTTTTTCAACCTTCAGAACTTCGGCCAAAATTTCCTTCCTTTTAATTGCCATTTCCTTTTCTCTATTTCTCTTCAAGTCTTCAATAGACAACTTGAAGGTTAGACTCTCTAGCTTTTGTTCCAGAGGTGAGTAATTCATCCCACATTCATACTCGAGCATATCAACAACAGACTTCTGCACTCTTGGATCATTTTTGATTTTCAAATATCTTTCCAGTGATAAACCAAGAGTTGCAGCATCTATATGATCAAGGGTCCCCATCTTCAGATGTTGTTTCCTTTCTCTTTCTTTGTTTTCCCTCCACATAATGAATTGATTTGAGACCTGCTTCTGCAAAGCCTCCAATTTCTTACTATCAGTATCAAGATCGTGCAGGGGATAACCATGCTCATCCACATTCTCACCAACAATAATCCCAGAACCCTTAGAACTTTTCTTTGTTGGTTCTTCCTCTAATGGGGCCTTGCCCTTATCTTTCTTACCAGATTTAGATTCAGTTTCCCCCTGAACTGAGGCACTACCAGATGGCACCTCAGTTTGCTTCTTGGTTGCTTCAATGATTTCTTGTGTACTTGCAAGCAGACCAATAGGCACAACTTTTCCCCCTTTGGGGACCTCTGAAGGCAACTTAGCGAATTCTTCAATGGCCATTTGCATGCCCTTCAGTGGTTCCCAACTTTGTTGTTGTAAGCATTCAGAAATACCTCTAGAAAGCTAAGCAAACTGAGATCTTAATCTGAAATTGGAGTTCAGATTCAGCGACTCTTTATCTATCATCTCTTTCAACTGCTTTCTATCTTCTTCAGTGAATGAGGGAACAGGAGGAGCAACAATATTTTCCTTCTTGAGATGAGTTAGAATTTCTTCTAACTGTTTGGACTGGTTCTGAACTGAGCCTTCAAGTTTGGACACTGAATCTTTTACTTCATTCACAGCCTTGTCCACTTTGTCATATGTGTCTTTGGTTAGTTCATCAATCATCACTCTAACCTTCTCACCAACCTTCTCAGAAACGGATTCTGAAATCTGAGTAACTAGATTCTGAGTTAGCTCAGACTTCAGATTATCCAAAATACCAACACTTATAGAAGCCCCAAGTTCTTTCTCATTTATACTTGGCTTCTTAACCAACTCATGTACTTCTCTTCCAACAGCCATAAATCTTGCTTCAACAACTGAACACAAGATGTCAAGTTTGCAACCACCGAAGCTTGCACATCTCTTTTTGTTAGTTTGAAGGCTTCTCTGATTGCAGAGCTCACCTTGTTGCAAGTCATCACCAGCTCATTCAGCTTCCCAACTACTAGTCCTTCGTTTCCAGCAACCTTGGTTAATTCAGTTCCAAGAAACATCCGAGCTCCTTTCATTTCAGCCACAGAACTAGTATTGGCAGTTAGAGACTTGGTTAAGTCCTCCACCCTTAGAATAAGGCTTTGGACTTCGGTTTGAATCTTTTCTAACTGTGCTTCTACATTTAAAGGTGGTGGAGGTTGTGCAGAAGCATGAGCAACAAATGGTAGATTACCAAGCCCTTTAAGAACATTGTTCAGTTGTAAATCAGTTGGACTCTCAGATTCTGTATCAGAATCCAAGTTCGTCTCCATTGGGGGATCATAATTGATAGGGGATGGGATTTTATGAATTTGGGGGTGAAGAAATTGAAGTGATGGATTAAAAGTACCGGCTGTAACATAGGCAGGATTAGTGCCCGGTGGAAAAATTGGATGTTGATGAGATGGATGTGGTGGAACATAAGGATTAATATCTTGTTCTTGTTGGTCTGGTTGAATTTGGATTTCTGGGGGAGGAGGAGGGGCGTTTGCGAGGATGGTGGCTGGCTCAGAATCAGATTGATTCGCCTCCAATAATCCCTCGTCAAACTCAAAATCAGCAAGGGAATCGAGATTCCCCTGAGGTAGCTCATCGTCATCCCAGAAAGCATTCACCACTGCATTCTGGTCAGATATGCCCTGGTTTGGGTCACTAGTACCCGCACCAGTTTCTGGTTCAACATCTGCAGAAGCAGGTGCATCGTTACCAGATTTAATGATCGGCTCAACCGTAGTGTCATTGCCAGGGACAGTAGATACAGAAACTGGAACACGAATGATGTTCAGAAACTTATCTTTAGGTCGACTAACGGGTCCCACATTCTTTGTGGCCCACTTAGTGACCTTTCTGAACCAGCTAGTGTGGCTGAAACAGTTTTATTAAATACCTGAAGCATAGCAGTGGATAGTTCAGGCTCATCTTCAGAAGTGGATGCCTTTGAGAAATCTCTGTTGTATTCAGGTACTGAAGCTTCAGGTCCAGCTTGATTATAAGCTTCACCAAGAATATCCATGAAACATAAGCTCAGAAATCTTGGAAAGGCAATATGTAGACTTCTCTTTCCTTTTAGTTTTGTAATTAGCTGAGAAAAGAGAATCTCAGCAAAGTCTGCTTGTATCCCATTCCAAATATAATACCCCATCTCAACTTGGGGTAATGAAAGTTGGTCAAACCCTCCATGGTTGCCACCAAGACTTTCCACAATCTGGGTCCAGAAGAACCTCCAGCAATTGCCAAATCCAGACATAAATATGTGTCCGGAGGTCTTCAGATTACCATCAGCATCCTCCATATCGCCATGACCGGTGGCGACTAGAACTTCCCTGAAATTGACTCCTTTGAGTCGTTTAGCAAATACCTGGGAAGGTTTGAGGTAGTTCAGATGAAGGGAATTTCTAACCCCTCAAGAGTGATAACACACTGCTTGGTGCCCTCATTGAGAGTGAAGGAGATGGATTGTTCATCTTTGCTCACCACAGCAGTATACCAGAATTCAAGCAAGTATCGATGATACAATGCCTGAGGATTAGCGGTCAGAGCATAATGGAAAGGGGATTGCTCCCAAAAATTATTAATTCTTCCCATTAGGGTTTTGGATTTCACATTTAATTGAGCCAAGAAATTTCTCATGTTAAATCGGATTTGAGAAGGAGTGAAATTCTTTGGCCATGTGGCAGATGTTTTCACAACATCCGATGGAGTATATTCAAAATTGATGAGCGATTTGTGTTGTGAAGAAGATGATGATTTAGACATTTTTAAGAATCGAAAGTTGAAAGTGAAAAGAATATGAAGAGTTAAGGAATTTGAGAGTAAATATGAGAGAGATTGATGATTGGGAAGTAAATGAAAAACGAAGTAAATGAAAGAATGAAAAGGAATTTGAATTTAAGATGGAATATAAAGTGATTTTCCAATTAAAAACAATTTCTGGGGTCAAGTCCGCATTAAATGCAGAGACGTTTGAGTGACCCCACCCCGCAACACTTTTTCAGAAAAAGTACTCATTTCTTTCCCTTTTACGGCGCAACTTGTGTGACACATAAGCATGACCAACGTAAGTTAAAAACATAGTATGCAGTAGGCCACGTGTACACACAATTGACCAAGTATCAAAAATATCTTGAAAGGATTGTTGTCTTTCAGTGATGACAAAATAAATTCTGAGCATGGTCAGTTCCAAAGAGATCTGAACCATCTCAGTTAATAAAATTCAACTGAAATATTTTTGATTTTCTGAAGTGCTTCAGTTAAATACGTTTTTCTGAGTAAAAGGTTCCCCCTCAAAAATGAAGGTTTATTTTAAAGTTTGAAAAATATTTAACATTCCCCCTGAAGTGATGATCCATGAATTAATAAGTGCCAAGATAGTATCACAAAGGCGTTCGATAGCTAGGCGAGCAAAAATTACATGGATCGCTCAGACTGGTGAACCATATCAGTGTCACTGAGGCGTTCATAACAAGATTACCAGTCTAAGGATTTAACATACCCAACTCACTGACCAGATGTTTAAAGGTTTTGACATCTAAAGGTTTTGTAAAACATCAGCGAGTTGCTTATCAGTGGAATAAAGTGCAATTCAATATCTCCTTTCAGAATATGATCACGAATGAAATGATACCTGAGATCGATGTGCTTGGTTTTCGAGTGCATCACAGGATTGTGAGATATGGCAATGGCACTAGTGTTATCACAAAAGATTGGAGTCTTTGTGTAAGTAACACCATAATCAGTCAGCTGGTTTTCATCCATAGAATCTGAGCACAACAACTTGCTGCAGAAATATACTCAGCTTCTGCAGTGGATAGTGATACTGCAGTCTGCTTCTTACTGGTCCAGCTTACTAATTTGCCACCAAGGAAATGACACCCTCCTGTGGTACTTTTCCTGTCTATCTTACAACCTGCATGATCAGAATCTGAATAACCCATTAGATCTAGACTAGAGCCTTTGGGATACCAAAGACCCAATCTGGGGACACCTTTAAGGTATCTGAAGATCCTTTTAACAACATTTGCATGTGCTTCTCTGGGATCAGACTGAAATCTAGCACAAAGGCATGTTGCAAACATTATGTCTGGTCTACTTGCAGTTAAATACATCAGTGAACCAACCATACCACGATATTTTGTATGGTCCACTGGTTTTCCATGTGGATCAGAATCCAAAGATAATGGAGCAGAAATAGGAGTATCTTTTGATGAGACTGAATCAAATTGATATTTCTTTAATAAATCTCTGACATATTTTTCCTGGTTTATGAAAATACCATCTTCAGTTTGTTTTACTTGAAGTCCCAGAAAATATGTCAGTTCACCCATCATACTCATTTCATACTCAGAAGACATGATTTTAGAAAATTTTCACACATCTTCTTATTTGTAGAACCAAACACAATATCATCAACATAAATTTGTACTAAAAGGATATCACTTTTATCATGCAATATGAACAAAGTATTATCTATTGTACCACGTTTAAAACCATTTTTAAGAAGATGTTTAGTAAGAGTATCATACCAGGCTCTGGGTGCTTGTCTCAGACCATATAAGGCTTTGTTCAGTCTGTACACCCAATGTGGTTTTTCTTCATTGATGAATCCTGGAGGTTGATACACATAAACGACTTCTTCTAGTTCTCCATTCAGGAATGCACTTTTGACATCCATTTGATAGACTTTAAACTGATGATGAGCTGCAAAAGCTAAGAATATTCTGATAGCTTCAAGTCTAGCAACTGGTGCAAAAGTTTCATCAAAATCTATTCCCTCTTCTTGTGCATATCCTTTTGCAACAAGTCTTGCTTTGTTTCTGATGATATGACCATCTTCATCCATCTTGTTTCTGAAGACCCATCTTGTCCCAATTGGTTCCTTCTTCAGGTTACTGGGACAAGGAACGAGTTCCCATACATCGTTTCTTTTAAACTGGTTGAGCTCATCTTGCATGGCTTCAACCCAGCTTGGGTCTTGCATAGCCTCGTCAATCTTCTTGGGTTCAATTAGAGATAAGAAGCTGACGTTTAAGCATTGATCGCTTGTGGCTCTTCTGGTCTGAACCCCTTTACTGGACTCTCCAATAATTTGCTCGATTGGATGTGCTTTTGTCCATTTAGAGTATTGACCAGGATGAACAATGATATCAGTGCAAGAACTTCTCTGAGTACCTTCAGGAGGAGCTTCAGAAAATACATTTTCAGCTTCTTCTTCTTCCTGCAGATCATGACTTGCATCATGAAATTCTTCAGATTGATGTTGCTCAGTGGAGCCTGATATCAGAGGAGAAGCAGCATGTACATCTGATCCAATAGTCAGTTCAGAAGGTAGTTTGAAACTGACTGGAGGATAAAATGGAATGTTGCTAGGCTTGTTTACTACTGGTTCTGAACGGAGATGTTCAGAAGCAGGTTCAGGTGACTGATCAGTTTCAGCAATAGGATCAGAATCACCAAAACTTATTGGACTTTCTGAGGGTGGTACAGGAATGGAATTTTTAAAGATTGCAGAATTGGATTCATCAAAGGTAACATGAATTGACTCATCAACCTTTTCAAGTCTCTTGTTAAAGACTCTAAAGGCTTTGCGATTTGATGAATATCCTAGGAAGTATCCTTCATCAGCTTTTGCATCAAATTTTCCAAGCTGATTTGAATCATTCAGAATGTATACTGGACACCCAAATACATGGAAGTATCCAATATTAGGCTTTCTATTTCTGAGTACTTCATAGGAGGTCTTCTTGTGTCTTTTGACATAAACAGATCTGTTCTGAGTGTAGCAGGCAGTTGCAACAGCTTCAGCCCAGAAATTCTTGGGAAGACCAGATTCATTCAACATACTTCTAGCAGCTTCAATCAGCGTACGATTCTTTCTTTCTACAACACCATTCTGCTCTGGTGTGTGAGCTGAGGAGAAGTTCTGAGATATGCCAGTTTCAGTGCAGAAGGACTCCAGAGTAGCATTTCTGAATTCAGTGCCATTGTCACTTCTGAGCTGACAAACTTTTCGCTTGTGCTTGAGCTCAATTTGTTTGATGAGAGCAATGATTTCAGCAGCCGCTTCACTTTTGGACCTGAGGAAAATCACCCAGCAGTATCTTGAATATTCATCAACGATAACAAGGGTGTACTTCTTTCCTGCTCTGGTCTGAACATTCACTGGTCCAAAAAGGTCTATGTGAAGCATGTGAAGAGGTTCAGTTATACTAAAGCTTTGTTTTGTCTTGAATGAAGCTCTTTTCTGCTTACCCATTTCACAACCTGGACATGGCTTGTCTTTATTGAATGACATAGAGGGTATCCCATCAACAAGTTGTTTTCTAGACAACTTATTAATATTTTTGAAGTTCAGATGGGATAATCTCTTGTGCCAGCCAGTTTGTGTCTTCATCTGCCTTTGAGTAGAAACATTGTTCAGTGGTAGAAGGATTCATATCAATGACATAAATGTTTCCCTTTCTTGGTGCAATCAATACTACCTTTCCATCTCTGTTTTTTTTTTTTTTTTTTTTTTTTTTTTTTTTTTTTTTTTTTTTTTTTTTTTTTTTTTTTTTTTTTTTTTTTTTTTTTTTTTTTTTTTTTTTTTTTTTTTTTTTTTTTTTTTTTTTTTTTTTTTTTTTTTTTTTTTTTTTTTTTTTTTTTTTTTTTTTTTTTTTTTTTTTTTTTTTTTTTTTTTTTTTTTTTTTTTTTTTTTTTTTTTTTTTTTTTTTTTTTTTTTTTTTTTTTTTTTTTTTTTTTTTTTTTTTTTTTTTTTTTTTTTTTTTTTTTTTTTTTTTTTTTTTTTTTTTTTTTTTTTTTTTTTTTTTTTTTTTTTTTTTTTTTTTTTTTTTTTTTTTTTTTTTTTTTTTTTTTTTTTTTTTTTTTTTTTTTTTTTTTTTTTTTTTTTTTTTTTTTTTTTTTTTTTTTTTTTTTTTTTTTTTTTTTTTTTTTTTTTTTTTTTTTTTTTTTTTTTTTTTTTTTTTTTTTTTTTTTTTTTTTTTTTTTTTTTTTTTTTTTTTTTTTTTTTTTTTTTTTTTTTTTTTTTTTTTTTTTTTTTTTTTTTTTTTTTTTTTTTTTTTTTTTTTTTTTTTTTTTTTTTTTTTTTTTTTTTTTTTTTTTTTTTTTTTTTTTTTTTTTTTTTTTTTTTTTTTTTTTTTTTTTTTTTTTTTTTTTTTTTTTTTTTTTTTTTTTTTTTTTTTTTTTTTTTTTTTTTTTTTTTTTTTTTTTTTTTTTTTTTTTTTTTTTTTTTTTTTTTTTTTTTTTTTTTTTTTTTTTTTTTTTTTTTTTTTTTTTTTTTTTTTTTTTTTTTTTTTTTTTTTTTTTTTTTTTTTTTTTTTTTTTTTTTTTTTTTTTTTTTTTTTTTTTTTTTTTTTTTTTTTTTTTTTTTTTTTTTTTTTTTTTTTTTTTTTTTTTTTTTTTTTTTTTTTTTTTTTTTTTTTTTTTTTTTTTTTTTTTTTTTTTTTTTTTTTTTTTTTTTTTTTTTTTTTTTTTTTTTTTTTTTTTTTTTTTTTTTTTTTTTTTTTTTTTTTTTTTTTTTTTTTTTTTTTTTTTTTTTTTTTTTTTTTTTTTTTTTTTTTTTTTTTTTTTTTTTTTTTTTTTTTTTTTTTTTTTTTTTTTTTTTTTTTTTTTTTTTTTTTTTTTTTTTTTTTTTTTTTTTTTTTTTTTTTTTTTTTTTTTTTTTTTTTTTTTTTTTTTTTTTTTTTTTTTTTTTTTTTTTTTTTTTTTTTTTTTTTTTTTTTTTTTTTTTTTTTTTTTTTTTTTTTTTTTTTTTTTTTTTTTTTTTTTTTTTTTTTTTTTTTTTTTTTTTTTTTTTTTTTTTTTTTTTTTTTTTTTTTTTTTTTTTTTTTTTTTTTTTTTTTTTTTTTTTTTTTTTTTTTTTTTTTTTTTTTTTTTTTTTTTTTTTTTTTTTTTTTTTTTTTTTTTTTTTTTTTTTTTTTTTTTTTTTTTTTTTTTTTTTTTTTTCAGTTATTTCAGATGACACAAAAATAGTTGGTTTGATGGGATTTTCAACCTTTTTCTTTTCAGATTTCTGCTTGATTTGCTTAGAAAAAGGTTTTGTATTTTGTTTAGGTTGAAGAGAAGGAGTTTCAACATTTCTTAAACGTGCATTACAACTTTGCACTTGTCTAGCCAATAGTTGAAATTGACTTTCTAACCTTAACAAAATTGATTCTTCATTAGACACCTGAGCCTTACCTGAATCTGAGGTAGGTGGCTCAGTAGGGAGAAGTTTTTCTTCTTCTTTAGGTCTTTAGGAACCTTAGATGAAGTCTGAGGGGATGGCTTTTTGGATTTAGCCTTCCTTTCTGAAACAGTTGTCTGAGCTGTTTCAGATTTACCCTCAGATTGTTCCTGGGCTTTATTAGTTACAGTTTTCTGCTTGCCAACTTTAGGAAAAATGATTTCAGGCTTTATTCCTTTGGAAGTGCATCTAAATCAGTGATTATGGATGCCAAATGAAGATCACCAACTCATATGCTGCTCTTTGTGATGCAAAAGTATTTTTAATTGCAGCATCTGGTCTTGGTGCTTTCATCAAAGATTTAATAATTGCTTGTTCTTTTTCAAGGATGGATTTTAATTCTTCCTTTTCCAATTCTAAAGTTGCAACCATAGACTGATAACTTTTTAGAGCCAAATGAACATCTTTCAGTTCTTTCAGTCTGGCATGACTGCGTTTAGTTCAGAAGCATTATTTTCAAACATTTTTAGCTTTCTGAACGCACTGTCTCAACAAATGAGATGTCAGCCTCTAAAAGAACCAAAAGGTCCAGTTTGTGTTCCTCATTATTTTCAAAGCCAAAATTACTGACCTTTTTCATTACAATATCCACCCAGCGACCAGATTCAACATCGGATTTGACCAAATGACCTTGATCTTCTTGTGCCATGAAACACATGTCCCTAACTTCTTCTTCATCATCAGATGATTCATCAGATTCTTCCCATTTTTCAGTTTTGGCAATCATACAACTGTTGCTTGAGTTGTCTTGTGCCAGAAAAGCCATATGTGCCTTTAACTTCTTGTATTTGGCCTTATAGCTGTCATCAGTTTTCTGAAAAATAGAATGGTTAGGAGCAGATTGTGATGATGATGGTTGACTAGATCTGCATTCCTTCATGAAATGTCCTTTCTTGCCACATTTAAAGCATTCAAGATTAGACTTGTCAATAGAAGCGCTGGAAGCAAAAGGTTTGCCAAATCGATTTGATTTGGCCTTAAAACGATTGAACGTTTTAGCCAGCATGGCAACCAGATCATCATTGTCATCCTCATTACAATCATGAGTAACATTACCAGAGACACCAGTCTTTAACATTTCAGAAACCATCTTCTTCATCGAGTCAGAAATGTCACTCTCAGAAGATAGTAGAGCAGTACTATGTGGTTCAGAATACTGAACCATACCAGAACTGGTAGAAACATGATTCTTGGCATCCTGCTCAGCCAAAGCTCTCTCAGCTTTGTTCTCTTCAGTATATCTGAAGGCTCCATAAAGGGAAGCAAGAGTGTGACTGTGCAAAGTTTTGCCTTGTCTCAAGACCAAGATTAAATTTTCCCATTTAGAAGGTAAAATGTCACAAAATTTTTCCAACATAATTTCTTTATCTTTGGTAACACCCAGGGCTTTCAGTTGATTTACCAGATTTGTAAATCTGATGTAAGTTTGAGTTAAAGTTTCCCCAGGGACAGCAAAGAAAGACTCATATCTTTTGTTTAAAGCAACTTTTCTTGTGACAATTGTCTCATTTGTGCCTTCAAACTGTGTCATTAGTTCCTCCCACATTAATTTGGAATTTTCAAGTAAAACAAGAGTGGGCATAAGGGTTTCAGGAACTGCATATAAAATCATATTTTGTAACTTAGTGTCAAGGTCTACAAGTTTATGATCTTCCTCAGACCAATGATCCTTCTCCTTAGGTGACTGCCTAGGAGTCCCATCAGTATTTCTGACAACAGTAGAAGCATTCATGGGGACAAAGGGTCCTTCTTTTAAGATATCGGGTAAGTGTCTTTCAACACCAACAATATACTTTAGCATGCATGCTTTCCATGTTTGAAAGTTTTCACTGTTCCCATCAAACTTGGGAACATGATTATTTGGAAAGTGTACGTGTACATTATGCGATGGTATATTGTTGTTGATGATAGGGGGTGGAGTAGTGTTATTAGTGTCAGGACGTTCTTGTTGAAAGTCAGCCATCTATGCAGATCAAAGGTTAAAGAATTGATATAATTCAACCTTGCTGCTCTGATACCAATTGTTAGTCCCAAATAAAGATGATTAACTAAACCCGACTGGCAAGTACAACTGATCTTGATGGACAAGTTAAGTTTACGATCCAGATATGGATAACAAGAAACAATTGACTTAAAGTAAAATGCAAGAACTAAATGGCAGAAACTATATAAAGATATATATAAGTATAATCAAGTATGTAGCATTGAGACACGTTGTTTTCTTTCTAATGTATTTGATTTATTGATATATAAACAAATACAAGGATTGTTGCGGAACAAAGATAAACACCCAAGTGTAAGTATCTAAACAATCCCGAAAAACAAGTGATCTAAATAACTTGGAAATACTCGTAAGTTTACTTAGAGTATATCTCACAAGTTGCAATGCTAAAGTTTCAAGCACTTTGCAAGTTGTGAGAAGACTTCACATTTATAGACCAAGTTCATGATGACATGGACAAGATCGTATAAAAGTGGTTGTGAGCATTTAAGGAATTAAACTTAATTCCTTACATGCTTGTACTAGGAAGAGTATATAAGTCAGTTGATGTGACTTATAGTACTACGTTCCAAACCTATACTTTTACCTTGTACCTTTTATTAATAGATAAATCTATTAACTGGGTAAAGGTATGTAAAGTAACAAGTCTTCCTCGTAATCAGTGTAAAGTGTTGTAAATACTTTATACTGAGATGCTTCAGTCTTCGATCTGGTAGAATCACTCTTTGCTCGCTTCTGAGATGATTCTCTTCTTCATACTTCAGTCTTTGACTTCAGAATGAATGCTTCAGATTTATCTTGATCTGAACTGAAGTGAAGCTTCAGTGAAGTAATTCTGAGACGGCTCAGAATTCTGTACAAACGTTTTCACTGAACTTCAAGCTATTTCTGAACAAATTATACTTGGTCGATTTCCGACCTAACAATGAATAATAAACACACTTAGTGAAAATTTTGCAAAATTTCAGCAGTTGAAACACTTGGCACGGAAATTTTATATTTGGACCAGTGAAAAAAACTAATGAAAATTTGAAAAGTGTTGTTTTTGGTTAGTGTCATAAGTTGTGAAAATTTGAGTACGTATAGTTCTTGGTCTGAAAGTTTTATTTTCGGACAACACTCTACTTGATCGTTACTAGTAAGTAGGATGAAAACTTTATTTTCTGACAACAGACTTTACTTTGCCCACTTATAATCAATGAAAGATAATAAAAATTTGTGAGTTTGAACAAGTATAGTTATTGGTACCGAAATTTTATTTTTGGACTAAGTAAATTGGATCACAAAAATTCAACCAGTAACGATAGAAAATTAAAATAAAACGACCAACTACCAAAATTCAACAGTTATTGATCTCAACAAATCATAATCAACCTTGCAAATCTTGTTAATGTTTAAGACTCTTGCGAAAATTTTATTCCGGACCAAGTAACTTGGTTTAAAAATAATTACTAAGTATAAGCACGTGTAAAAGAGATGAGACTCGTATGTTAAGTTGTAAACTCAGTATGAAAATTTAATTTTCAGACCAATAAAATTGGTTTGAAAAATAAAGTCGGTTTGAAAAATAAAGTTAGTTTGAAAAATTTTCACAAAATGATGGTGATGAGCGTTCATTTTGTGATAAATTCCCCCATCATAAGGCTACATTTTAATGTCTAAATGAGTTAATATTCGTGAACTGTTGGTACTTAATGGATTCGATATACATGCAGGTTCACGGAAGATGCGAACGAGGGTAAATGGCATCTATCAACTCAACATGAAGGCCGATGAAGTTACAAGACACAAGGAGGCAAGCCGGGAGTCGAACGAAGCAATACGAGAAGACGGAACAGCTGCCAGCGCCGCTGGCCCACCACCTGAAGGCCCCGGCGCCGCTGGAGCCCATCTCCAGCGCCGCTGGGCGGCCCAGATCAAGTTACGACTTTCAGCCTATATATACAACAAGAAACCCTCAAAACCCTAAGAGAGAGCAGATCCATCAGCCATAGTCGACACCTATCAACCCTAGGTCGAATTTTGCAGATTCCAAGGAGGTTTTGGAGCTTCTAACACCTCTCAATCTTCATCTTCAACCTAGATCTATACTCTTATTTTACTTTCTAGTTGGTAAACAATGTCTTTCATCTTTTCAAACTTTGTTATTCTTTTAATAATGTCAGGCTAGTAGGCTGAATACTTGTTTGGATCAATGTGATCATGTAGACATTTATTTATCTTATTTTATTTGTTAGATCTGTTGGATTGTGTTTACTGTTTATCGTAGATCCATGGTTAATGAGTTCTTCATATTGTTATAGGTTCTATATCTGCATGTATTGATTTAATTCTGATGATCGGTCTATAATCATACACTAGGATTAATACATAAAGATGGAAAACACTAATCGGTCTTTAATTAGATGTAAAAGGTGATTCAGTTCTAACGGACGGATCCAGAACCATAATAATTAGAATAAGTTGAACATGATGCTTAACAATGTTAGACGCGATCTAGTGACATGGAAACGTGCACTATGGTCACCGGAGGGAATTATTATCTGGTCATGGCTTAAGAGCCCGGTATACTAAAAGATGAACTAGTAACACAAACTTAGGTTAATAATGCTTAAACAATGAATCTAACGAGAATTTGTTTAAAGAGTAGTGTGAGTCTAGGGACAACACTAGTTACATAGGCAAAGTGAATCTAACGAGAATCTGAGCCGTGATTAAGTTTTCCAACAGACTAGCAAGTAGGTAGGATAGTATTCGGTCGTACCATGAGATCGGAGATGCCAAACAAGTATTTTAATTTAATTACTGTTATTTGCTTTTCAATTCATTTTCTAGATTTAACCGAAGCTTCTCGCTAGACCAAGCGGTTGCGGCTTCTATTTTGCTTTTCATTTCAGTAGTTTTAATAGGAAATCGTGACAACCCCCAACCGCTAGAATTACACATATTATTAGGCTAGGTAGTGCAAGCGTCCCTGCGAACGATCCTGTACTTACCACAACACTATCTACTTTCGATCGGGTCCACTGCTCGTTGGAGTGTGCTTTTGTTGAGGTATTTACTTGTACAACATTTTATAAATTTAAAACAGTGTTAGTTTTCTTAATTAAAAATCATTTTGTTTTTCAACTCAAAAATAAATTAAAACTTGTGAAGATGAACAAATTTTGTTAATGACTTGAGTAACAAAATTGTTTGTAGGTATTCAAACACAAATAAGTAAAGAGACACTTAGCACATTGTGGTAAATAAAGAGTGTTCTTTTGTTAGTCTAAAATTTATTTTCATACCAATTGTTAAGCATTTTAAGAATAAAGCACTTAAGCAAATCACTGTGTGGTTTCACCTAAGTGTTCTTAATACCAAAATATATTTTCGGACCAAGTAAAGATAACCAAGATCACCAACGGGTTCGTGGCCCATGGTAAGGTCTTAGACCTTGGGGAAATCCACCAGGGTTCGAATCTCATTTTCTACATTTGTAGGAGTGGATTATTAGGGTTTTTTTTAGAGTTCTGGGTTTCATCCAGGCGTAGATCGAGCTCCGTATACTGTAAACTGAATGTCACTGTGTGTCCCGAATGCTTACTGCTAAGTACTAACTACTAACTCGATGTTAAAAAAAATGATAACCAGGATCGATATAACGAGTGGGAATCTTCACAACACTAGATCTGGTGTGAAAATTTCAACAAATTGTTGCAAAAATCCTGCAAAACTTAAAAACAATATATTGGTAAGAGAATTTTCAAAAAAAAAAATAAATCTAAAAACCACAAAATCGTTAATTTATCCATCAAATCTTCGAATTAAACCACAGAATCTATATCAGTCTTCCCAGAAACAGATCGCCTACAAGCCCCGGCCAATTTCACGTATAAAAATCAATAAAATCAAAAATTTACATGTGGTCTGGATATTTTGCAAAACATGAGTAAAAAAATTCTCAGACCAAAATTTGAAAGTTAACTAATAGATCTCTAATTCACCAATTATCGACTTCTAATCTTGTTTTTGAACCTTCAAAGCATTACATTTTTTTTTAGAATCTAGGCTCAAAATTTTCAAAATTTGTCAGTCTAAAAATAAAGAGTGTAAACAACTATGTTTTTGAAAATTCTTCTGACCAAATCGAATCAAACAACTTTTGGATAGACAACATGAGTTGTTTGTTCTGTTACTAATTGTAAACTTAATGTTAATTTTCGTACCAAAGAGCTAGGGTGAGAATGCAAGTAAGTTGAAAGTAAACAAATTGGACAAATGAGGAAGAGTATTTATACATCCAGCCCCCTCAACTATCTATTTAAAACAAATTATATCCAAAATTACAAGTTGACAATATCAAATTTTATTTTTAACAAAGTGACCAAATCACATATGCAAAAACACAAAAAGAAATTCCTAGTGCAACACTACAACACATATTTTTAATCAAGGTTGTTTCAAATCTTAATACTTTGAATAAATACATTATATTTATAGGAGGATACTGGTAGGTGAAATGAAGGTAAAATAAGAATGAACTTTTAAAGTTAGTAGGTGAACTAATAGGTGAAGCTTGAATATGTGAAGGTGAATTAAAAAAATTGTCCATTTTTTGGTTTTATTATTTGTTTTTTCATTATATTTACTCCTTTATTAATAAATTATACTTTCATTTTCTCTCATAAATAAAAGCAGTTAATGTTCTTTTTTTACTTCTCTTTTTTATTAACATATTCACCTAATAAACTTATAATACCCTTAATGAAATAATTTACAATGTAGATACTTCAACCCTTAAAATAATTAAAGTATCCCCTTTTACATTAGTTCTTTTTATATTCACCACTACACCACCACTGCCAGCATCTCCCACCGTCGCCACCACCTGTTGCCGCCATCGCCGCCACTCGTTGTCGCCACCGCTGTTGCAACCAATATTGCCGCTACCATTCTTTTATTCACTATATTGAAAATCTCCACTTAATATACCTAAAATACTTTTAATGAAATAATTTAAAACATGGATCACTCAACCCATAAAATAACTAGACTATCAAAAGATCGTATCAAGTATCAACTACTTTGCATATAGCTTCGAATTTACTACACGAAAGTATAATAACTCTTGTGAAAATCAAAAGGGAAAGCGTAGTTACTATTCAAGTAATATATTTAATGCGTTGAGCTGATGTTACTAAATAACAAAAATGAATATTCCTCGTAGCTTTGTGAGATACTTACCTTATTCATCAAAATCTTCTGCACTGCCAAACCAAACTGCCAAAGGCAAATAAGCAATCAAAATTAATGGTATGAATCACACTTTAGCAAGGGCGGATCTCTTTTGGGGCCCCCGCCGTTTTTCCGATCATTAGTATAGTTTTATCCGTAATTTGTTCGAAAAATTATTTTTCTTAGTGCTATTTTTGTGTTCTCGTGACTTTCGGTCCCCTCTGATTTTTTTTCTTAGTGTTATATCTTAGTCACGTAACTTTCGGCCCCTTCTACTAAATTGGTCAAGATCCGTCACTGCACTTTAGATTCCCAAATTTACATATAATATATCTGTTGTTTTAAGTATGATGAACATGGTGGGATGTGAGTAAAGATGTTAAGCAGTGTTTGGGTTTGCCTTCTGGAGTTCATAATGAGCTTAACAATAACGACGCATCCAAATAATATCTTCTACAATTCGATTAATAGCAGATAATTGCCTCTTAACTAGCAAATATCATAAAACCAATTTCGCAACGCCAATCCACATACAAACTATAAATGCCATAGTGAATACCTCTAATGGCACAAAAAAGAATGCAGGTGAATGGTGTAAAAGAATAAGAAACAATTAACCTTGTTCATCCTATTCATTTTCATGTGTTCTAGTCGATTTTAAAGAACACCGAGGTTCTTTCCTCTTGCTTAAAAAGCCTGCCCACCACTTCCTCTCTTCCTTCGTTACCATCAGTTAGGGTAATCAAGGAATGAAGAAATGTAGGGGGAAAATGGAAAATAACTACAGTTACATTATAGTAACAACTATCTTAAAACCGTAGGTTAAAAGCTATGTAAAACACACAAAAAAGTTTTGCAATCTACTTGCATGATAAGTGGGAGCGTGCCACTCCTTTAAGCGCTGGTTTGTTACATAGTTTGCAAACTAAATATCTATTGTTTATGGGTTTTTTTTATATCACTTTGATGAAAATGAACAAGTAGTGCAACACTAATTCGTAAATTAACATGAGAAAGAAAAGACACATTGCATTTATGTAGATGTCATCGCTTTGCCAAGTCTGAGTTTTAGTTCTTCATAAGCATATTGGTTGTTTAAACTTTAAAATGTAGATAGGGAATAAATGCCAAACACTTTTTAAGTTTTATATAAGTGCTATATGTATGTTGATATATTGGTAGAACGGAAACAAAGGGTCACCATCGCAATTGCTAACAAGGAAGACGCCACACAACACAACACAACTTCGCATAGAAATGCATGCGATCGTTGAAATCATATTCTCCCCCATTCTTTGCCTCATTTTCTTTACTTTCGTGAAGCTCATCACTTGCCAACAACCATGTATACAACAAAAATTCCTTTTAAGTTCTATAAATATAAAGACACCATCAGTAACCCAAACATATGAACATCGATCAAATCAATTGATTTCACCTTCTTCCACATCATTATTTATTACCCCAGGTTCATCTCCGACAGTACTAACTGGCACTAACTCAATTTCTTCCTCCTCTTCATGTTCATCTCTCTTCATATACAAACCCAGTTGTTCTAGTGGATTGCTTGCTCCAAACTTAAAACTGCCTAACCCATCTTGTGACTCTAGCTCAGGACTTATCTCGTCCAGGTAACTTGGCAGCGCCTGTTCATTGTCTGCTGTCCTTAGCATATCTAAGTCTTTGAGAAACTGTGATGTCTCGTCGATCTCAACAGTCTCTTCAACCTACATCCAACACAAAATAGTTTGCGCTTAGAGATCAAAACACATGGTAAGTTTTGAAGATAACAGTAAGTTGACAATGGTAGACAAACAGTGATTGTGATACCTTCAACAAAGCCTGTCGAGCTGCTTCCCTCTCAAGGTCTCTCTTCCGTTTTGCTTCTGCAGCAGCCTCAGCCTCAACTCGCCTTCGAGCTTCTTCTGCTGCTTTGGCTTCTGCTTGCAGTCTAGCTTTTTCTGGTCATAAATAAAAATCAAATGTGTAAATTGCTTTTCACAAGCTCAAAACTTTTGTTATACATCAACAAAATAAACTTCCATCTTACCTTTCCTCCTCTGATTTTCGAGTTGTTCTTTCTCACGACGCAGTTTATCAGGGTCTGCTCTTTCATCCTGAACGAACAATACAATCACATAACCGGATATTGGTGGACAAACAATGCATGATCCAAAGCAACCGAATTCGCAACAAACCTGGTTAAGTGTCTTTTCTCGTGCTTTCAGAATTGTATCAGCAAATCGGCCTATCAAAACAGCAGCTCTATAGCGTTTATCTGGAGAAACCTGCCTCTCACTTGGAGCACTATCCCCTGCATTTTGATAACGAATTATGGTAACAGATGACCTGAAAACAACACATAATGTTTACGTCTGCAATGCCTACCATCATCCTTGTGGTTATCTGATTCATTAGAGTTCGACTTCTGCTGTGAAATGGGCTCAGCATTGTCCGATGCACCAACCAACCCTGAAAATCATGGTGTATCAAATAACCATTAGAGCAACTAGTAAGAAAATAGAGGTAAACAAAATTTTGTTCACCCACGCTATCATTAACTTATACTTATGTATTATTCAGCAATCAGCAGTAGTTTAAACTCACCATTTTCAGCTGAATAACTAGTGCCTGTCTTTTGACCCAAATCTACTTGGGGGACATCAATTTCCTGCATTTATAAACATACAAAATATTAGGCATACAAGCTTTATGATTCCACCCAACAAAGATCACATAATGATTGCCTACTGTCTTGCACAAAATATAATATAAAAGATCAAAGGTAAAAACCCCAAATGTACCGTTGCTCCACTAGACGGACTAGAAGCTTTGACACCTTTTCGTTCATTTTCAGAAGCACTACTAGACTTTGATTCTGCAGAAACCACATAACGGTCAACTATCAAACACGTAAAGATCGACAATAAAACCAAAACACATTTAAATTTGATACGACTAAAAGACAACCTAACACCCTAAAATCATGGTCAAATAAGCCCTACTATTGAATAAAACCATCAGGTTATATATGGAGGTTAGTTCAAAGAAAAAAAGTTCATCAACGGAAAAAAAAACCTAAAAATGCTTTCTATTGCACTAAACGAATTCTAAGTTTGTGAAGTTTCCTTGGAGAAACAAAGACAAAGATAGTTTGACTCGCATGTCATTATATATTATTCAGCAGTAGTTTAAAACTCACTGTTTTCAGCTGAACAAATTGTGTCTGTCTTCTGACCCAAATCTACTTGAGCATCATCGGTTTCCTGCATTTATGACCATATTAACAATTAGGCACACAAGGTTATAATTCCACCCATCTAAGACTACATAATGATTGGCGCACAGAATATTATGTAGAAATGAACACAAGTAGAAAGTCAAGATATACCTTCGCTCCACCAACTGAACTAGAAGCTTTAACCTCTTTTAGTTCATTTTCAGAAGCCCTGCTAGAATCTGAATCTGCATAAGCCAAAGAACAATCACCTATCAAACAAGGAAAAGATCAGTATCTAAACCAAAGTACATTTGACAAGACCACAATCTGAAACACTTGGTCAAAGAAGAGAAAATGACTAATGAAGAAAGATACGAAAATGCTTTCTATCCCACTCGACTACGCATAACTCCATTAAAGAAACAAAGATATCGAGAGTTTCATTTGCAATTGCCTAGGAGATATCGTCATCATAAGGATATAAAGATAAATCATTAAAAAAGTTTTCTGGCAACGTTTTTAATCATGGTCCAACAAGGCACCTGAACCTTTTTTTGTTGGTCTGGTATCCTTTTTCTTCATAAATGTTAGATACTTTCATGCTTCGTTTTGTCTGCAGTTCTTTTTGGCAAAATGAATACTGTTTTGAACATCAAACTAATTTTATCTAACATAAATATTCCACCTTTAGCCCTTCGAAGGCACTTTAGACGTTCCGAACTCTGGATATAACATTCCTAACAAACGTGTAAAATTTTTAATGTTGTACAGATCTCAGCTGTACACTGCAGCTGACGACCTGTTTCTTAAGTTCATGGGATACGTTCTGGAAAGCAGCAAAGACATGTTATTCTTCAACATTATTTCCTTTGTCCTGATGATACCTAATAGAACTTAGTTTAGCCGTTATATTAGCCACTTGTTACTATAAATTAATCCCTTGCAAAAGAAAGTGCAAAATAATCAACATAAACAACAATACAATAACTGACATGTCTCGTTGGCAAAAATAAGAGATAACATACTATTTTGGAGGGCAAACACCTTTACAACCATATTTCACCTATCTTTGATGCCTATACATGATGCAGAGTTTCAATATGTTTTAAGCTTGTTTCAAAAAACTACAGATTAAAAAAAGGGCACCATTTAGTCTTTAATATCTAACTTACTGCAAGTGTATGAAGAGCTTTCAAGTTCTCATGCCAGCTTTTCTGAACTCACTATCTAGACTATTATGACTCAACCAATTGCAACAGAGACTGCTAAGGTGTAATTTCAGCTATCTAACACGACAACATGCAACTAGATCTGACTTGAACATCAATGTTATGAACATTGAGTATAGATTTCATTAGCATTTCTTTCAAGAATATTTCCTCCCTTCCTGCCCACCTTTTCCCAACCTTAGATTTCTCTTTATCCATTTCAACCATCTTCACTTGCCCTAATAGACGGTTTAAAAGAAATACTACAACATGTACCGTTTACTATAGTTAGACTTGTTTCAAACATTAACACAGTTACTACTGAGTGTATTCCTATTTGACTAAAAGTTCAGAACTAATGTCATTTTTTCCTAACCATCTGTTATTCCTATAACATTTTTCTAAGAACATGCAATTAAAATGAAAGTGTAGTTCTGTTTGGCTTGATGACGAACAACATTCTTGTATCAGTTTTTTTTTATTGAAATCCGTCTCTTATTCAGATAAGATAAATACTATTTTACTTTGATCGGTTTAAACTTGAAAAAAATATTTACAAAAAAACAATGAAAATGGAAATAAAAAGAAAATAACAAAAGCATGATGCAAATGAATGAAAGTGATGATGTGGTTCTTTTAGGAAGTACTGTAATGGAGAAGTTTGAAGGCTACTTATGTAATTTTTTCATTGAAAGATGGAATGAAATAGAAGTAAGAACTCCCTATTGAGAGAAAACGATCGTTATTGAGATTCCTCGTGTAATAACTTATCATGTTCCATACTATCAAACGAAATTCTGTCGTGATCATGTATTTATTCCATCTTTCATTACATCATACCAGACAACTTAAATACAAAGCCAATATTTTCGAAAGATATTAATGATTGTCCTTCAACTATGGTAACAAATTCATACGTGGAAACTCATGGCAAGAACCAAAATGATTATGTAATTAACCAATAATTCTCAGAACATAGCATCTCTATTAGAAAATAAACGCTAGAACTTTCATAAAATCCCATTACCTGGAAAGGCACGCTTTCCTATGGATTGTGTCCACTCAAATTTGTGATCATTGTAGTGGAGTTTAATGAGGGCTGCGTGATCCCTTACAGGTTACGACCATAAACTTGAAGTTTAGTTTCATAAACCTAATTTTTGGAACTCAACTATCTAGCTAGAAACCTTAACAAAAAGTAAGAAATAATTTTGGGATTAAAATAACGACTCCTATAGCCTTCTAGGGTAAACATATAAAAGCTCTACCAGTAAATCAAACCCAGCATAACCATCATTGAATTTATAAGAGGACGGTTAATGAAAGCACAAATCAACATACGAAACATAACCTAATTACCACTTGAGGTACCTGAAGTAGCTTGTTTGTTAACTTCATTTGTTCCTTTATCGAAATCAGCAGGGGCACAACTTGCAACGGGAGGCTCATTCCCAGCAGCATCTACATCTTCATCCATCAGATCATTCCCTGTAATATATATATATAAGAATGGAAACCTGCTGTTAACATACAGCAATCAAATGTTCATTAATGGGAGGTTTAGTAAGATAAAAACTATACCTTTGTACAATTGCATAGTTGAGTTGCTAAGCCCCGGTTCATTCAGAAGCTGCACTCGAAAGAAAAATGATCATTATTTTGTAATCTCAATATCTTTTTTATAATCTTATTTTGTGAATGAAAATTTGAAAAACACAGATACCTCGATAACACAAGGTTCTGCTTTCGCACTATTCTGTTTCTCGCGAATATGGTCATCCAACATCTTACGTAATTCAAACAAGGTCTCACTACTAAGATTATCGATCTCAATCTCAATCTCATCTTCTCCAGCTTCGTTCTTGTTTGAACTATGTCGCCTCAAAAAGTCAATGATGTTATCCGACAGATCTGAGAGATGAGTTTCCAACTCCCTACTTAGCCTAACCTTTTCGTCATTGGTCATCACCGGTTTAACTGGATCGGGCAATATGTTTGGCTGTACTGGGCTAATTTTTCTCTTCTTGGTAGGAGCCAAATCAATCTCTTCTTGAACCGGCTTTTGTTGAGAAGCATTATTAGCCACTAACTTCTTCTCAATAGGCTTCCATCTTAACTCGAAAAACTTACTAAGTTGATCTGCCATAATATGCACATCATTTCCCGGTGGATTATACGTCATGGCATTGGAAAAAGTTAGCCTGATATCAGAAGCAAACTCAAACGGACTTGTCATAACCCCCGGACCCAAGTTTTTCTTTTACCGTCCCAAAATCCATTGGTTTCGTAATGACAGTATGGTAATCCGGAAGTTTAAGAGCAACAACATCAACAGGTTTATTAAACACCCAACCATGCTGATGTGTCATCAACTTTTTTAACAAATTCTCACACTGTTTCTTCAAAATCAAACTAAAAGTATCCGGCACAACAGAAACCGGCTCATTTACAGATGAAAACCTCGAAGCAACACCTCGATTAACACCACTTCCTTTCGGCATTTTTGGTTCTAACGATTTCCTCACTTTCGTTTGGTTTACTTGCACATTACCCCTCACATCATCAACAACATTACTAGAAGACGAAACCACTGCAACATTGTTCTTACTATCCAAATCGACACGTTTTTGAAACGTCCTAACCTGATCAAGTTCAGACCTTAACCTAAGTAACCACATATCTTTCTCAGAATCCGCTAACGTGGGCAACGACACATTTCTTATAGGAACACTAAACCCGTCTTGCATCGCAGAACTCAACGTAATCCATTTTTTCCTAAAACTACTCGAATTCTCATAACCCGATGTCGTCTCATTATGATCACGTCCAGAACAGCCCGATTCTTCATTCCGAGGTAACCCGCCCGCCGAATACCCATCCGGAAACCTATCTTTCTTCGCCATTATCCCTCTCAATTACTATCCACTTAAAATTAGGGTTTTAAACATATTTTTAAAATATTTATAACTAAAGTCTGTTCAGAAACTAAAACTACACAATTAATTAATATTAATATTGTTATGTAATCAGAAAACTAATATGAAGTAAAATAAAACAAAATCTTTTTACTTAGATATCTAGAATTCAAAAAAGATTACAATACAATAAATAAATAAAGAAAGAAAAAAGATTAAATAAAATAAAGGCGTGATCTTACCGAAAAGATTATAATAATAGATATATTTAATGAAATTTTTATTTGATGAAAATATGGTGTACGGAATGAATGTAAGCAAAGATGAACTCTTGACTCTGTTTTAGAGAGAAAGAAGAAGAAGAAAATCGGGGTAAGTGAGAGTGTGTTTTTTGGTTTTTTAATTTTTTTTAAATATTTTTTTAAGATTTGGGGTTTTTAAGAGTGAGAAGAAAAGGAAATTTTGTGGGCCGTTTGATTAAGCCGTCCTAATAAACGATGGTGGTGTTTTGACTATGGTTTGGAATTTGGAAACCAACCATGAATGATGTATTAACTTCTTTATAAAAAAAATTTTAATAAAAAGTATCATACTTTGGGGATAATTCAAAAGAGACACGTCTAGTGCTATTATTTGAGTTTATAAGATTTTTTTTTAAAACTTAACAGCTCATGTTAGATTTTTACTCTATGATTTGATTTCAATCAATTTTATGTCATTGTTAAATCTCAACGAACCTTTGGGAAGCAGATTAGCGTTCAAATTCATTTCGAGCAAATGCGAAATGTATACGAGTATCTGTTTATTGCATTTTAAAGTAATAGACATTGTTACTGACTTACTGCCTAAGTGCCTATCATTGGTTCAGCTTTTAAAGAGATAATGATTAGGGGTGTTTAAAATCGGATATCCGAACTTTCGGATATCCGAAATTTCGGATAGTGGATTTCGATATCCAAACACATATCCGAAATTTCGAATATCCGATGCAAAATTTTCGGATACCCGAAATCGGATATACCGAATATTGAATATCCGAATTTCGGATATCCGATTTCGGATATCCGAATTTCGGATATCCGAATTTCGGATATCCGAATTTCGGATATCCGAATTTCGGATATCCGAATTTCGGATATCCGAATTTCGGATATCCGAATTTCGGATATCCGAATTTCGGATATCCGAATTTCGGATATCCGAATTTCGGATATCCGAATTTCGGATATCCGAATTTCGGATATCCGAATTTCGGATATCCGAGATTTCGGATATCCGAATTTCGAATCCGAACTATCAGAATCTGAAATTTCAATCAAGGGCAAGTCATCTTCGGTTTTACATCAGGTCACGAGTTCGACTTTCTGGGGTGACGCGTTCTGAGGTTTTTCTTTGAATTACCTATAACATGTCACAATATACATATTGTAGTATAGAGTACATGTAAAACTTTATCATTATAAGGTAAAGTGTCAATTAATGTCGTATACATAGTTAAAAAGAAATAGATTGTGACACATTAAATACAAGTTGCGCACATAAATTCTTTTAGACTACCAGTTGTGCAAGGCTAGTATCATGCACCTAAGAGGTTTTCTAGCATTAAATGTAGTATGATTTTTAACAACAATTGATAAGAGAATATAGAAAGCCATGTTTTATGTTGTGTTTATAACTAAAAAGTGAGAAATTTGAATAATAAATTATAAAATATTAAGTTGATAACTAAACGACGATGAAGGCTAGATCAACTGCTGGAGTCATCCTTGGTTTTACCCAAGGTCATGGGTTCGAATCTTCAGAATGACATGTCCTGGGGGTTGGTTTTACCCCAGGTCATGGATTCGCCTCTCTAGAGTGACATGTCCTGGGGGTTGGTTTTACCCCAGGTCATGGATTCGCCTCTCTAGAGTGACATGTCCTGGGGGTTGGTTTTACCCCAGGTCATGGATTCGCCTCTCTAGAGTGACATGTCCTGGGGGTTGGTTTTACCCAAGGTCATGGGTTCGAATCTTCAGAATGACATGTCCTGGGGGTTGGTTTTACCCCAGGTCATGGATTCGCCTCTCTAGAGTGACATGTCCTGGGGGTTTTTTTTACCCCAGGTCATGGATTCGCCTCTCTAGAGTGACATGTCCTGGGGGTTGGTTTTACCCAGGTCATGGTTCGAATCTTCAGAATGACATGTCCTGGGGGTTGGTTTTACCCCAGGTCATGGATTCGCCTCTCTAGAGTGACATGTCCTGGGGGTTTTTTTTACCCCAGGTCATGGATTCGCCTCTCTAGAGTGACATGTCCTGGGGGTTGGTTTTACCCCAGGTCATGGATTCGCCTCTCTAGAGTGACATGTCCTGGGGGTTGGTTTTACCCCAGGTCATGGATTCGCCTCTCTAGATGACATGTCCTGGGGGTTGGTTTTACCCCAGGTCATGGATTCGCCTCTCTAGAGTGACATGTCCTGGGGGTTGGTTTTACCCCAGGTCATGGATTCGCCTCTCTAGAGTGACATGTCCTGGGGGTTGGTTTTACCCAAGGTCATGGGTTCGAATCTTCAGAATGACATGTCCTGGGGGTTGGTTTTACCCCAGGTCATGGATTCGCCTCTCTAGAGTGACATGTCCTGGGGGTTTTTTTTACCCCAGGTCATGGATTCGCCTCTCTAGAGTGACATGTCCTGGGGGTTGGTTTTACCCAAGGTCATGGGTTCGAATCTTCAGAATGACATGTCCTGGGGGTTGGTTTTACCCCAGGTCATGGATTCGCCTCTCTAGAGTGACATGTCCTGGGGGTTTTTTTTACCCCAGGTCATGGATTCGCCTCTCTAGAGTGACATGTCCTGGGGGTTGGTTTTACCCCAGGTCATGGATTCGCCTCTCTAGAGTGACATGTCCTGGGGGTTGGTTTTACCCCAGGTCATGGATTCGCCTCTCTAGATGACATGTCCTGGGGGTTGGTTTTACCCCAGGTCATGGATTCGCCTCTCTAGAGTGACATGTCCTGGGGGTTTTTCCTTTTAATCACCTGTAACGGCTTATGGTCTACATCTTGTAGTCTAGAGTACGTGCAGGGCTTCACCATTATACGGTGAGGTGTCCCCTGATGTCGAATATCGACTGTTAAAAAAAAGTTGATAACTAAACAAATTATTAAATTGATGAAAGAGTTTATAAAGTGTATAAAAAACGTTGATTAACATTCAAGAGAATAAGGTTTGTCAATTCCGAATATACTTATTAACCATTAACCAATTACAAGTATACCAAGAGCAAAATCATTACATAACTTTAATCACTAAGCTAAGTCCAATGTCATAGAAGTTTAGACATCTCTGGATTCTGCTATTACATTCAGATAAACAATGCCGTGCCACTCAATACTACTAATTGTAATATGAATAGAAACCAAAAAGGATCATAACCAGATCAATCAAAAGAAAAAAACAAAGCCCAAGCATGGATTTCATCGGTTAAAAAGATTTACAACACAAAAGAAACAACTCCCTTATTCCTTTGCTTCCAAGTTTTAAAATGAGGAAACAGGGCTATCACATTACAAAAACAGTATTTCCATACAGCAGCAGCCAAAAATGCATGGTATGCTTTTACAGAAGAATTATTTCTCATTCATCGACTTGTCACGAAACCTTTTAAGAAGATGAATTCTAATTGACAACGTCAAGGACTAGCTTACGGGACTTTAGAACCGACCACCTCAAACGCCTGTAGTACCCAGCTTGAAGCAGGGCCAGGGAGAGTACAAAAATCCACTTGAATCCCATCTACATCATAAAGGCAAAATGGATATGATTTGAGAGATTTAAATCTTGTGGCTTCAATATAAAGATTCACAATGACCCCGATAATACCAATTGATGCAGGTCATATCTTTTCACAAGGTTAGTAATACTTTAAAAAATTTAAGTAAAATAGAAGTAGGAAAACAGTCGGTCGGCCAAAGTTTATTTTTTTTTATGAACGGCAAATTTGGGCTCAGCGGCATGCCTCTTCATATACCCAACTCCAATTCCAGAGGAAACCCATGCTGGGAAAACCCCTGTCTCCATTCCTGGGAGCATTTTTGCTCACACCAGGATTTGAACCCAAGACCTCTCAGTCTCAGGCTCCACCATATACCAATCCATCTATTGATGATTGGTAGATATATAAAATCTCAATAATCGTTAAACTTTTAATAACTTGATTTTCATAGTAGTAATAATCTATACGTCTTTTATCATAGTTAACTACTAAATTATGAGTAGAATTCATTCAATCAGTGAAAACCCAAAATGCTTGCAGGTTGGTACGGCCCGCCCCTACCCATTTTAATCCCTTTTAATAACCTGCCCATTTTCTCAACACGTATTTACTATTTTAGAAGTACATCTCCATTATGTCTACAAATCTCACTAACTTGAGGTCAAACCACTACTCCCTTATCAACAACAATTCCTAATTTCTTGCTACAAAATCGTAACATTTTCTAGTTGTAGAATGTGTATTTAATTTAAAACCTACTAGGCAAAATCTTTCACCTAGTGCATGCTAAAGTAAAATGCAAAATATTATTATTTTTTTTTGTTAGAAAAGGATATACGTTAGTCTTCAGATTTTAAAGCTTAAAGAAATAAAAGGACATGTACCAGTTTCCTTTCTTCCATTTCTGGTTCTGCAGCCCAGCTTAGAAACGACACGACGTCTTTTCCCATCTGCGGGAAGTAGATGGAAGAGGTTAGGCCGAATACCGAAAGAGGTAATACTGATATTTAAACAAAAACAAGCTACATAACAGTTAAGAGCACACTGGCAATATAAGAGGAACTAACCTGGGCCTCTGTTGCAGGAGTGCCATCTTCATACTCAACAGCACCATCATTAAGCATTTTAGGCATTGCAATAGCCCCACCAGGGAAGTAAGGATTATAGTGCAGACCTTCTCTTATCTGCAATGAGTTTGTAAATCAACTGTTAGGTTGATAGCGAATAACTGTATCAATTGGTTAAAGAAGAGGACTTAAGGTTGGTTCGTATTAATAAAACAAAAAATTTCACGAACATAATAACGATGATTATGTAAATGTTGCAGAAGATTCGGTACTCACCGAAACACCAGCAGGAGGATCACGGTAGCCAGTCAGAAGTGCGAATACATAGTTCTGTCCATTGTGACGAGCCTAGAAACACAAAATGTAAGATTCAATTGACAGGATTAAAAAACCATAAAGCTCAAAGCAGGGAATCAGGAGTTACTTTGGTTATAAGACTCAAGTCAGGAGGGTAGGCTCCTCCATTAGCAAATCTAGCAGCTTGCTCATTTGCATAGGGTTGAGGAAATCGGTCACTCAGTTTGCCAGGGCGGGTAAACATCTCACCCTCATCATTAGGACCATCAACAACCTCAATTTCAGCAGCCATAGCTTTGGTCTCTTCTTCTGTATATGCTACACCGACCAAATCACGATACGAAATTAAACCCATCGAATGGCAGGATGCACATACTTGTGTGTACACTTGGTGACCACGTCGAATCCTGCTCATGGTCGTAAGATTAAAAAACCAATATCATTTCACAGAGAAGGGATCTCACTGTTATAAACATCCTAAAGGTGAATATTTTTTGCTTATCAATGGTTTGATCTGGATTGTGGTTTATCTGCAATGGGTCATATTTAAGAAAAAGTAGCTAAAGAGGAAAGGAGTCAAATCTATTTTTAATGCATGCGACCTCCTGAGCTTTCTATTCAAAGACTTGGATAAGAATCATAAAAATATTGTTTTCTATCACAATTTACAATCAACATACACGCATAATAAATAATAGTCGACAAAGAAGTGCTTGTAGGTTAAACAGGCCCATTTCAACGGATGGTGCGAAAGGACCGTTTTGAAGTTTGAGCTGCTACCGAATTAGTCAACCCACCCATCTTGCCACCTCTAATGAAGCCCATTGGGGTCCATGTTCCCAGCATTAAGGTTCCCAGATGAGTCCAAAATTAAAAGATCTCTTAAAGTAAATAAGGGACAGGAACTATTATGTTTGAAATAATGGCACCGTTACAGACAAAACCTACATATACAAAGAAGGAACCATTTGTAAAATTGTATCCTATTTCTTGACTAGTTGACATAGCTTTAGTTTTTATAATACACAGTCCAAAACTAAAGATAAGAAGGACCTTATATCACAACAACATATTGAGATATACAACAGATACTAGCAACAAAAAAACTTACGAGGCATGATCATATGAACTAAGAATGCCTTGGTGGGGCCAAGGATAGCTTGGAGACTCTAGACCATGTTCAGCCTCATCAGCAGCGACAATAGTTGTAAAACTCAAAAGCCCCGAAACACCTGCTCCAAGGAGTGCAAGTGCTCTAAGGGACTTCACGCCAGCAGATCCAGAAGCATCTTGATCGTTCTTTGAAATCAAAGATGACAAAGCTGGAGGGGCCTGATTTAAGTGAATGAAAAACAATGATGAGAAAGAAAAGCATACAGGTAACTAACTCTAATTCATATATAGCTTCGTAGGTAGCTTCTATAAGTAGATTTCATATTGGTAAGGATTACATGGTTGATTCGACTACTCAAGCTACAAATTCTCCCATGGAATTATTATTTTCATGCAAAGGAAAGCAATTATATACAACAGATTACATTCAGAAGCTAAAAAGTAATTAAAAAAGTGAATGACTAAAAGTATCGTTATTGTTAGTAAGTTACCTCTTTCTAAAACCAATTCTCTCAAATCTTGACAAAGAAATGGGCACAGCAATTGTTATATTCATATCTTATGGTATGTTTGAAAAGTAGAAAACTAAAGGTCGTAACAGAAAAAACAGCATATGCATCCTTTGCTAAAATACAAAAAAAAAAAAAGTGAAAAATCCAATACGGAAATAGAAAAACACAATCATAGGCGACACAATTTTGACTGCATTTCATTAGTAAGTGGCATACATGTATTTGCAAACCAGCAGAGGAGTATAGTAAAAAAACCACAACGGTAGTGGCCTAGTGGTAAAAGCTTGGCCTCTAACGGTGAAAATACGTAGAGGCTTCAAATTCGAATCCTAGGAGCTAAAAAATATACCCCATTGTGGCCACGGAGGTTCACCAGCAACGACTCCGGGCTACTCGCAAAGTGAGCAGTCGCCCTGGGATTAGTCGACTCGCAAAGCCATACAACAGAATGCCACACATAAAAAAATAGGTTAAAGCCATACGAAACAAACAATGCCACACATAAAGCTAAAATTAAAGAACACTCCTAATATTCCCATAAGCAATTATAAAACCAAAAAAACTTACAGTGGTTTGAGGATGAAGTTTGGTCCTGAGCAAGTGGTAAATTCCCCTACCACCAGCCATACTTTGTTTTTACCCAATTTACTATTAAAAAAAACAGAGTCAAGATCTGATTTCAGAAATAGGGAGATATGGTATCAAAAGAAAAAAAATTCTATTAATAATTTCAATATACAGAAAACTAAAAAATTAAAATACTTACAGGATGGATGGAGTAAGTAATCGTTATAGCCGTTACAGGCGGCTTTTTACAGGATCTAATAACAATCAAGAAGGAGACCAAGAAATGATTTTTTTTAAATTATTTTATTATTTATATATTATATTATATTGGTTCAAATAAGGACATTTCACTTTCGCAGTTTGCTTGGTTCAAACACACTACACACTTGCGCACCTGACTCCACGGAATGTTCTATCACCCATTCATGATTCACGCCATATATGGGCCATTGGGCTACGGACTTTTAGTTTAATTTAATCATATGATGGGCTTCACAGATCACAACTATTGCCCTATTAATCCTGTTATTATCCTAACTTTTTTCTTTTAGATAAAACCAAATTTTTCAGAACCGGACCGGACATTCGGTGTTAAGGTGGTCCAACCAGTCGGGCGAACCAGAAAAACCGAGCATTTAATTCTAGATGAACTTTCAACACCAACTACCTCTAGTTGGCAAACGGACTTATCAAAATCATCGGCAACCAGACTTCTCTTCAAGGTTGACATCATGGGTTCGATGACTCACCGGTTCGCGGTTGGACCGACCGCCTTGGTACAGTTTTCAAAAGCATTGGCAAGACTCAATCTCAGGAATTTTAATGATTATTTTAATGAGTTGCGAATTATTTGGATGAATTAACAAAACTTATTTTTCTATAAGTTCTTTCTCAAAATCGTGATTTCACACTCTCACACACACACAAAACATACATTTCAATTAACTCATTATCTTCTATTTAATTGAATAGGTTGTCAATAGTGTCACTTCCATTGGAAACGGCCATGTGTCATCCTATAATATCTTTTTAATTTAATGTTTTGATTTTCGTCGTTATTGCATTGCTCATAATGATTCTCATCATTATTTCAATGCTCTTAAATGTCTACATATTGAATATGTCAAACTTTTCATTATACATATCTATATGATAGAGTGGTCTCAGAATTAATGTTTTAAATATCGGTATATACCGGTCGGTATTACCGGTACCAGAAGGTACTCCGGTATTTTAAGCCCGGTATTTTTTCAGTATTTTCACTATTCAATAACGGCCAGTATTTTTATATTTTTTTTTTTTAAAAAAATTAAATTATTTTTATGATACTTTAATGTTATTTTTTGTATTTGTGAACTTTAAAACTTATATTTTGTTATGAAATACATATTTGATATTATTTTTGAGTGGATTATAATTGTATTTTGACTATTTTCGTTAAATTATAACAAGTTTTGTAGGATTTTTTTAAAAAAAAGGAATAAAAATAGTCGTACCGGCAGGTATTTTCGGTAATACTGATACTACCGGTAATACCGAAAAAAAATTCCCCACCGGTACGACTAAAACATCGGTTTTTAAAACATTGCCCGGAATCTTTTGGTTTTTGTTTCTTGGAGACAGGGTCAAGGTTCGATCCATACTCCTTGCAAAGTTAGAGATCTTTTTCTACCTTATATATAAACGGGACTAGTATGGTAACACTGTCTACGTCACAACCTCCCCATACATCATCCTTACCGATATTGGAACTTACAACCTGTTGAAGACAATATCGAGGTTGCTTCCAATATTAAAAACTTTAAAACAATCTTATTGTGAGATTTTTGGATTTATAAATAACATAACTGAATCACGTCAAAACTAAACCTCCTAGTTTAATGTATTATATCATTTTTATAAAAAGATTTAATTTTAAAAATCAAAATGTTTGGGGTGAAAAAAAATAGAATTCTGAGAAAAAATTTCACAAAAATCGTCCTTGTGGTTTGTCATATATGAATTTTAATCCATGTCTTGTCTCATCGAAAGTCCTCTCAAAAAAATTCGTTAGAGTATCTCCATTAAAGCCCTTTTATGTGCCAACGTAACCATTTTGTTTGGGATAATGATAAATATGCCTAATAATGTGTCTAAAATTATGCCTAATGTATTCAAGTTTTGACACATGGATTCCACATCTTATATTTCATGATCTTTACCATTGTATTTGTCATGTGTCAATCCCTCCTCATTAGGCATACTTTTAGGCCTATTTTTTCAGGCACACTAATCATTTTCCTTTTGTTAATAACAAAAACAAAATATCCTTTCAATGTCAAATTTAAATTAAAAATTTCTTTTACACTACCATTAACCACCGACCAATGTTGTCATTCTTAGGTGTCGTATCTTTTCCTTAAAAAATTATGTCTTGTCTTAAGAATTGAGAAGTTATTCATGTGAGTATCTATATTATATTATAAAAAAATAGTCCTTTTTATTTTTGAAAATATTGAAAGTTACCTTATATGATATGATAAAAATATCCTTTTTTTTTCAAATAGTATACTTTATTTACTAATTTAATTATCTAGGGGTGGGTTAGATTAGGGACTCCTTAAATTATGGACTATTAGGGACATATAACTTACACATGTATATTTTGATATCTCTCTCTTCCTTCCTCTCTCTCTGCTCTCTCTTCTCCTCTAACGGTAACAAACTTTCAGATCCAATCTGAGTTTGGTTTCTGGAGACTGAGATCGAGCTTGAGATTGAGAGTTTGAGATCGAGATTATTCCCGGTTAAGTCTTCCACTCCGGTGGATCTAACCCTATTTTTTTTCACCCCGGGCCGGAGGTCCCTTCCACCTCGGTGGATCTGGAAGCAGCCTCTCTACCTTTGTGTAGGGGTAAGGTCTGTCTACATCATACCTCCCCCATACCCCGGCATAGGCTGGGATTGGGTACCGTTGTTGTTGTTGTTGTTGTTGTAACTTACACATGTGTAAGTTGTAACTTACACAAGTGTAAGTCGTGGTGGCGGTGGTCGCCGTCGCCGGAGGATCATGGTGGTGGTCGGAGATGATGGTGGTGGTGGTGGTCGGAGATGGTGAAAAATGAATGATTGAGAAGTGTCTCTAATGTTCCCTAAAATAAGGAGTCCCTAATTTAACTTTTCTCTAATTATCTATACTAATAAAATACTTAAAATAACCTTAATTAAATAAATGACACCACCAGTTTCTTAACTCTTAAAATAACTACACTAATCATTATATTAATTACATTTGCATCAATACCCTACACTATTCGTCATCACCACCACCAATCGCCACCGTCACCCGTCAACACCACATTACCGACACCACCGCCGCATTGCGTGGACACCATGCTGGTAATGTTAAAAAGCATTTGTATCATCAAACAATTACACCGATAACAATCACTTTGAAAACTAGATGTCTAGATCCTTCATTATCCCTCGTAATATCCTACATCTCCACAAACTATCCATTAATAAATAAGGAAAAATGATATATTGAACGAATTAACCACCTTATATGTCATGGTGGCCGGAAAGAAGTTGGGCCGATTATATCGAACGATACCGAGAGGGCAGTGGTTGATATTGGATATCCAATGACGTTGACCATGACACTGTCGGCCTTTAAGGATATCTAATTAATCAACCAAGACTGATGGAACTCACATTTCATTCATTCTACGATACTTTTTTACAATAGAAAATCATAAAACGTGTGGAAGGTGGATACAGTTCATCCCCTATTTAAATAGCATTTTGTCTTGTAATTCCAAAATTAATACTACTATTTCAACGCATACTCGCATCAGCTAACACTAAAAAATGACCATTTCATGTTCCATATCTCCAAATATTAGTTAGTTGGACGCATAATCTTTTGCCGTATCGTAATAATAATAATAAATATCTACGAAGTAATATCACTTGCATAGACAGTGCGGGCTCAAGTTTTTTAGGGACCTTAAACGAAATCAGTTTCTGATGCACTTGTTCATTAGCATCCAACTTAAAGTTGATGATAGCAACAAAAAAAAAGTATAGCTCAACTTATATTGTTAAACTACTAGTAAAAAAGGCGTAATAGTTGATAAAAAAACTAATAAAAGTGTTAATCTGATGCAAATTATATAATGGTGTCTAGCCCAAAGTCTAAACACTAAGTTTACTATACAAAAATTTGAAAGACCTAAATTTTTTGGAGGCCTAAAGCGATTGCTTAGCCTATTTCAACTCTAGAGCCGACTGTATGCATAGAGCATACCTTTACGAAGATTCATATATTTTCTTACAAAATCAAATTCTTTAATTTTATTATACGATACAACACCTTAAAACACATATATATTGATGATGCGGTTATCTGTTTGTGTTAATGTATCAATGATGAGTTGGTGTAGTTGTTTGGAGTTCCCCTGATGATTTATAGGTCTCAAGTTCGAATTCCCATTCAGCCAACTTTGAGATATAGGTAGTCCTTCTATGAGGGCTTGACTTGGATTGTAACATCCCAAACTTTTCGAGTTTGACTTATTGACTTGACCGTTAGTCAACGTTGGGTTCGTTAAGTTTATGTGCCCTAAATGGGATTATGTGATTAAATGCTTATGCGTTTAATATAATATGATTAAAGTATGTTATGTAACACCCCGACTAAGGCGGAACACGAGATGTCACAGAACGACATGGTACAAAAGATTTAAATATAAAACATCACCATGAAGTTTCAGATGCCATTCAAATTTAAAAGTTTACAATTTCAAGTGGACGTTTAATAAACGTTACATAACCAAATTCATAATCAAAAGATCAAATGTTCGCATTACTAGTCCAACATGCAACAATTTAAACACATCATCCATGAGGCGGTCCAAAATGCTAACTTACTGCCCTAGACCTGAAAAGCATGAAGAAAAAGTGTCAACTACGAGAGTTGAGTGAGTTCATAGGTTTATTCTACCAAATATACGTACAACCAAATTCAAATTATGAAGTAGTAAATCATATAGTTTCCAAGAATATCGTTCATAGTATCCGTACCCAAACCGTATGTTCAATCAATAATTTCCATCCACGATAATAATGATTTCCATTCAGCCCGAAGGCATAATTCGATGAGTATATGCTTGAGCCACTACTACGACCATTTTACATGTCCCAAACAACATAATATTTCATTTCAGAGCACAAGCTGTCAATCAAGTGCTTTAATCACAATTGGGGTCGTGCCATGGAGACGACCAATAATATATAAAGATAGTTAGAGCACCACTTGGGTCGGACTGGCAATGAAGGTGGCCACCAAGGCAGACCAAACATTCCACCGTTACCTATTTAGTGGGTGAGTGGACGACTCTAGTTGCGCAACCCTCTAACTACAGGCCTCCACTATCGGAGTTAATAGTAGTGTACCGAAGTGATACATATTTTAATTTAATATTATTTAATTAATTATTTATTCATTTTATTGATTTATTAATTAAATAATTCCTTAAAAATACTTTTAAGTGTCATGATTGTCTTTATAAATTATGAATGATTTTAGTTAGGTTATATTCTGATATATATGCTTCTTAATTTATAATTTCATGTTTTATACCTTTATTTGTGTATTTTCCATTAATTTTAATAATAATATTTAATTAGTTATTTTTACTTAATTATTTATTCATTTTATTGATTTATTAATTAAATAATTCCTTAAAAATACTTTTAAGTGTCATGATTGTCTTTATAAATTATGAATGATTTTAGTTAGGTTATATTCTGATATATATGCTTCTTAATTTATAATTTCATGTTTTATACCTTTATTTGTGTATTTTCCATTAATTTTAATAATAATATTTAATTAGTTATTTTTACTTAATTATTTATTCATTTTATTGATTTATTAATTAAATAATTCCTTAAAAATACTTTTAAGTGTCATGATTGTCTTTATAAATTATGAATGATTTTAGTTAGGTTATATTCTGATATATATGCTTCTTAATTTATAATTTCATGTTTTATACCTTTATTTGTGTATTTTCCATTAATTTTAATAATAATATTTAATTAGTTATTTTTACTTAATTATTTATTCATTTTATTGATTTATTAATTAAATAATTCCTTAAAAATACTTTTAAGTGTCATGATTGTCTTTATAAATTATGAATGATTTTAGTTAGGTTATATTCTGATATATATGCTTCTTAATTTATAATTTCATGTTTTATACCTTTATTTGTGTATTTTCCATTAATTTTAATAATAATATTTAATTAGTTATTTTTACTTAATTATTTATCTTTAAATTATATAACACATGTCTCTTGACTTTTAACTATTTTTCTCCAGTAGGTTTTAGTTATTTTTACTTAATTATTTATCTTAGATTATATAACTCATGTCTCTTGACTTTTAACTATTTTTCTCCAGTAGGTTTTAGTTATTTTTATAAATGGTTATGAGATTATATAACTCATGTCTCTTGACTTTTAACTATTTTTCTCCAGTAGGTTTTAGTTATTTTTATTAATTATTTATTTAGATTATATAACTCATGTCTCTTGACTTTTAACTATTTTTCTCCAGTAGGTTTTAGTTATTTTTATTAATTATTTATTCATTTTATTGATTTATTAATTAAATAATTCCTTAAAAATACTTTTAAGTGTCATGATTGTCTTTATAAATTATGAATGATTTTAGTTAGGTTATATTCTGATATATATGCTTCTTAATTTATAATTTCATGTTTTATACCTTTATTTGTGTATTTTCCATTAATTTTAATAATAATATTTAATTAGTTATTTTTACTTAATTATTTATCTTTAAATTATATAACACATGTCTCTTGACTTTTAACTATTTTTCTCCAGTAGGTTTTAGTTATTTTTATCAATGGTTTATCTTTAAATTACATAACACATGCCTCTTGACTTTTGACTATTTTTCTCTAGTAGGTTTTAGTTATTTTTATTAATTATTTATTCATTTTATTGATTTATTAATTAAATAATTCCTTAAAAATACTTTTAAGTGTCATGATTGTCTTTATAAATTATGAATGATTTTAGTTAGGTTATATTCTGATATATATGCTTCTTAATTTATAATTTCATGTTTTATACTTTTATTTGTGTATTTTCCATTAATTTTAATAATAATATTTAATTAGTTATTTTTATAATGTTATGATGATTTAACCCCATTCTTGATTTACATAATTTATTTATGGACTTTTATGTCTTTTAATTACTATTTAAATTCAATAATTCATGGAAATTCTTAGAAATCATCACCAAACATTTTGGTCAAAAATCCCAGGCCTTTTAGGCAACTTTTATCAATACAAAATCATATCAATTCAACCTCTCTTGTGTCTTGCTCATTTTGAGGATTTTATGATTAAAAATCGTTTACCGAAATAGTGATTTTAGCCTCATTTCTTAAGCAATTAAAGTGCTTCAAAATGGATTTTTATTCTTGTTTCATTATTTCCAGAAAGTTCATCATATTTTGGTGTCCAAAATCATGATAGTGGTGGTGGTGTGATATGTGCAATTTAGTGCTTTCAGTTAGTGATTATTTGACCCGAAAAGGTGATTTTTGAGCTTATTGTTGTCATGAACCAATAGATCTGAGTTTTATACTTTCATTTCAACTTATTTCCAGTAGGTTTATCATATTTCCTTGGTCATAAGATTATGGTGCATGTGTGTGCTCAAAATGCATTTTTGCGTGTTTTCGGTTTATGATTTCTAGCTTATTTTAACATGTTTTGGTCCAAGCTTTGTCTCTTTGTTATTTTATTAATTTTTCCAGAATATTAACATTAATATTAACATATTTTTCACTTATAACAAGTCCATATTCATCTCATAATTCAACAAAAGTTCCAACTTTCTTAAATCTAGCATACATGCATTCAAATCAACACTTTTTAATACCAACTTTTATAGATCTAGCATTCAACAACATAAAAACATCTTTTAAGTGAAAAATCTCAGAATATATTCTTCAAAAATATACAATAACATATAGATCTATCAAAAGGAAAATCACTTTAAAAGCTACTAATCTATAACCACACTTTTGGGTCTTAAACTTGTTGAATCCTTGGATCTTTCTTCTTAGATTCGACATGCATGAGCATGAAAAGAAAGATCCTATCAACTTTGCCCTCATTAAGTGTATATTACAAAGAAAACAAGAAGAAAGTATGAGTTTTTGATAAAACCTTTGAATATAAACAAAAACAAGATTAGATCTAGTAAAAATATATATATATATATATATATATAAGCGGTTATAATCAGATATATATATATATATATATATATATATATATATATATATATATATATATATATATATATATATATATATATATATATATATATATATATATATATATATATATATATATATATATATATATATATATATATATATATATATATATATATATATATATATATATATATATATATATATATATATATATATATATATATATATATATATATATATATATATATATATATATATATATATATATATATATATATATATATATATATATATATATATATATATATATATATATATATATATATATATATATATATATATATATATATATATATATATATATATATATATATATATATATATATATATATATATATATATATATATATATATATATATATATATATATATATATATATATATATATATATATATATATATATATATATATATATATATATATATATATATATATATATATATATATATATATATATATATATATATATATATATATATATATATATATATATATATATATATATATATATATATATATATATATATATATATATATATATATATATATATATATATATATATATATATATATATATATATATATATATATATATATATATATATATATATATATATATATATATATATATATATATATATATATATATATATATATATATATATATATATATATATATATATATATATATATATATATATATATATATATATATATATATATATATATATATATATATATATATATATATATATATATATATATATATATATATATATATATATATATATATATATATATATATATATATATATATATATATATATATATATATATATATATATATATATATATATATATATATATATATATATATATATATATATATATATATATATATATATATATATATATATATATATATATATATATATATATATATATATATATATATATATATATATATATATATATATATATATATATATATATATATATATATATATATATATATATATATATATATATATATATATATATATATATATATATATATATATATATATATATATATATATATATATATATATATATATATATATATATATATATATATATATATATATATATATATATATATATATATATATATATATATATATATATATATATATATATATATATATATATATATATATATATATATATATATATATATATATATATATATATATATATATATATATATATATATATATATATATATATATATATATATATATATATATATATATATATATATATATATATATATATATATATATATATATATATATATATATATATATATATATATATATATATATATATATATATATATATATATATATATATATATATATATATATATATATATATATATATATATATATATATATATATATATATATATATATATATATATATATATATATATATATATATATATATATATATATATATATATATATATATATATATATATATATATATATATATATATATATATATATATATATATATATATATATATATATATATATATATATATATATATATATATATATATATATATATATATATATATATATATATATATATATATATATATATATATATATATATATATATATATATATATATATATATATATATATATATATATATATATATATATATATATATATATATATATATATATATATATATATATATATATATATATATATATATATATATATATATATATATATATATATATATATATATATATATATATATATATATATATATATATATATATATATATATATATATATATATATATATATATATATATATATATATATATATATATATATATATATATATATATATATATATATATATATATATATATATATATATATATATATATATATATATATATATATATATATATATATATATATATATATATATATATATATATATATATATATATATATATATATATATATATATATATATATATATATATATATATATATATATATATATATATATATATATATATATATATATATATATATATATATATATATATATATATATATATATATATATATATATATATATATATATATATATATATATATATATATATATATATATATATATATATATATATATATATATATATATATATATATATATATATATATATATATATATATATATATATATATATATATATATATATATATATATATATATTTGTTTTATTTTAATACTTGTTTTATTTTACCTAAATATGTATTTTTGATTTGTTACATAAGCCTTTATTTATAAACTTGTATTTATTTTAAGCATATATATATATACTTGTTGTTATTTGACCACTTTTATGTACATATTAATTTATAATTATACTTTGAGATAGAAATCTTTATTCTCATGTCATATTTACTTAAATTGGTTTGATGATTGATTTGTTGGACATTTATAAGAATTTTGATTGATATCTCAACTTGTGAGGCTCATTTTATCATTTATAACTTGATTAATCATCAATGAAATTTTTGTTCAATGGTATTTTATAAATCAAATTTAGAATTGAACAATAGCTTTAGATTGCTAATTTAGGGGCATTATCTACTAGCTTCAAGTATAACTATGGCTTGCGGGATCATAGACAACATAACTAGCACATATATAATGTTAAAAAGTAGGGTTGTTACATCCTTACCCCCTTAGAAGAATTCCGTCTCGGAATTTGAATTTGCTTAGGGAGTAAGTGCGGATATTTCTCGCGTATAAAGTCCTCGCGCTCCCATGTAAACTCGGGTCCGCGTTTCGTATCCCATCTAACTTTAACAATAGGGATCTTGCTCCTCTTTAGGCGTTTCTCATCGCGATCGAGAACTTCTATTGGCTCCTCACGAAATTGGAGCTTATCTTCCACACGTAGTTCTTCAAGTGGGACCACTTTCGAATCATCCGCCACACATTTCTTCAAGTTCGACACATGGAATGTGTCATGAACATCTCCCAATTCTTGGGGTAATTTCAACTTATAGGCTACGGGGCCTATTCTAGCAACAATTTCAAATGGCCCAATGTATCGGGGGCTCAACTTTCCTCTTTTGCCGAACCTTACGGTTCCTTTCCATGGCGACACCTTTAATAGTACCTTGTCGCCAACCTCAAACTCTAGGGGCTTCCTCCTTTGATCCGCATAACTCTTTTGCCGATCTCTTGCGGCCTTAAGCTTTTCTTTAATGATCGCCACCTTGTCCGTTGTCTCTTGGACAAAATCAACGGTAGCTAGGCTTCTCTCACCCGCCTCTACCCAACACATGGGTGATCTACATTTACGCCCGTAGAGAGCTTCAAACGGCGCACATTGTATGCTAGAGTGATAACTATTGTTGTAAGTAAATTCCGCGTATGGCAAGTGTTCATCCCAACTTCCACTAAATTCTAATGCGCAAGCTCTTCGCATATCCTCAAACGTTTGTATTGTACGCTCACTTTGCCCATCCGTTTGTGGGTGGTAAGTCGTGCTTAATGCTAACGTAGTGCCCATTGCTTCTTGCACAAGACCCCAGAAACGTGAGGTAAACCTACCATCCCTATCGGATATTATGGACAGAGGTACACCATGCAATGTCACAATCTTTTCAACGTACAGACGCGCTAAACGCTCAGTGTTCCAATCTTCTTTGATGGGGATGAAATGGGCTGATTTCGTAAGACGATCAACAATCACCCATATAGCATCATGACCTTTCTTTGTCCGAGGCAATTTCGTCACTAGGTCCATTGCTATTTGCTCCCACTTCCACTCGGTAATTTCTGGCTGCTTTAAAAGTCCAGCTGGCTTTTGGTGCTCAGCTTTGACCATCGCACAAGTCATGCATCGGCTCACATATAGTGCTACATCACCTTTCATCCCAGGCCACCAAAAGTCCCTTTTTAGACCTTGTTGTTTGACCACTCTTATGTACATATTAATTTATAAACTTGTATTTATTTTAAGCATATATATATACTTGTTGTTATTTGACCACTTTTATGTACATATTAATTTATAATTATACTTTGAGATAGAAATCTTTATTCTCATGTCATATTTACTTAAATTGGTTTGATGATTGATTTGTTGGACATTTATAGGAATTTTGATTGATATCTCAACTTGTGAGGCTCATTTTATCATTTATAACTTGATTAATCATCAATGAAATTTTTGTTCAATGGTATTTTATAAATCAAATTTAGAATTGAACAATAGCTTTGGATTGCTAATTTAGGGGCATTATCTACTAGCTTCAAGTATAACTATGGCTTGCGGGATCATAGACAACATAACTAGCACATATATAATGTAAAAAAGTAGGGTTGTTACATGTTAAATGAAAGTAATTAAAGGAAAGTCATGAAAGTTAAGTGCTCGTTAATTCGTTAAGTGTTCCGGTGAGAAAGTTAAGCCAACAAAGTAACGTTTAAAGAGTCGAGGGGCTTAAGATGGAATTTATTAAGGATGGCCAGGGGTTGTATGACAATTAGGCTACCCTAATTGTCATTCTCCAGATCTGGAGTGTGTGAGAAAAAGCCCCAAGCAGCCCCCTTCCCTTCTCCAAGCAAGTTTCTCTCAAGATCCAATTGTTTCGGGCCGATTCGATCAAGTTTTGTTTAGATCTTGGATCCTCTAAGTCATCTACAGGTAATATAGGTAATATTATCTTTGAAATCTGATCTTATGAGTCTTAGTTGAGTTTTCAATCCAGGCCATGGGGTTTGGGTTGGGTTATTTGATTAAATGTTTACCGATTTCATGTTATTCGGTTGATTGAATGGTTGCTTCATGTGATAAAGGATTAAATGATCAACTGATTGATTTGAGTCATCAAAAGTATCATTAAAAAAGGTCAATTTTATGTCCCCAGGCCGGGCTAAGGGTTTGAGATCGAATGGGTATCGTTTGGAACAAGTTGAAAATTGAGTTGTTGGTATGCACCCCAGGTGCGGCGCACCATAGCCCAGTTTTGGGAATTTGATTTTCTTAAGAAGCCCGATATGCGACGCACCAAAGGGTAGGTGCGGCGCACCTATAGGTGATCTGAAATTTCTGAAGGGTTGGTGCGACGCACCACTTGGCAGGTGCGGCGCACCTATAGGTGATCTGAAATTTCTGAAGGGTTGGTGCGACGCACCACTTGGTAGGTGCGGCGCACCTATAGGTGATCTGAAATTTCTGAAGGGTTGGTGCGACGCACCAAAGGGTAGGTGCGGCGCACCTATAGGTGATCTGAAATTTCTGAAGGGTTGGTGCGACGCACCACTTGGCAGGTGCGGCGCACCACATGCCCAGATTTCACAAAATGTTTCGTTTAGCTTATATTTCGATCTTATACTCGTTCTAGGTTGTCGGGAGCACTTAGCAAGCACTGTAAGACCTACGTAACTCATTGTTTAGCTGTACCCAGGTAAGATAACATCTTTTACCACATGAGGGACAACAAAATATAAGGTTTTCATAAGTTAACTTCCCCAAATGAATGTTTGTATGTTTATATGTATTCGGGAATGAATGGGAGGTTACTATGGGAATGATTACGTTACCATTGATGATGAACGGTAAGCTTATGCATGCTACGATGAAATGATGATATGTTTATGTTATAAAATGATGTTATGATGAAATAAGGGAAATGATAAACTAAATGTATAAGTTGTTAATACGATAAGATGCTATGATGATATAAACGTATGATGCTATGATGCGATATATGACATGATGACGCATTGTTATGACGTTATGCTTATGAAATGATATGACGATACGTTGCTATCACTTTAAGATGATATGATGCTTATACGTTGCTATGATGATACGTTGACATGGATCTTTTATGATATGATGATGTGATGTTAATATGTGATGACGATATGTTGATGCATATATGTCTTATGATTGATTGCATGGCTTGAACACCTAGTCACTAGACTTCTATAGGTTTGCCATGACACATGCACGATTAAGGGCCCTAAAGTAAAGAAAGATGGATGTGATTAGTTTAGGTGAAAGTGTAGCCTAAGCTAATAAAAAGTAAAGAAAGATACACGTGGTTAGTTTAGGTGAAAGTGTAGCCTAAGCTAATATAAAGTAAAGAAAGATACACGTGATTAGTTTAGGTGAAAGTGTAGCCTAAATTAATATAATAAAGAAGTCTCGAGCATATGTAAAGTCTTGTGTTAAGCTTAACCCATGCTAGTTCTTCGGAGCTAGTGTGTACGTGGTCACGTGGTGTGGGAATCTAGATACCTCCCCGTGGCATAGTTATGTATGAGTGTATCCGGGTGGAGTAACTAACCACTACATGCGCAAAGTTCAAACGGTATGCTCAGTTGGATTGACTTTGTCTTTCCTTAACGACGACGATGGACCACCGTAAGGTCTACCCATCTAGTCGGGTGTGAGGACTCCATGTAAGGTTTTATGACCGCCTACACACAACCCTACATCCCTAAGTATGTGTGGATTATGTCACATAGCCTATGTCTAGGCAAAAGAAAAAAAAGATAAGAAAGAAAAGAAAAGAAATAAGAAAAGAAAAGAAAGTAAAGAAATGTAAGAAAAGAAAGACGAAACGTAAGGATCTATGATGTTAGGCACATTTAGGATTACGATGAATTCCTAATGTGTTAATTTATGTATGTTGCTTTAATGTTGATGATATGTTCTTGTTGACGTGTGATATGATAGACACCATAGTATTGTGGTGATCTTAACGTGCTATGCCTAATATGTGATATTAATGATTATGAAAGGTTTTTGTTAATATATAAAGAATTGGCAACGTTTTCTTAAACTTATGTTATCTTACTTAGCTTTTAAAGCTAACACTTGCTCTTTTGAAAAACGTTGTTCCCTCAGGTTAAGCAGGTTGAGCTAGTGAAAGACTTAGCTTGGTGAGACGGGTAGTTTCTATGAAGAAGACATCTAGTTTCCCGCTTAGTCATTTATGTTAGCCTTGATGATTGACTACTTTTAATATAACTTATGTATTGTTTTTATTGGCATTTATGTTGGTGCCACATCTGGATTATCTTTCACTATTTTAATGATATGAATGTTGTAACACCACTTTTATAAATGAACTATCCATTAAGGGTTAGTTATGTTCTAAGGATTCTGTATTCCGCATTTCTAAACGCCGTTAGGCAAAAGTTTTTGAAAATCCAGATTTTAAAATGACGGGTGTTACAAGTTGGTATCAGAGAAATGGTTTAAGTGAACCAAGGACTATAGGTTGGCCATAGGAATTGGACTTAAACTGATAGATGACAAGACAGACATAAGTAAGTATGCTTGGCCTTTGAGATGAAATATTTTTAGGACGGGTTGGGATGAGTGAGAGTGTAGGATTAAGGCTTCATGTTCATTGATGTGTTTTATGTGTATACACTTGTTTGTGTAGCCCTTATTCCTCTGTTTCTCGCGCTCCCCGTCGCCAAACTAATCTATTGCTATGAAAGACGTCATGTGAAAGGTAAGGTGTTAAATCTCTATTTGAATTTGATAAACTTGTGCTTTATATTACGTGAGAAATTGTTGAGATGCACAAAAGTTGAAGGATTTGGGTAAAAAGAAGACGATACACAAATGTGGTAATGAACGTGTGAGTGAAAGGATACGATTACAATTATGGTCCGGAACATAATTGCAAGCGTATCACGACACGAACGTGTTTGTATGGCCATGCTTGTGTTGACCGGTGTACAAAGTAATAAAGTTGGGGGATTTCTATGTATTGTATCCCTATTTGTTGAAAGTAAACACCGTGTTACAACTTTAGTGATGTTGATGCTGCAAGTGTGTGGAAACGTGTGAAGATCGGTGGAAAGTGATAGCCGGATTAAAAGTTTATGATGCTTATGATGGTAGTCAATGTCGTTGGGTCTACTAGTTTAAAAGACATGGATTCGAAGTTTGAAGAGTAGAGTTGATGCTGGATACTTAAAGGATTATAAGTAGGTGACGCATAGAAGGGTTACCAGACACACGAATGAAAGGATATAGTTACAATTCCGGTCGCGAACGTAATTGTAAATGTATCACGACATGTGTGTGTTTGTGAGACTGTGTCTGTGTTGATCCGAATGAAGTGAAGATGAGAATGATGGAATCACTGAATGGTATCATATTTAACCACGCGAAGAGTAGACACGGATGAATGAAATAAAGGAGGATGAAGTTGAGGCAAGTAAAGAAGTTAACACTACGGTTGATTGAACCTTTTAACCATGAAGCTCTTATATTCTATGAACGCTATGATATGATGTGAAGCTACAATCAGGCTGTGAAGTGTTAACATTGTGCTTGGGTGTAAGGAAAACGTTTAGGTTTCGTTTGAAATTATTTTTACTGATGATAGATGATATGCGACGCATGAACCATCCATGCGGCGAATATTCTGGCCTGTTTTGGATTTATGACCCGTTTAATTTTGATTTCGCTACGGGACAATATGTGACGATCGGGACGAGTATCTTAAGGGCGAGGTAATTGCTATATCTCAAATTTTTGTGTAACGGTTGACTTGAGTCGTTAAGTCAACACCTTGCTACCGTTAAGTCTCTTAACGAGTTAATGCTTACGTGGGTTTAATATGCTATATGTGAGAGGCTTTAATGCCTTAAAGATATATACGTTTATGTGTTTAAGATGCCAAGATGTGTTTAATATGTCGATAGAATTCCCGGAGGACGATTTAAGCTATATATGTGTCGTATAGAAGTCTAGGGACCATTCTTGCCATTCCTGGAACTTCAAAACATGATTGGGAGTAATTAGGTAAGATTATTATCCCCTAATTCAGATTATTCATTCCTCCTAAGAACCCTAAACCGCTTTCTTTTTCTGGAATGATCCTCGTGCGATTTCTTGCGTTTTTGGGTGGATTAAAGATCAATCGGTGCACGTAAACGATCCGTTTACCATCCTCCAAGGTAAAGAACGAAATCTTTGCAGAATATGAGTCATATCCATCCATATATTTTGCCCATACCTGGACTTGTTGGGTAATGATGGATAATAAACGTTTTGTTGTTAAATTAGCGATTTCGGGTCATTCGGCGAATGTTATTGCAATCGATGTGTGTCATGAGATTTCCTACATGTATGAAGTTGTTTCTAGTGTCATTTTAATGTTCAAATAGAACCAATAAAGGGTTCACATCTGGTCTTGAAGTTTTGGATTTATGACCCGTTTAATTTTGATTTCGCTACGGGACAATATGTGACGATCGGGACGAGTATCTTAAGGGCGAGGTAATTGCTATATCTCAAATTTTTGTGTAACGGTTGACTTGAGTCGTTAAGTCAACACCTTGCTACCGTTAAGTCTCTTAACGAGTTAATGCTTACGTGGGTTTAATATGCTATATGTGAGAGGCTTTAATGCCTTAAAGATATATACGTTTATGTGTTTAAGATGCCAAGATGTGTTTAATATGTCGATAGAATTCCCGGAGGACGATTTAAGCTATATATGTGTCGTATAGAAGTCTAGGGACCATTCTTGCCATTCCTGGAACTTCAAAACATGATTGGGAGTAATTAGGTAAGATTATTATCCCCTAATTCAGATTATTCATTCCTCCTAAGAACCCTAAACCGCTTTCTTTTTCTGGAATGATCCTCGTGCGATTTCTTGCGTTTTTGGGTGGATTAAAGATCAATCGGTGCACGTAAACGATCCGTTTACCATCCTCCAAGGTAAAGAACGAAATCTTTGCAGAATATGAGTCATATCCATCCATATATTTTGCCCATACCTGGACTTGTTGGGTAATGATGGATAATAAACGTTTTGTTGTTAAATTAGCGATTTCGGGTCATTCGGCGAATGTTATTGCAATCGATGTGTGTCATGAGATTTCCTACATGTATGAAGTTGTTTCTAGTGTCATTTTAATGTTCAAATAGAACCAATAAAGGGTTCACATCTGGTCTTGAAGTTTTGGATTTATGACCCGTTTAATTTTGATTTCGCTACGGGACAATATGTGACGATCGGGACGAGTATCTTAAGGGCGAGGTAATTGCTATATCTCAAATTTTTGTGTAACGGTTGACTTGAGTCGTTAAGTCAACACCTTGCTACCGTTAAGTCTCTTAACGAGTTAATGCTTACGTGGGTTTAATATGCTATATGTGAGAGGCTTTAATGCCTTAAAGATATATACGTTTATGTGTGATAAGGGTTAAAAGCCAAGACCAGACACCGAAAGTTTTGTAGCCAAATAAAGTATTTAATGACCTTTTAACGGAAGTGTGAAGTCACGTTATCATGGACTAAGAGACGAAGTTGCGTGGGAAGTTAAAGGTAATGATATGACATGAGTAGTTGGCAGGAAAGTTGTTCAAGAATGCTTATCTCTTGGTGAGATATTACACTATTTCATTGGACAAGGAAGAAAGGATGTATGATAAAGAAGTGATCTTAAAGTGTGGAAGTTAATTGTTGAATGTTTCGAATCGAGACGGCCGTAAGGTAATTAATTCTTAAAGATGTTTGTCAAAGTATGAAAGAAATGGAGAACTCAAGTGATGCCTATCACCCTTAGATTGATGGGAAAGAGAAATGATGATTTAGAAACTTGGAACAGTAATATGATCGTGTGAAAGTGCGTTGAGATTTTCACATTCCATTGTTGAGTTCACATATAAGGACAACTACGATGTAAGTATGGAGGTCACTTCATGTTATGACCTGTTATTGAAAGGAAAGTTGTTCAAGAATGCTTATCTCTTGGTGAGATATTACACTATTTCATTGGACAAGGAAGAAAGGATGTATGATAAAGAAGTGATCTTAAAGTGTGGAAGTTAATTGTTGAATGTTTCGAATCGAGACGGCCGTAAGGTAATTAATTCTTAAAGATGTTTGTCAAAGTATGAAAGAAATGGAGAACTCAAGTGATGCCTATCACCCTTAGATTGATGGGAAAGAGAAATGATGATTTAGAAACTTGGAACAGTAATATGATCGTGTGAAAGTGCGTTGAGATTTTCACATTCCATTGTTGAGTTCACATATAAGGACAACTACGATGTAAGTATGGAGGTCACTTCATGTTATGACCTGTTATTGAAAGGAAAGTTGTAGAGCCAAATGACATGAAAATAGCAGCTCATAAAGTTAAAAATTATTGAATGAGTGTTTTGTTTAGCTCAAGATTGACTGAAGGTTTTGTGGTGAACAAAGAAAGCTTATATTGAACAAGTGAGTATAATGGTTTAACCATAAGACTCTATGGAGGGATATGTTATGCATCGAAAGCCATGGCGAGTCGACCCGTTGTTCAAATGAATTATGTGAGTTATGGTAGCAATTTAATAAGGATACCTGTATGAAGGGCTTAAACGCCAAATGAATAGCCTTCGCCAAATGTAATGTGGGTACTACTTATGAAGGTTGAAGAAATGAGTTGATTACTTGGTTTGATTTAAAGATTGAACCAAGAAATGACGAAACGATTGAAATGGAAAAGTAAAGGTGGAAAAGACTATGTAAAACGCCGAATGAGTTTGGCTATGCTAAGTTAAAGAACAACTCAAGGAAATCCTGAAATGATATGATAAAGTTAAGGATACGGATAAGTTATTCATGTATGAGTGGTGAAATGATTCTGAGGACAGAATCCTCTTAAGGGGGAGGTAATTGTAACATCCCAAACTTTTCGAGTTTGACTTATTGACTTGACCGTTAGTCAACGTTAGGTTCGTTAAGTTTATGTGCCCTAAATGGGATTATGTGATTAAATGCTTATGCGTTTAATATAATATGATTAAAGTATGTTAAATGAAAGTAATTAAAGGAAAGTCATGAAAGTTAAGTGCTCGTTAAGTCGTTAAGTGTTCCGGTGAGAAAGTTAAGCCAACAAAGTAACGTTTAAAGAGTCGAGGGGCTTAAGATGGAATTTATTAAGGATGGCCAGGGGTTGTATGACAATTAGGCTACCCTAATTGTCATTCTCCAGATCTGGAGTGTATGAGAAAAACCCCCAAGCAGCCCCATTCCCTTCTCCAAGCAAGTTTCTCTCAAGATCCAATTGTTTCGGGCCGATTCGATCAAGTTTTGTTTAGATCTTGGATCCTCTAAGTCATCTACAGGTAATATAGGTAATATTATCTTTGAAATCTGATCTTATGAGTCTTAGTTGAGTTTTCAATCCAGGCCATGGGGTTTGGGTTGGGTTATTTGATTAAATGTTTACCGATTTCATGTTATTCGGTTGATTGAATGGTTGATTCATGCGATAAAGGATTAAAGGATCAATTGATTGATTTGAGTCATCAAAAGTATCATTAAAAAAGGTCAATTTTATGTCCCCAGGTCGGGCTAAGGGTTTGAGATCGAATGGGTATCGTTTGGAACAAGTTGAAAATTGAGTTGCTGGTCTGCACCCCAGGTGCGGCGCACCAAGGGAGTGGTGCGGCGCACCATAGCCCAGTTTTGGGAATTTGATTTTCTTAAGAAGCCCGATATGCGACGCACCAAAGGGTAGGTGCGGCGCACCTATAGGTGATCTGAAATTTCTGAAGGGTTGGTGCGACGCACCACTTGGCAGGTGCGGCGCACCATAGCCCAGTTTTGGGAATTTGATTTTCTTAAGAAGCCCGATATGCGACGCACCAAAGGGTAGGTGCGGCGCACCATAGCCCAGTTTTGGGAATTTGATTTTCTTAAGAAGCCCGATATGCGACGCACCAAAGGGTAGGTGCGGCGCACCATAGCCCAGTTTTGGGAATTTGATTTTCTTAAGAAGCCCGATATGCGACGCACCAAAGGGTAGGTGCGGCGCACCATAGCCCAGTTTTGGGAATTTGATTTTCTTAAGAAGCCCGATATGCGACGCACCAAAGGGTAGGTGCGGCGCACCATAGCCCAGTTTTGGGAATTTGATTTTCTTAAGAAGCCCGATATGCGACGCACCAAAGGGTAGGTGCGGCGCACCACTTGGCAGGTGCGGCGCACCACATGCCCAGATTTCACAAAACGTTTCGTTTAGCTTATATTTCGATCTTATACTCGTTCTAGGTTGTCGGGAGCACTTAGCAAGCACTGTAACACCTACGTAACTCATTATTTAGCTGTACCCATGTAAGATAACATCTTTTACCACATGAGGGACAACAAAATATAAGGTTTTCATAAGTTAACTTCCCCAAATGAATGTTTGTATGTTTATATGTATCCGGGAATGAATGGGAGGTTACTATGGGAATGATTACGTTACCATTGATGATGAACGGTAAGCTTATGCATGCTACGATGAAATGATGATATGTTTATGTTATAAAATGATGTTATGATGAAATAAGGGAAATGATAAACTGAAATGTATAAGTTGTTAATACGATAAGATGCTATGATGCGATATATGACATGATGACGCATTGTTATGATGCTATGCTTATGAAATGATATGATGACGCATTGTTATGATGTTATGCTTATGAAATGATATGACGACGCATTGTTATGATGTTAGGCACATTTAGGATTACGATGAATTCCTAATGTGTTAATTTATGTATGTTGCTTTAATGTTGATGATATGTTTATGTTATAAAATGATGTTATGATGAAATAAGGGAAATGATAAACTGAAATGTATAAGTTGTTAATACGATAAGATGCTATGATGATACGTTGACATGGATCTTTTATGATATGATGATGTGATGTTAATATGCTATGACGATATGTTGATGCATATATGTCTTATGATTGATTGCATGGCTTGAACACCTAGTCACTAGACTTCTATAGATTTGCCATGACACGTGCACGATTAAGGGCCCTAAAGTAAAGAAAGATGGATGTGATTAGTTTAGGTGAAAGTGTAGCCTAAGCTAATAAAAAGTAAAGAAAGATACACGTGGTTAGTTTAGGTGAAAGTGTAGCCTAAGCTAATAAAAAGTAAAGAAAGATACACGTGGTTAGTTTAGGTGAAAGTGTAGCCTAAACTAATATAAGTAAAGAAAGATGGATGTGATTAGTTTAGGTGAAAGTGTAGCCTAAGCTAATAAAAAGTAAAGAAAGATACACGTGGTTAGTTTAGGTGAAAGTGTAGCCTAAGCTAATAAAAAGTAAAGAAAGATACACGTGGTTAGTTTAGGTGAAAGTGTAGCCTAAACTAATATAATAAAGAAAGATGGATGTGATTAGTTTAGGTGAAAGTGTAGCCTAAGCTAATAAAAAGTAAAGAAAGATACACGTGGTTAGTTTAGGTGAAAGTGTAGCCTAAGCTAATAAAAAGTAAAGAAAGATACACGTGGTTAGTTTAGGTGAAAGTGTAGCCTAAGCTAATAAAAAGTAAAGAAAGATATGTGATTAGTTTAGGTGAAAGTGTAGCCTAAACTAATATAATAAAGAAGTCTCGAGCATATGTAAAGTCTTGTGTTAAGCTTAACCCATGCTAGTTCTTCGGAGCTAGTGTGTACGTGGTCACGTGGTATGGGAATCTAGATACCTCCCCGTGGCATAGTTATGTATGAGTGTATCTGGGTGGAGTAACTAACCACTACACGCGCAAAGTTCAAACGGTATGCTCATTTGGATTGACTTTGTCTTTCCTTAACGACGACGATGGACCACCGTAAGGTCTACCCATCTAGTCGGGTGTGAGGATCCATGTAAGGTTTTATGACCGCCTACACACAACCCCACATCCCTAAGTATGTGTGGCTTATGTCACATAGCCTATGTCTAGGCAAAAGAAAAGAAAGATAAGAAAGATAAGAAAAGAAAAGAAAGACGAAACGTAAGGATCTATGATGTTAGGCACATTTAGGATTACGATGAATTCCTAATGTGTTAATTTATGTATGTTGCTTTAATGTTGATGATATGTTCTTGTTGACGTGTGATATGATAGACACCATAGTATTGTGGTGATCTTAACGTGCTATGCCTAATATGTGATATTAACGATTATGAAAGGTTTTTGTTAATATATAAAGAATTGGCAACGTTTTCTTAAACTCATGTTATCTTACTTAGTTTTTAAAGCTAACACTTGCTCTTTTGAAAAACGTTGTTCCCCCAGGTTAAGCAGATTGAGCTAGTGAAAGACTTAGCTTGGTGAGACGGGTAGTTTCTATGAAGAAGACATCTAGTTTCCCGCTTAGTCATTTATGTTAGCCTTGATGATTGGCTACTTTTAATATGACTTATGTATTGTTTTTATTGGCATTTATGTTGGTGCCACATCTGGATTATCTTACACTATTTTAATGATATGAATGCTGTAACACCACTTTTATAAATGAACTATCCATTAAGGGTTAGTTATGTTCTAAGGATTCTGTATTCCGCATTTCTAAACGACGTTAGGCAAAAGTTTTTGAAAATCCAGATTTTAAAATGACGGGTTACCCAGGTTCAAGTCTGAGTGGGACAGAGTTTATCGCTATTTAATCATCGTGCTTTTGGGCGGATTAGTAGGGGTTTTCGTTGGATATTTGAATAGGCATTTCTATTTCGAAAGAACTTTTTAGCGCGGATCCACTTAAGACAACGTGATGGGTGATCCTAAGAGGGGATCAGGCTCCAATAGAATTCAAAGAGATAAAGCAAAAAGCTGGGACAATTTTCTATGTATTTCTCCAAATGCAAGTACAAGAATATATAAACGTGCAATGTAACTGACTCAACCTACCACTATGGCGACATGCCATTTTCTTAGGAAACTCCCATGCTTGACTCTTTGACTCTATCAACTACCTTATCCACTACATGAGACAGTAAAAATAAAATAATGCAAATAAACTAAAGAGTTAATTGCATAAAACGTCTCTGTGGTTTACACAAAATTGCGGTTTACATCCCTCTCAAGTTTTTTTGGAGTTTTTCATCCCTATGGTTTTTCAAAAATAGTGGTTTACACCCCTCTCATTATCAGCTTCCTCAAACTCATTTGAATGTACATTGGCCCCATTTACATATATTAAACCCCCAAAACTCTTCCACCCAAAAAACCCTTTCGTCTTCAACATCCAATCGCCAATCTCATACCCGATTCAAGAATCAATCGATGATTTAGTTAAACCTAGAGGTATATGTTGAAATTTATAAAGTACTAAAGGTATATGTTGAGGAGATGGAAAAGAATATAGAACATGGGAACATTTCAAAGCAATTACCTTGTAAAAAGGTTTAAAATGATTGTGATAATCACTTTGATGATCCATTCTTCACTGAATTGCTTCAAAATGATTTTGGTGCTAATGTGCAAACTGTTAATGATGGTGGAGAGGGTAATGAGGCCAATGTGCATTCAACTGAGTTTGAGGAAGCTGCTAATTATGTTGGGGAGGGTAATGGGGCCAATGTACATTCAAATGAGTTTGAGGAAGCTGCTAATGAGAGGGATGTAAACCACTATTTTTGAAAAACCATAGGGATGAAAAACTCCAAAAAGAGAGGGATGTAAACCGCAATTTTGTGTAAACCACAGGGACATTTTATGCAATTAACTCAAAGCGAAAAGACGAAACAGCCCTTGCATGCATGGCACGTGATGAGATTTAACGGGGAGAGAGTGATGTCGTTAGTGAAAAGGATGTAAACCACTATTTTTGAAAACCACAGGGATGAAAAACTCCAAAAAACTTGAGAGGGATGTAAACCGCAATTTTGTGTAAACCACATGGACGTTTTATGCAATTAACTCTAAACTAAATTAATCTAACTAAGGTGCTGGCTTCTTCTTGGACTCCCTTTTGGGCCTTGCATCAACGAGCTGGGCTTGTGAAGAGGACTGCACTTCTGGATCAGGCTTGCTGCTCGTATCACAACATATCTCGATTTGTTCAATTTTAAAAAATAAAGATAAAAAATCTGTTTCTGTTAATATCTAATATCTAATACTATCTTATAAAGCATTTTGTCCTTTTTTATTAAGAAAAGATGATTTGAACTACCCAAAATACCCCTATTCCTTATTCACTAATTTAAATATCTCTACCTAATATACCTATAATAACCTTGAATCTCAACCACTCATTTTTTTATCTCTCCTCAAATCTCAACCAATCATTTTTTTCTTTCTCCTCCATAAATCATTTTATTCCTCTAATTCATTCAAAATCTTTTATCTCAAAAAACGTATATCGATAAATTATAAAAATTGTATGAGTGTTCTTAAAATTTCATGCTCTTTCATTAAAGATGTCATTCGATATACTTTCGACGAATTTTTAAATCCGATGACGGAGCCCGTACGGCTAAAGCATTTGGCTATCACACTCTATGACTTATCACCTATGACCTATCAGCCCACCATCTCACCGCCGCAACGCGCGGATCTAGTAATAATAATACTCCACACTAACCGACGTGATAACAATAGGAAGATGATGAAGGGTATTGATATTCCCGCGTGATCGATAATGACAATGCCTCAATGCAGGCCGTTTTCGATATTCTCAACTATCACTTTATTCGTATGAATCCTCTCTATTATTTTTTTCACATTTTGTCTTCTTTTCAAGCATTCCCCGTCAGTCAAACAAACCTTTTCTCTTCTGCCAAGTTACAGTTTTCACCACCATCCCGAATCTTTCTCCCATCACTATTTTATTCCCGCCATTTTTTTTTATTTACTGTATGTATTAATTAACATTTATATTCACTCAACCATTTTAACTTTGCTCTTTACAAAGTTTCCTTTTTTTTCTTAATCATTCCTTGAAGGTGAATAATAATAAGGTAATGTTTCACTTTCTTGTTTGTTACCTTTTATTAGAAATGAATTATCATGATTATTACCAAAACCCCACCCCACCCCACCCCATATTTATATTTATTATTTTTTATTTTAACGTTACTACTACTATTAAAATTTACAGTATTTGCCAATGGGGTTATCGGAAGTCCATAGTTTAATTCTTGGTATTTGGGGTAGTTTAGATTAGAGTAGGAAAAAGTAAAAAAATTGCTCTAATTATTACATGTAGTTACCATAATAATGTTTTAATGTTACATTTATAATAATTTGTGCTAGTGTTAGCATGCTATACTTATGTTTTTTTTTTTCTGACAACATATAGTGCTTATTTTCACATGCTGTTTATTCTTTGATTGTGTTTTTTTGCTACTTCCCCCTTTTTAAGACTTTTTTGCCAAGTAAAAATAATTGTATATGTTTTTTTCTTGTTGCAGAGATGTTGTGAAACAATACCATTTAGGGTTTTGAAATAGTTTTTGGGTTATTAATGGCACCAACATATTTTCCACTTAGATGGGAGAGCACTGGGGACCAATGGTGGTACGTGTCTCCCATCGATTGGGCAGCCGCGAACGGTCACTATGACTTGGTTCGCGAGCTGCTTCGTATGGACGGAAACCATTTAATAAAGTTAACATCTTTAAGGCGTATACGTCGCCTTGAGGTTGTTTGGGATGATGAAGAACAATTTGATGATGTGGCAAAAAACCGGGCTTTGGTTGCCCAGAAATTGTTACTTGAGGGTGAATGTAAAAGAGGGAAAAATTCGTTGATTGGGTCGGGGTATGGAGGGTGGCTTTTGTATACTGCAGCTTCTGCTGGTGACTTGAATTTTGTGCAAGAATTGTTACAAAAGGATCCACTTTTAGTATTTGGGGAAGGAGAGTATGGTGTGACGGATATATTGTATGCGGCTGCTAGGAGTAAAGAGAGTGAGGTTTTTTGGGTTATTTATGATTTTGCATTGTCTCCGCGATTTGTTTGTGGTAATGGGAGACAGATGGAGGAACATATTGGAGAGATTCCGTATGGTTATAAGCAGGAAATGAAGAATAGAGCGGTTCATGCGTTGGCAAGAGGTGGTAATTTGAAGATATTGAAGGAGGTTCTTGGTGATTGTTTTGATGAGGATGTTTTGGGTTATAGAGATGTTCAATGCTCGACGATCTTGCACACTGCGGCTGCACGAGGACAGGTTGAGGTAAGATCTTCTTTGACGTTTATCTCTTGAGTTCATTTCCTGTAAAGTGGGTAATTTTAACGTGTAATGGGTCGGTCAATATTTGTTATATTTGATCAGGAACAGTTGAATAAGCTGAAAGTAACTAATAAAGTCACGAGTAAGAGGGAGTATGAATTGATATGATCAGGACATAAAAAACTGCTTACGCCATCATAAGCTGTTTTAAATAACCAAACGAGCTCAGCTGGTTTAATTTTACAAGAGGTTTTGTAACAGTAGAAAAAAAAAGCAAACAAATCGAATACACCTTTTTTCAACCTCTGATTTGATCTGCTACCCAACTCACCCATTTTGCCTTTCAGAGTTTTGAGTATGATGTTTGGTTTTTATTTTGCCTTTTTACTTCCTTGCTGTAAAAGGTGTTGTATTTTATGCTCGTTTATGCTTAAAGTTTTGTACTTTCAAAATTAACAGTGGGTCTACACTTTCGTGCCAACTTTGTTTAGGGACCATGTATATTTTTACAAGTTTTTAGGCACACATTATGTACTGCACTACATTTAGTCTCCATACAAGGCACCATGCTCCACTTTTGCCATGTTTTATAGCAACAAGTAAAACTGACCACATTTTATTTCTGCTGAGAGACCATGTTAATAGCGACCCGTAATATTGTCTTCTAAACAGTAAATAGAAGTATAGTCTCTTATTTGTGGTTTTTGAAGTTGTTGGGTTATAGATATATATTTTTTTTGAAGTTGAGGAGAATACAAAAAATAAACGTTGATTGGTTTTTAAAAGCGACCACATTTTATTTCTGTTCAGAGACCATCCTTTATAAGACATGTTCTTTGTGTCATATGATGCCATGATAATAATAGTAATGTTGATTGCAGTTAGATTGGACTTGAATATAGTAGACATTTTGATCATCTTCAATATACTCATTATGTGACTTAGACTAGGAAATGGTGTTAGTTTTGTTCTATAAGTTGTTAATGGAACATTTCAAGACTATAACAGCAGGCAAGCCCATTAATATCCAAATTTCGAAGTTATTAGTGATTCACACCTATAGGACTTATTTTTAGTTAATTTATTAAACAGGTTTTCTACAAAAAAATATGTTGAACAATCTTTACTCATTTGTTTTGAAAGTAAAACTTATACTTGTTGATCTTCATTGTCTTTAGATACATAAACATATGTGTAAATAACAGTAGCCGGTTATAATATGCAGGTAGTCAAAGATCTCATATCATCTTTTGAAATAATAAACTCCACGGACAAACTAGGCAACACGGCTTTGCATATAGCAGCTTACAGAGGCCAGTTATCAACAGTTGAAGTATTGATCCAAGCATCCCCTTCTTCTATACATGCAAGAAACAATTCGGGAGAGACATTTTTACACAAAGCGGTAACAGGTTTCCAAACTCCCACTTTCCGAAGACTTGACCGCCAGATTATTCTCATGAAACAACTAATTTTTTCAAAAACATTCAAAGTTGAAGAATGCATTAATGCTACAGATAATGAAGGAAGAACCGCTCTACATTTAGCCATTAATGGGAACCTACATAGTGACTTGGTGCAACTACTCATGATTGTGGGTTCACTCGATGTGAACATCTGTGATAACAAGGGTATGGCCCCACTTGATATTCTTAAGCAACGCCCACTATCAGCGTCATCAGAACTACTCTCAAGACAACTGATCTCAGCTGGGGCGACTCTCGGTAGCCAAGATTATACAGCAAGAAGAATCATTGCTTCCCATTTGAAAATGGGCGGCAATGGTGGCGGTACTAGTCCTGGAACTTCCTTTAAACATTCCGATTCAGAAATGTTTTTGCACACCGGAGTGAATAGTACTTCCTCAACTGCCTATGGTACTCCTGTATTCAGTATGCATTCTCCTGGTCTGAGTCAAGCTGACTCAAGTTCAAACTCTAACATAGAATCAAAAAATCCCAAACGGAGTAAACAGAAAGGCATGCAACGATTCCTACGGTGGATCAGAACGATTAAAGGAGGAAATGAAGGTTTAGTTTTGACAAAAAACTTGAATGAAATCCCGGTTTCACTCAGACAACAGTACTCAAAATCGTCATCACTCCCAAGCAATAAAAGAACACTTGCTGCAAGAAGTCACCTTCCTAGTCCAACTGTTAAGAAGAAACTTGCTTCTGGATTGGTTAATGGAGTTATGCAGGCAATGCCACATCTAGACCGAAGATCACGTTCTAATTCCTTCTCTAAATCATCATTATCATCCCAGAATTCGTTGGATAACAAACATACAGGATTTGATGTTCCGGGTACGTCAAGCTCTACTCAGATGTTTGATGATGGAATTAATGAAGAACAAGGGTTGGTGAATAGCAAGTCATCGGTGAACCAGTTCCTGTGTTTTGGTGCACAGAGGGTACCTTATGAAAGCTCGAGTGCTGATCAACAGGAGCATGAGATCTATGATCGTTATGTTCTGTCGACAACTTAAAATAGTTTTTAGGCAAATTGATTAACCGTTTAGTTTGTAGCTTTTTCTTTTCAGTCTATGTTTGTTTTATCTAAATTTGTGATGTTAGTTGTGAAATCTGTCTGTGCCTGTAATGCAAATAAATGTTTCTTATTATGTCTTTGAGATACAAAAATATGTGCATTATTGCTCAACTATATGTTTACAAAATATTACTTCTTTTCCGTTTCCCACTTCCTTGCCTTTTTTAACCAAAGATTACACATATTTATATTGTATCTGGTAAGTATGTTGGAGACTTGGGGTGTTGGCATTACCCATGGGTTGAGGTGCGGTTTGAATCAACCCATGCGGTAACACCACCGTCAACCCTCACGGGTTGGCGGCGGTTGAACCCGCGTGGCTGTGAAACTGTTACCCGCAAAAAATCCAAATGTTGCTTGAATCCCAACGGTTATGAAGTAATGAGTGTGGTTTGAGGGGTTGGAAGGTTAGGTGATGTCTTTCCAAATGTGGGTTGGAAAGTTTAAAAAATAAAATTGATGCGACAATATGTGATTAGTTGAAATGAGGGTGGGTTGGAGTAGTCTTCAATATTTTTATGGTTTTCAAAAAAACTGTTAGTGTTAGAAAATATGCTTGATTTTAGATCAACAATATAAAACAATGATTAACAATATAAGTGAAGAAGATAATGATGGAGAAATAAAAGACATAAAGGCAATAGAAAGAAACAAAGATAAAACAATTGTATTATATGTGTATCTTCATCACAATGGAATTAAAGTTATGACCGTTATATAATGTTAATAAACTTGGGACTAAACATTGGGATAAAGTAGTCGATACATATTTTGTATATAACAATTACTATAGTTTTACCCTATGCATATTTAATTGTAACATATAAGTTAAATATCTCAAGTGATTTCATACAAAATATGAAATTAAAAATCAACAAATGTTATATGATATTAGGTTAACAAAAAAAAATATCCAAAATTACATATGATAATATTGTAATCTATTCTGATTTTAAGTCTTACATCTGAAATATAAAAACATAAAAAGATTACATATTTGACAACTTCTATTTTCTCGGAGTTTAAGGCCTCTCTTAATAAGGTTTCTTCCTAAATCTCGTTCTCACCTTTTTCTCACTGTCACGTCAGCTTTTCTCTCTCCAAGAACTACCCCTCACACTAAAGGAACCTCTTCTTCAACAAAAAAACATTAAAAAACTCCACCTCTCTCTCTCTCTCTTTCTTCCGGACCCACACTCTCTCCGTCGTTCTTGTTCTTAAATTAGAAGGATCCAATTTTCGACGAGCACGAACACGGCGGTAACATTAACTTCCTCCACAAAGAGGTCTAGGACAAGCTCGTCCTAGTATTACTACGAGCGGCCTAAGTAAACGTTAAGTATTTAACACTAAAAATGTATTTCAATTTTCAATATCAATAAAATTTAAAAATGGTGTAATTGTGTAAACAAGTTTTTCAATATTACAGGCCCATACCCGGCCCAACTTATCCGGTTCAAAAATCAGTCAATCAGGGTTTCAGTTCCTCACTTCTAAAACCTTGTCTTCCCCAATTTCGTGATTCCACACTCTTAACCAAAACAAAATGGCTGGTAACTTGCTAACAAATGTGGCACGCACCGCCTTACTCCTCGGCGCGTCAGCCTCTTTCCTCAACTCATCTCTTTACACCGTCGACGGCGGCCAACGCGCCGTCCTTTTCGACCGTTTTCGCGGTGTTATCGACGAAACAGTCGGCGAAGGTACTCATTTCTTAATTCCAGTTCTTCAAAAGCCATTTATATTTGATATCCGTACTAGGCCCCACACATTTTCCTCAATTTCCGGTACTAAAGATCTTCAAATGGTTAATTTAACATTACGTGTGTTATCCCGCCCTGAAGTAAACAAACTGCCTAATATATTCAAAACCCTAGGACTCGAATACGACGAGAAGGTTCTTCCGTCGATAGGTAACGAGGTTTTGAAAGCCGTTGTTGCTCAGTTTAATGCTGATCAGCTTTTAACCGAGCGGCCTATGGTTTCCGCGTTAGTTAGAGATAGTTTGGTCCGTAGGGCTAAGGATTTTAATATCGTGCTTGATGACGTGGCGATCACACATTTGTCGTATGGTGCTGAGTTTTCTAAGGCGGTTGAGCAGAAACAGGTGGCTCAGCAGGAGGCTGAGAGGTCTAAGTTTGTTGTTGCGAAAGCGGAGCAGGAAAGGAGAGCGGCGATTATTAGGGCGGAAGGTGAGAGTGAGTCTGCTAAGTTGATATCTGATGCTACTTTATCTGCTGGAATGGGGTTGATTGAGCTTAGGAGGATTGAAGCGTCGAGGGAGATATCTTCGACTTTGGCTAGGAGTGGAAATGTTATGTATCTTCCAAATAGTGGCAGTCAGATGCTTCTTGGGCTTAATGCGTCTCGTTGAACTGGTAATGTATACTTCTTTCAATTTATGCTTTATAAGATAATGATGTTTGTTACTAAATGTTTGTGTTTTGAAAAAAAAAATAAGCTGGTTTGCGGATTGATATCATCGTATCCTATGTTTGGATTATAATTAAGGCTGCACTTGGAAATATAGTTTAGTAGTTACTCAATTATTAGTAACTTATGACTATGTTGACAAATGGAAATACTTGGATACTTTTTAACTTGGTAAGATGGTACTTTCACCTCACGGGGTGTTCACTTTATTGAATTTCTTGTACTTTTTGAATATAATAGTCATATGCCTCCGCGATGCGGCGGTTTAGTAGCGGTGGTGGTGGTGGCGGCGGCGGCGGCGGTAGCGGTGATGGTGGCAGTGGCGGCGGTAGTTAAATGCTTTATAATGTAGTATAGATAAAGATAAGCTCTCAATTGATATTCTTGATGCATCTTGACATGTGTTTTTGAAATACTGTGTAGTACTTTGGTGTGTTGCCCCAATATGTTTTCCAAATGCTTTCGGCCTGGTTGGTTGAGTGTTATGGTTTAGAAAGAATGGGAGCAATGAATCATTCCCTGGCGAATTGGGTGGAATGAAAACTCCCGGTTTATTTCTCAGACTTATCCAAGATGTATGTTTGTAATTTCTATTGTCATAAAACAATTGTTTTGTAATGGACGTGTAGTATCCTTTAATACATTGTCATACAGTTTTTGCTTAATCATATATTTATCTATTTATTATTAATATTTTGTATACATATATCTACAATATCATTTTTTTTATATCGTTTTCATTCTGAATGCTATATTGGTTCGTAAAAGCATAAAACTGACAGGTATATCCGAATTCATTTTTCGAGTATGCAAGTAAAAATAAAATATTTTTAAATTAAAAATGTGTCGACAATATTACAGCAAATGAAACTTTTAGAACCTAAACCAGAGCAGCTTAGTGACAATGGAAGTATAGTAACTCAGTTGACTAATCTTGCATAAGATGCAATGATTTTTGATGAAGTAGATTAGAATACAGTACAGGATCTCTTTTTTTGAATGCAATATGCTCTTGTTTTTGTATGTAGATATACGCATATGTATCTAGTGAGTTTACAATAAATATGATAGAAGAACTATCCATTGATTGATTCACTTCTAATATATGAAGATGTTCCAATGCATTTATATTATTTGTTCTCATCTTTTTAAATGTTTGATTGAGAGGATCATATTTTTATGTTGAGTGTAGTTGACGTTTGTTCAATGTGGTAAGATAAGAAATGCAGATTAGAGTTTCAAATTAATATGAAGTGATTAGAATGCAGATGATATTGTTACAAGTTGTAAATGACATCTTTGCAACTCAAGTTTAAGAAAAGACTAAAGAGAAACAATTAGAAAATAATCGTTGTTTTACATAATCTTATTTTTGCTTCAGTCATCAGGACATTTACATGCATGTTACTGTTTGAGGAAAGTGGGAAGGCTTAGAAATAGCTATATCTCAGCTCTCTTTGTGTAAATATGACTTTGGAATTTACATGCATGGTACTCACACGACTTTTTAGATTGTGTATATGATATGTTCAGCAGGTAATACATTAGCCGGACCAAGTGACGGGATACGATTCAGAAGGGTTAAGCTAGGGTTAAGATAAATAAGAAATAGATGGTTATATTTATGATGTTATGGTATATATGAAGGTCCTACAATAGAATGGTATAGTCTTGAGGTTTAGGTCCTTTAGGAATCTAAAAATTAAGTATAGTTGTTTGTTTTGTTTATCTGATGAGTTATCGTCTTCCAGGCTGTCAGGCCATTATTTATGTTATTGATGAGGTTTAAACACCTAATATCACTTCAGGTGAAGTGGCATTACTGATGAACCAAATATTGTACCAAAAATCAATCTTGCAAATGGATTTATGTAATTAGAACTAAACATTTCTATTCTTAGAAGTTTACATCAACTCAAGTCGTCGAGGGGTTGAGTCCCAGTTGGGACAAAGATGTAGGTGTAGTTTCGGGTGTGTGAGTTTGCCTTTTAATAAATATTAATTTTTTTGAGCAAGGTATTTAAAATTGATGCATTAAATTGGTTTTATTAGTTTCAAGGGGTTGATTGATTCTTATTGTTTAGTCAAACGTGTACTCAGTTATCCTGCTCTTGTATATGCTCACAGGAATTTGTTGATTGAAGCGGAGTGGATTAATGTTTAAAACTCAGTGTTCGTCTTCAACCCATCTCTTGCACATCCGATACCTGTCGTTTATGGTGCTTTAATTAGAACTTGAAACTTTGAAAGTATTATTATCCTTTTGTGTGGTTACAAGAGAATACAGAGCTGGTGTTGCTGGTGATTTGGAATTGTAGGTGCAGTGTGACAATTGCTCTGAAAATTATGATTTACTTTGTGTTTTTTCTTTGCATTGCAAGTTTGATGTGATGAGAGGATGTTTCACTGCTTGAGCAGAATCAATAAATTTGTATACTAAATTTCATTACTCATGTGATCGTGTTATGTGGTCCCTACCATCGTGTGAGAAGAGTCACAAGACTGTAACCATTTGCTACTTGTTCACTATTTGGCCTATTTTACTTGAGTGCAATTTTTTAATCTACGGTTAACATAGGAAGGTCTTAATGTCTGGTTATACATTCTTGTCGATACTTTTGGATGATTTCACACTTTTGTGTTTGCGATTGTGCGTGCTTCGTTGCTGCATTGTGACATTGTGTTTTCTCGTGTTTTTTGTTGTTAGTATCAAAGCTGCTTTTTGTATGCTGAAAGATGTATTTAAAAGCTTTTTAGTATGACCCGTTCCTAACGAATATTACTTGACATATATGGGTTGTATGCTTTTTAGGTCTCATCACCAAAACTTCAAAGCTCATGTGGCACCTGAAACGCTTTTAACTCCATTTTTTCCCCATTTCAGTTTTAGGGTATGTACTTTGAATTTTGCGGTGTAATTCTCTATTACTAAAATTGGACATATCCAAGTAATCAAATAAACTTCTCAAATTTTTGGGAAGTGATAATCGTACCACATTTTTTGATGCATCTACCACACTGTACATGTTTTATAACATACTGTACAAGTATGTAATGCACCACAATGGTAAGTTAATCAAATTCTGTGGTACGATTATCACTTCCCCAAATTTTTAGTCCTCATGGTACGAAAAAGTTGATCCTCTCATCTAACATCACAAAAGAAAAGCGTAAGTGGGTGGGAACTCAGATATCATGTACCGTCTTGATATACAGAGCTCACACTGTATAGATTCATGCCTGGTGATTCATTATCCTCACATATGGATCACAAAATATAGTTTCTTCACTTATCTTTAGCAAGTTTTTAACATGTGAGCTGCAGCCATCATCGGTGAGCTCATCTCGTCACTTGGTGACGGTATGATTAGGGTTTCATCCCACATCACATAAAGACATAAGATTCTAAGTTTAGTTATCAAGCCTTCCTCTCATTATTATGACAAAGAATGGATAGTGGTTTATAGGAAGTAGGCAAAATTGTGCACTAGACACCCTGGTGGAAATTCTTAACACTTGCACATATGGCGAACCAAGTCAATCACACGGTTAATGCAATATGCGCAAAAACCTCCGTCTCACAACAAACAATGACCAATCAGCTGATTTGAAGGTGTGATACTATATAATAAGAAAATAGTACATTTAACCCCATTGCTATTATTAGAGATCGTATGTGGCTTAACAATCCATAACGATCTAAAATGCTTGAAGCATGTATCAACATTAACAATGATCGAAACATATATAAGAATTGTTGTCATGAAGAATATTCATTTGAAGTTAATACATCATTATATTGGTCAAACATTATACATGAACGCGGTAAAATCACTTGCAGGAAATATCTCAATCAATTAATCAAACATCAATTGATTCTAACCACGATTAAACCTTTTACTCAAAAAACATCATCAATTGTGCATCGACATTATTATGTAGTACTATTTTTGATTCATTAGACAATAAGGTTTTAACGAAGGCATAACATTTTGAATTGGATATCCAATGGGAGATTCATAGACAGTTAAAATAATATGTAAATGGGAATAATTAGTCAATGATATTACCTAAATTATTAGTATATATATCCCATGTTAGTTTTTAGGCAACATTGAAAGAGACGGTTATTGAGGGATGCTTGGAATCCAAGTAATAATCTCAAAACTGGTTTTACATGTATTCTACTTGGACTCTAATTAGGAAATAAAATTATGGTAACTAGCTACTCTCTCTCCTATAAAAAGAGGAGAAGGAGCCATCAAATTGAAAAGCAATTAATAGATAGACCATAACAAAGAAGTCGATCATTGGCAAATAAATATTTTCCTCTTTCGAATATCTTTCTTTCGGTTTCTTTTCTAAATCGCAAGGGTGTTTAATTATCGATTTCTATTTAATTCGGATCGATATACATTAACTTGTGAGGGGTATACTTTCGAATTAATTCTGTTTGTTCTTATTATCAATTCACTGCTGATAATATGTCTACTACATATCACAATATTGCAAGAGGGATCGAGATACTTAAGAAGATGGGGAGTATTGATCATGATAAGATTGTTGATCTTGATGATGTTAAAAATTTCATGGCTAGTGAAACTTACCAACATTGGTATGAAACTATATATATGGCTTGCGACATTTATCGTCATCTTAGAGAGTCCGAGGCAAAGAACAGTTGATTACATGGAGACGGTCCAGGAAGACATTACTCGGAGGATGCGTGCAGCTGATATAATGCTAAATTATGTAATAAGGTTATGTGTGTGTGAGAGAGAATGAGAGAAAATATGGGAAATATGGAATATATTATGAAGGCTCTCATTACAAAGGTAGGGGTGGAGGGGTATTTATACTAAAAGTTAATTACATTGAGATCCTCCCCTAATTACAACAAAAGCCCATCCACACTTAATTAAAAGGACATTACTATTACAAATAAACAAAACATGCACTAACTAATTATAATGCTAACAATCTCCCCCTTTAGTGCTGTTTTGTGAACGATCATCGTCTGGTTTTCTTTTCTTCTTTTGCCTTCGGTTTCTTTTCTTTGTGGAAGATTCTGGTTTGGATTGTTGAGTCTTTTGATCTTTGAAAGCCCTTTTCTTGTATTCACTGTACTTCTCTTTCCAATATCTTTTAGGAATGAAATGGTACTTTGGGTCAGCCGGTCGGTTTGGTGGTTCAATGATGTTATCGGCAAAGTTGACTGGTGGAATGTTGTGAGGTCCAAACTCATGATTGGGTGAGTATCTGACCCAAGTACCCTCTGGAATATGAATCACATCACGTCGTTCTTTCGGTAATCGAGCTTTCTGAATCAATCCGGTTCGCTCTCGGTGATTTAACTTCGCTTTAATCTTAGCAATTACCCTTATCAATCTTTTCTTTTCCTTATCTGACTCTTCGAACTCATATAAGCTTTCAAATACATTCAGGCATTGCAACAACGTACCATCTGAATATTTGGAGAGTTCGTCGAGTCTTATGAAGATCTTGTGCCCCTGATCACTGACAAATACAAACCCTTGGGGATTATCAAAAATTGCACCAGTGTTGAAGTTATCTAGATTCACCCCTCTGATGTTCTGATTGGGCACAGTCAGATTGATCTTCTTTCTTTTCTTCTTAACTCCAAGCTGGAAATCTTTTTGGGTTTGGCTTAAGATGAGACTATCCATATATCTCTTTACTGCATAATAGGCTTCTTGACTTTCAGGATCTTGTTGTATCAGCTTGCTTGCAAAATGATTCAGAAGAAAAATAAGATCATCAGCTGAAAGGAGGTTGAATCTTGCTTCACTGATCACATATTTTCGATTATCTTCCCTTCTGACTACAAACCACATCAGCCCTGGTCTTCTTGCAAAGCCTGCATCACGCCATTCTTTAAAATGAAAGCTGACAATTTCAATAATCTTCAACTTGAGCTGATCTTTCCATGCCTTATGAATCTTTTGGCTTCGCGCATTACTCAGATCTTTCAAATACTTTGCTCTCTGATGCTCAAGGTCATATGCACGTCTTGCCCTCATTTCATCGATATCAATCTTGACCAGATCCTGTTTCTCAGAGAAGATTCTGAATGCCTTTTCTTCAAGAAATTTTGTGGCTTTGAAAAGTCTTGATGGTAACTTGCGATAATCAATGCTTTTCTCTATATTTCTTTTAAAGCCACCATCATTGACACGAACATAAGTAGGCCAGGTGGATTGGTGAAGGTGGGGATTAGCAAGGTGGTGGATAAGGTTATCAAAGTTTAGTTGGTTGAGAGCAGGAATTGGTTGTTGAACTGTAGGATAAGTTTCAAAGCCAGGTAAGTCATCGTCATCATCAGAAGAGCCATTATCATCATTCTGATCATTACCAGAAAAGTTAAGATCATCGAAGTCTTCACCAATTATTGATGGATCAAACTGTAAGCCTTGAGACTGAGCATCATCTCTAAGATCAGAACCTCTAACAACTTCTGTTGCCATACTAGCTCGGACCTCGGTCTCGTCCATATTAATCTCTTCAGTGTGCTCAACAACATCAACATCTTGTGGAGGATCTCTCGATTGAGCATCATCTCCAACATCTGTATCTCCAATTACTTCCGTAGCAACACAGGCTCTAACTTCAGCCACATCTACATCCATGTTCTCCCCCTCGTGTTGATCCTGATCATCAGGATCATCACGTCTTTGAGTAATAACAGCAGCTTGTCGGCAAGTGGCTTCTAGCTCTGTAATACGTTTCTGTGCCGCTTCAAGCTGTGCATCAGCTAGAAATTTATCTTGTGCTGCTTGCTGCTTTATGTCATTAATGCTATGCTGATGATCAAACCGGGCTTGGAGAGAGGCAAGAATGGTGATGTGCTAAATCGAGTTTAAAATTTATAAACAAGAAATACCTAAAAACTCACTACTACACACTATCGGGCAGTGGACCCGATCGTATGCAATATAGTAAAAAAAGTAAGTCCGAATTCGTTCACGGGGATTGGTTTGTTTCAGTTGTCTTTAAAATAGCTTGGAAAAAGGGTGTTGCTTTGATTCTCTCTTCGCCAATAGCTTTAAAGGACAAATGCAAATAAGTAAAAGTAAGTCTCAAACAATAATGATAAATATCGTCCACCTTGACTCCGCTAGACTTCAAACATGATTGCTTTCAATTAAGACCAAATTCGTTAAGAGTTGACACGGTAAACGTGAGAGAATGAAATGCTCGCGTGGTACCACCAACCGCTCACAAGTCACTCAAACACCTAAGTAGCTAGTTTAATTACCCAAGCCGGTACCACCAAAGCCTAGACAACCTTACCAACACTTAGTTTGTTTGATTAACAAATTACCAATTGCGCTTAAGTGAAAATAACGTGGTACCACCATCCGTTACAAAACACGTTGACAATCAAATTCCTTCTATTAATTTGACATTCACTATCATACCATGAACTAGTGATAATCGCTCATAGACAAGCGACCGTTTGAAAATCACATATGTATTCGACTAGTACCACTAACGAAGAACACACATGCCACCAATATCAAATTAATACAAATAAAGGAATTAAATCATCAAGATCATGACACAACGATAATTGAAATCAACTCTTTGAATTAAAATATATAGCAATCACATCATTCGTCTAGTTTCATCAAGGTGGACAATATCAAATTAATACAAATAAAGGAATTAAATCATCAAGATCATGACACAACGATAATTGAAATCAACTCTTTGAATTAAAATATATAGCAATCACATCATTCGTCTAGTTTCATCAAGGTGGACAATAGTAAAATTAGCCACTCATGATTAAATTGAAATTACAATAAGAATCAAGGAAGAACATAAAGTACCAATTGTTTGAAGAATGGAAATTGCAAGACAAATAAGTAGATACGATCTAGATGGGTGCACGTGAATCTTCAATGAATCGAAAGACGATCAAATCTTGAATTGACCCTTGAAGTATTCCCTGAAGTGCAGCTCCTAGAAAGAGTATTTGATAATTTTGGGTATTAGGTTTATTTTTCTTTTTATACCTCCTCTGTTTTGGTGCAAAAATTGCCCAAAACCCTTCAGGTTCGACTCCTCACTGCGGCGCAGTGGGCGTGTAAGGACCCCACTGCGTCGCAGTGTATATACACTGGACAATTGTGCTCTTTTGTCAAACGCTGACTGCGGCGCAGTGGGCACATGAACACCCCACTGCGTCGCAGTGCTTATGTACTGGTCTCGATACTTGTCTCTCGATAGATGACTGCGGCGCAGTGAGGATATGTACACCCCACTGCGTCGCAGTGCCATCTCACTGGACCCAAAGTGCCTTATAACAACTTATGAAGACATGCATATTTCCAATCTCTTTTCACCTATCGAACTCTCCAATCAACTTCATGACCTCAAAGTTACTCGAAATTGCACCAAATGGATACGTCACCTGTTTAGAACCTGAAACCACTAACAAACCCATAAACGCACCAAATGCCAACAAAATCGACTAAAAACATATAATATAAAGGCCAAAAATGATGTGGGCAAAGGGTATAAGTTGGTCACATCAAATCCCCCCACACTTGAGCATTGCTTGTCCTCAAGCAAATCCAACATTCAAAAAGAAAGTAATCCTTGGCAAAGAAGCTAAATAACAATTACGAGTATCAAAAAGAAGCAACACCAAGTATGTCAATGACAAAGAAGTTGGGTGAAGCAGTTTTAATCTTAAATGAAAACCCGAAATGTTTGACAATATCTGAACAATCCACAAGCCTCAATAACACAACTATGCATAAGTGAAACAAATGAACCTATTAATATCATTCTACTCCAACAAACTTACTTTTGGGGTTGAATATATCAAGAATCACTCATAGCGCAGTCGTGATGCATATCTTACCATAGGCTTGAACAAGGATCATAGCTCCACCGACGTGGCGTAAGCACCAAGTACATCATCAAAATATGGCATATAAGTTGGTTGTAAAGTTAGGCTAAGGTATAAGTAATGGGTATTTACAATGGTTGAAGGAGTGTAGGTTAGAAATGAAATGAAACAATCAAATATATATGTTGAGTATGAAATGTGAACAAAATAGTCTAATCACAACCCGTACCATTGATTGCCAACAAACCATGAACCCATAAATTGCTTATCCGCTAAGTCACCTCAACAATACCAAGCAAACTCGACACCATTGTGGTGTATCAACATCAAACAACTTAAAATCCACCAAACTCTCCATTCATAATGATACAACAAAACTCTAGACATATGAAACTGAGAAGTACCCACTAGTAGCCCAAGTTCATTTTTTTTTTTTTTTTTTTTTTTTTTTTTTTTCGAACCACTTTTACTCTACTAGTAGGCACCCTCTTACAATGATGAACAATGTCTAACACACATACTTTCTTTTGAACATTCAAAAACATTCCCAAAGACCAACAATGTTCCACCGACAACCCATTTAAGCTCTCCCAAACCGTCCATACAAACCAATGACAATCAATGGCCCTCCAGATTAGACTATCGGTATAGTGAGGTAGAATTAGGTAAAGTTTACTTAAATGAGTGTATAAATTCAAATGGAAAAGGTTAAGTGAGTGTGAATATAGTAAGGGTATGAATATACAAAAGGAAAAGTGAGAAATAAAGAAATAAAAGTATTGGTCAAACCTATATGCCAATTCGTCATCCGATGTACTTTTATCACAAAAGTGATCTCACTGCGGTCTCGTCACGATCACAAGGCCAAGTTCTAGCTCAACACACCACCGGCACACTCAAATCAACAAAAAGAACCCGGAAATGGAATAAATTAACCTCAAATTCGCACATCTTAGTGCAGAGTTCGAAACGGAACCCTTACTCTCGAATAAATCCAAGAGCCTAAGAGAGGGACAAATCACAAGGCAATCAAACCATAACCGTAAACACCTAGCACATCTATATATGAACAATGAATCTCACAACTTTAGGTGTTTGGGAAATTTGAGTATGCAAGTAATGTTATCAATCCACAAGGATAAGCCAAATAACCGTTCAGAACACATTTCGCCGATTAAAATTTTACCAAGGACAAATTTGTAGTAAAATTGCTCATTAAATATTATGAATTAAGTGACAAAAGCAATTTACCACAAGGACAAGCTCAACACAAGTTCAAAACCATATCACCTTCTATCATCCCGCCAAATTGAAAGCAACCAATTCTCAAACATGCACATCATAGTTCAGAGTTCAAGATAGAACCCTTACTCTCGGATATAAACCCAAAAGCCTACGAGAGGGACACATCCACAAGAACGGCTAAAATCTCAATGGCAAAACAACAGAAGAGATAAACCCGGTAGCTTAAATTTGCCACCCCCCACACTTAAGATGGACAATGCCCTCACTGTCCAAATTCGGTCAAAACAAGGGAAATAGGGGTAAGCAACATAGAAGAATCAGAGCACATACCGGAATAAGGACTGTGTGTGATCAATGCCAATAAAGATGCCGATCAAAAATAAAGCGCTGAACTTACTGCCAGCATATGCACATGACATCAAAGTAAGCTACTAACACGATCACACAATCAAGCAACTAAACTGGTCCTCCCCCACACTTGGGTTCTGCCAAGTATTTCCATCAAACATTCAAACCTGTTCAATCTCAATTAGCACACACAAACAAATATCCGTACAAAATTAAACTAATCTACAGTCGCATGCAGAAAATTAAAGAAACAAAAGAAAAGAAAAGAATACAAATGTTTCATCACCCCGTAGGGTGGATACCGAACACAAATAAATGTACAACAATCATCCAAACCAGAATCAAGCATAGATGTGTCCCAATCCATGGTCACTGGAACTGGCCATGATAGCCATAAGGGAGACCCGATGTATCAAACAAATCAGTGACCCAAGTACGCTCCCCCTCCTGACCTGAACTAGATGCACCAACATCTCCTCCAGTAGGTCCACCACCAAATCCCGAACCAGAACCTGCAACAAAACCAGGCTGAAAAGAGGATGATCCACCAACATCACCACCAGACGGTCCAGTGGTCCAGGGTCTCCAATCAGCACTAGTACCTGCATCAACAGACGACCTACCTCCAAAAGTGCCGAACTGCACAGGACCACGAGGAGATCCCCCAAGGTCATGTGGGAAAAACGAACCTCCTCCCTGTCGATATGGCGGAACATGAATAGGAGGAGGTGAGAACTCAGGAATAGGAGTAGGTGGAACAAACTGCTGGCCATGGTACTGGACGTCCCACATCGGCTGATAGTAATCAAGGGTATAGTTGGTGTGGGCCTGCTGCGAACCCAACCAAGTCATATCCTGATCCATGCGCCGCTGATAATCATCAAAAGCCTGGCGGCTAGCCTGCTGCCCATCCATGATCTGCTGCAGCTGGGACCCGAGATCAGTCAAATCAATGCTAGGACGGCCCCGCCTCCTCTGAGGCTCCTGAGGAGCATCCCCCATCTCCTCATCGTCAGAATCAGAATCCTCCACCTCAGGAGGCGGTGAAGGGATAACACCCGTATCATCCATCAACCTAGTCTGCTCATTTTTCTTCGGCTTCTTAACAATCTTGGCAATAATCAACTCCTTCTCAGTCAAATGCTCTAGCTGAACCGGCAAGGACAGTCCCTCATGACAAACATCCGTATCAAAAACGCCCATCCGCTTGTAAAGACGGGTTATAAATTGCCCGAGCACCAACCTTGAATCAGAGTGATTCACCATCCTATCTAACACAACCAACGGGGCCAATGCAAACCTCCTAGGTGCCCCCTCCGAAAACAACTTTATCAGCCATAGGTCAAGCTGGTACGCTTTGTCCCAATGGGTGGACCTTTGTACCAGGAACGTTACAATCATCCTATGCAACAACCGCAGCTTCACACTACAAATCTTCGACACACTAACATAGCCACAAGAAGGCCAATTGTGTCCCCCTGAAATTCTAGACCAATATTGGGGAATCGACTCCCCATCCCCCAAATCCTGCTTCACAAACAACCCCTTTCTCAACAGAGCCCTAAATTCTTGGCTATCTAATTGGTCTCTCGAATACATGCCACAATAATAGCCGAATTCAGGGACAGATAGCCGCCTAGCTTGTCCCCCGCAAAAGAAAGTCACAACCCGCTCCTCAAAAATATCCTTTATCTTATTGAGCTCCTTGGTCAACTTCAAAGTGGCATAAAACTCCAGACAAAGCTCACGGAAAACTGGTTCCCGATTATTGAAAATGTTATGCCACATATCACTACTCACCAACTGGTCACCAATTTGTACCTCAATCCGGAACCACCGGCGAATATCATCCTGAACTCCATAGTTTCTGGCAAGAATTGGATCAAGGTACTTAGGAGGGCAAACTACCTGTCGGTGTATAGCGAAGAGATTATTCAAAAAATTGTTCTTATGGGGTTGCCTAGCCCCATCGAATGCTAACCAAGCGTGTGCTTCATCCATATCCCGCTCTCCAAACTTCAAGTCGGGCACTACCGGCTCTTGCCTGGCCCTTTTGGAGCCAGTCCCGCTCCCCTGTCCTTCTTCCATCTGTCTCCTCTGACTTGCGGACTGCAATCACAACCAATAGAACAAACAAACAATATTTAGACATACGGAAATGCAAACGGAAAGCTAAATAATCTCAAAACAAAACAAGGGCAGAAAATACACACTGCGGCGCAGTAGGACTGGGTGGTCCTCACTGCGTCGCAGTGACACCAAATACACGTGGAAGCCAGAAGAAAACCACTGCGACGCAGTGACAAACAAACACCTCCACTGTGGCGCAGTGGCAAGGTTACTGGGCAAGCCTCCAGTGTTCATCACAAAATCCAGCAAAAATGGGGTATACAAGCCATACAAACACTAGATTTCAACAATGTAGCAACAACTAAGCTAGCAATAACCTCCCCTACACTTGTCCATCAAAAACCCCCAAAAATTTTCAAAAACCTAGATTAATTTTATCTCAAATCCGGATGAACAAGTGTTAGAAGCTACAAATTAAGCACACCTATGGTATCCATAGCACATAATTAACACTACCCATAAATTAATTTGAAAATTAATAGACTAAAAATCAAAAATCAAAAATTTAAAGAAAATAAAAAGAAAAGTCAAGAAATCATACCTCTTTACCCATGATACTGAAGAAAGATAGATAATCTAATACAAGAGAGGAAGAACAATGCAAGATTGATGAAATAATGGGGGAAGTTTGAGAGCAAAAGGGGTGTATTTGCTTTGGAAAATAAGTTAGAGAGAAAGCAAGAAAAACTGATAAGCAATTTGTGGTAAAGAGGGTACTCTCAATCGACTGGCAATAATACACTCAAATCTGTTGACCGGTCAAAGTCCACACTGCGGCGCAGTGAGCAACGGTATCTCCCACTGCGTCGCAGTGGACCAATAATGCTCCCAGGGCCAGTGTAAACAGACTGCGGCGCAGTGGGCGTCGGTTACCCCCACTGCGTCGCAGTGAACCACAAATACACCCAGATACCAGTACAAAAGGTCTGCGGCGCAGTGGGCAATAGCACCACCACTGCGTCGCAGTGTAAAGTTACTGGTCACACACTCAACTTTTTTCCATAGAAAAATTTTGAAAACAAACTTACCTCCAACCGCATGTCCATAAAATCGCACCTGCACATTTCTTGACAAAATAAAATCAAATTAACTAATAAATTGAAAATAAAATGCAACAAAATAACACGGGTTGCCTCCCGAGAAGCGCTTAATTTATTTACGAGTCGTTAGCTAGACTCGACCACCTTTCAAGCCTCGGGACCAAAAATGGGGATCTCCTCGATTATCCCATCCACTTGCTCTTCTTCAAAATATAACTTCAACCTATGACCATTAACAATGAAGGAACCATTTCCATCTCTCTTAAACAATTCCACATAACCGGATGGATACACATGCTTGATAACAAAGGGTCCTATCCACCTAGAAGTCAACTTGGGTTGTTTGATTTTAAATTTGGACAAGAACAACAAAACCTTTGCCCCAACCTTAAAGTCCTTCCTACGGAGCCTGTTGTCATGATAAACCTTGGTCTTTTCCTTGTAAAGCCTAGAATTTTCATAAGCTCCCAACCTAAGCTCATCGAGCTCATGAAGCTGCAACATTCTTAGCTCACCGGCTTCCATCATGTCTAGGTTCAAATTCCTTAATGCCCAATAAGCCTTATGCTCTATCTCAATGGGTAAATGGCAAGTCTTACCATAGAGCAACCGGTATGGCGTAGTGCCAATCGGTGTCTTAAAGGCGGTCCTAAACGCCCACAAGGCATCATCAAGCTTCTTAGACCAAACCTTGGGGTTATCCCCGACCGTTTTTTCCAAAATCCTTTTCAAGGCCCTATTGGTGTTTTCCACTTGACCACTGGTCTGTGGATGATAGGAAGTAGAGAAGTAATGACAAACACCATATCTTTTTAGAACCTTAGCTAATTGGTGATTGGCAAAATGGGTACCACGGTCACTAATTAGAGCTCTAGGACAACCAAAACGGCTAAACAACTGCTTAAGAAAGTCAATGACCACTCTAGCATCATTCGTGGGCAAAGCCTTGGCTTCAGCCCACTTAGACACGTAATCAACAGCAACAAGTATGTAAAGGAACTTGTTAGATGGTGGGAATGGTCCCATAAAGTCTATACCCCAAATGTCAAACACTTCACATACCTGAATTCCTTGTTGGGGCATCTCATCCCGCTTGGTGATGTTCCCTTGTCGTTGGCAGATGTCACAAGTTTCTACTAAGGTTTGAGCCTCCCTGAAAATTGTAGGCCAAAAGAAACCTGCATCAAATACTTTCTTACCTGTAACCGAAGGACCATAATGACCTCCAGTTGGACCATAGTGACAAGCATCCAAAATCTCTCTAGTCTCAGCTCCTGCAACACATCTTCTCACCATCCCATCTGCACAAACACGAAATAAGTATGGGCTGTCCCAAAAATAGTATTTGGCATCCGATATGAGCTTCTTCTTCTGTTGATGCGTGAAGTCATTTGGTATCTCACCTACAACCAAATAGTTAGCAATATCTGCAAACCAAGGAGCATCATTAGAAGTAGAAATAAACATTAGAGACTCATCGGGGAAGTGATCATTGATCTCCCCATCACGAAGTTCCTCCCGGTGAGGATCTTCCAATCGACTCAAATGGTCGGCGGCCAAGTTTTCAGCCCCTTTCTTATCCTTGATCTCAATATCAAATTCTTGTAGCAACAAGATCCATCGGATAAGTCTGGGTTTAGCATCTTGTTTCGAGAACAAGTACTTCAGGGCTGAATGGTCAGTAAAAACAATGGTCTTGCTTAGAACCAAGTAAGATCTAAACTTATCAAAAGCAAAAACCACAGCAAGTAACTCTTTCTCAGTAGTGGTGTAATTTTGCTGGGCGGGGTTCAATGTTTTACTAGCAAAGTAAATAGGCTTGAAATGTTTATCAACCCTTTGCCCAAGTACGGCTCCCACAGCAAAATCACTAGCATCACACATTAGCTCAAAAGGCAATTCCCAATCCGGCCCAACCATAATGGGTGAATTGGTCAATTTCTCCTTCAAAACCTGAAAAGCACTTACACAAGCATCATCAAATACAAAAGGAATGTCCTTCTCCAACAAGTGGGTCATTGGACGAGTAATCTTAGAAAAGTCTTTAATAAACCTACGATAAAATCCAGCATGCCCAAGAAAACTCCTTACCCCTTTCACATTGGAAGGCGGGGGTAGTTTGGCTATCACATCAATCTTAGCCCTATCAACCTCTATCCCGGCCTTAGACACTTTGTGGGCCAACACAATTCCCTCGGTCACCATGAAGTGATACTTTTCCCAATTTAACACAAGTTGAGCTCTTTCACATCTTTCCAACATCTTATCTAGATTATGCAAACAGGTTCGAAATGAGTCCCCAAAAACCGAGAAATCATCCATGAAAACCTCCATGGAAGTTTCAAGCATGTCCTGGAATATAGCAATCATACACCTTTGAAAGGTGCCTGGGGCATTACAAAGACCAAACGGCATTCGCCGATAAGCAAAAGTGCCAAAAGGGCACGTAAAAGTGGTCTTCTCTTGATCCTTTGGATCAATGGGTATTTGGAAATACCCGGAAAACCCATCAAGGAAACAAAAATACTCGTTACCTGCTAATCTCTCCAACATTTGATCAATGAAAGGCAAAGGAAAGTGATCTTTCGGGTGGCATCATTTAGTTTACGGTAGTCAATACAAACCCGCCACCCCGTGACAGTCCTAGTAGCCAAAAGCTCCCTATTCTCATTTTCTATAACAGTCATACCCCCCTTTTTGGGTACACAATGGACAGGGCTAACCCACGGACTATCAGCTATAGGGAAAATAATTCCCGCATCTAACAATTTAATCACTTCCTTTTTAACTACTTCCTTCATATTGGGATTCAGCCGCCTTTGTCGTTGGACAACGGGCTTCACATCATCTACAAAATCAATCTTATGTTGGCAAAAGTTAGGACTAATACCTGGAATGTCGGTAGTCTTCCAAGCAAAAGCCCGCTTATGAGCTCGGAGCACAGCAAGAAGAAGTCCTTTCTCGTCACCCGAAAGTAAAGACGATATAACCACTGGTAAAGATGATTCACCTGCCAAGTAAGCATACTCCAAATGGGCAGGCAGCGGCTTAAGCTCTAAATCTGTAGGTGGTACATCAACTGAATTAGGTACCAATGAGCTTCCATCAGCAACTACCTCCTCAAAACTCTCATCAACTAGAGGTGTCTCATCCAAACTAAGAGCCATAACTTCAGCAAATAGATCATCATCATCAATTTCTCCAGCTCCTAGATAAGCAATCTCCTCATCTCCCATATCTGCCTCCATCAACTCCTGAAATTCTTGGTCCAAAGCATCATCTATCACGTCAATCCTGAAACAAGATTCATCATTAGAATAAGTATGCTTAATAGACCTTTCGACATTGAAAACAATCCTATCCGTACCCACACCCAACGAAATTTCCTTATCCTTCACACGGATGATAGCATCCGCGGTATTCAAGAAAGGTCGTCCAAGAATAAGGGGTACCTGGGCATCCTCCTCCATCTCTAAGATAACAAAGTCCACTAGGAAGACAATATGACCCACAGTGACTCTAATATTTTCAGCAATCCCCATGGGGTACTGAAATGAGTGGTCGGCAAGCCTAATACTCATGCGAGTCGGGCGAAGGATTCCTAAGGCCAACTTACTCCAAACCGAATAAGGCATCAAATTAACACTAGCTTCTAAATCAGCTAAAGCCTTACAAATTATGGTTCTAATAGAGCAAGTGATTAGAAAACTCCCTGGGTCTTCAAGCTTTGGCGGTATGCGGTTCTGCAAGATAGCAGAACACTCGGCATTTAAAAATGTAGCTTTTCCCTCCTCCAGCTTTCCTTTATCCGTCACAAGTTCCTTGATGAACTTGGCATAGTGAGGCATTCCCTGAATCAAATCAACTAAAGGAACATTAATGTGAACATTAGAAATCATTTGAAAAAACTTATTGTATTGTTCCTTTAGCTTAGCCTTCTTGAACCGTTGTGGAAATGGCACTTTTGGTTTATAAGCCTTCACCTCGGGTTCCACAACCGGTGTTGGTGGAGTGACCGGAGTCTTCACGGTCGGGTTCTCCTCCATCTCTATCTCCTCATCCACTTCATCATCATCATTACCTGAATCATGTACATCCGAAACAACCACATTAGGCATAGAAGGAGGGTCATATGACTTACCTGTACGAGTTGTGATGGCCTTGGCTTCCTCATTACGAGCTTGAGGTGGTGTGTACTTCTGCCCCTGATTTGGTCCTTGATTCGGTCCCATGCTAAATTGACCCTTAGGATTCTGTTGAGTAGTGCTTGGTAAAGTACCTTGTGGCCTAGAAAGGGCAGCCATCCTACTCTCAAGATCCTTGAAGTTCACACATTGATTCTTCATGTTTATCTCAACCTTGCCATCAATTCTATCTAACCTCTCATTCAACGCCTTGGTCTCATCCCGAATAATTTTGATGCTATTGTTGGTTTCGGCTTGATTACTTACCAATTGCTTCATCATTTCCCTCAACTCGGCATTAGGATCGGCATTAGAGGAAGAAGAACCGGATCCTTGTCCTTGTTGAGGTTGTTGTTGAGGTTGACTTTGGAAATTATCCCTTTGCCAACGATTTCCTGAAAAACGAGAGTTGTTAGCAGGAAAAGAAGAGTTATAAGTGGGATTACCTGAAGGACGGTTTTGGTAACCGGTATTGCGTTGGTAGCTTCCTTGTTGTTGATTTTGGATGTAGCTAACATCTTCGGGTCCCCGATTTGGACAATCTTCCGAATAATGCATATTCCCACAATGGTCACATCCATCGGCAACAACCTTCACATCCCTTTCAATGGCCCCAAAACGACTCTCTTGCATAGCAAAGCCTTTCTCCATACGCTCAGATAGCGCTCCCATCTCTCCAATCATACTCGAATCATGACTAGCTTCAGCCTTTGCAACTCGGCCTTGGCTAGTACCCTTCTTCAACCTTCTCTCATTCTTTAGAAACCTATCATCGTCCATATTTGCGTTATCCTTTGCCATGGATTCTAAGATTTCAAAGCCCTCATTTGGTGTGATCTTATTGAACCCACCACCAAAAGCATAACCTAGCTCACGTTTGGACTTCTTATCGAGCCCATCAAAGAATAGTTCAACATATTGCTCTCTAGTCATATTATGACCCGGGCAATTTCTCAACATCTCTTTAAATCGGATCCACGCATCAACAACATCTTCATCTTCGTCTTGGGCAAACGACCTTATCAAGTTCTCCAACTTTCTTTGGGTTCTAAGTGAGTAGAACTCACCAATAAAGGCTTGCTTAAGTTGGTCCCAAGTCGTAATGCAATTTTCCGGAAGGTCATTGAACCAATCAAGAGCATCGCCGGTAATAGACATTGGAAATGTCTCTAATTTTACGGCATTCATTTGATTCTGCCCGTATTGGTATAACCTTGCCAATTTTTCAAATCTCTCTAGATGTTGATACGGATCCCACTTCCTCTTACCATCAAATTGTTGTTCCTCAATGCTCTTAAGATGATTACCCTTTAGGTTGAAGTCATGAGCAATTGGAGGAGGTCTAATAGGACTACCCCGGTTTGCGGAAATAGTGCGAACCCTTTCACCATACCTAATATCATTTGGGTCTCTTTCCCCATCTGCCATCTCGTCTTCTAACTTAACTTCAAGCTTGAACAATTCTTCCAAATAGAACCCCTCCTCGTCAGAATCAGGAGTGGGTCTAGCAATGGGCGAGAATGGTGTTGGTGTAGTGTAGTTAAACCTACGCCTAGTTGGTGTTCTCAACGGACTATTAAGAGGTAAACCAGAAGACCTCAAGTTCATCAACCAAGCAGTAGACCTGCAAAACACAACTAACCAACACGTCAACTGCACCTGTGGTAATACAAGAAATGCAAAACTAAACTAATTAAAGCAAATAACTTCCTCACGCATGAGGAAGGATCAAACCACTAAATTAACAACTAAAACAGCGCACAATCCCCGGCAGCGGCGCCAAAAAACTTGATGTGCTAAATCGAGTTTAAAATTTATAAACAAGAAATACCTAAAAACTCACTACTACACACTATCGGGCAGTGGACCCGATCGTATGCAATATAGTAAAAAAAGTAAGTCCGAATTCGTTCACGGGGATTGGTTTGTTTCAGTTGTCTTTAAAATAGCTTGGAAAAAGGGTGTTGCTTTGATTCTCTCTTCGCCAATAGCTTTAAAGGACAAATGCAAATAAGTAAAAGTAAGTCTCAAACAATAATGATAAATATCGTCCACCTTGACTCCGCTAGACTTCAAACATGATTGCTTTCAATTAAGACCAAATTCGTTAAGAGTTGACACGGTAAACGTGAGAGAATGAAATGCTCGCGTGGTACCACCAACCGCTCACAAGTCACTCAAACACCTAAGTAGCTAGTTTAATTACCCAAGCCGGTACCACCAAAGCCTAGACAACCTTACCAACACTTAGTTTGTTTGATTAACAAATTACCAATTGCGCTTAAGTGAAAATAACGTGGTACCACCATCCGTTACAAAACACGTTGACAATCAAATTCCTTCTATTAATTTGACATTCACTATCATACCATGAACTAGTGATAATCGCTCATAGACAAGCGACCGTTTGAAAATCACATATGTATTCGACTAGTACCACTAACGAAGAACACACATGCCACCAATATCAAATTAATACAAATAAAGGAATTAAATCATCAAGATCATGACACAACGATAATTGAAATCAACTCTTTGAATTAAAATATATAGCAATCACATCATTCGTCTAGTTTCATCAAGGTGGACAATAGTAAAATTAGCCACTCATGATTAAATTGAAATTACAATAAGAATCAAGGAAGAACATAAAGTACCAATTGTTTGAAGAATGGAAATTGCAAGACAAATAAGTAGATACGATCTAGATGGGTGCACGTGAATCTTCAATGAATCGAAAGACGATGAAATCTTGAATTGACCCTTGAATATTCCCTGAAGTGCAGCTCCTAGAAAGAGTATTTGATAATTTTGGGTATTAGGTTTATTTTTCTTTTTATACCTCCTCTGTTTTGGTGCAAAAATTGCCCAAAACCCTTCAGGTTCGACTCCTCACTGCGGCGCAGTGGGCGTGTAAGGACCCCACTGCGTCGCAGTCATAGCTCACTGGACAAAATCTCCCCATTTCTGGAGACCGACTGCGGCGCAGTGGACGAGTAACATCCCCACTGCGGCGCAGTGTATATACACTGGACAATTGTGCTCTTTTGTCAAACGCTGACTGCGGCGCAGTGGGCACATGAACACCCCACTGCGTCGCAGTGCTTATGTACTGGTCTCGATACTTGTCTCTCGATAGATGACTGCGGCGCAGTGAGGATATGTACACCCCACTGCGTCGCAGTGCCATCTCACTGGACCCAAAGTGCCTTATAACAACTTATGAAGACATGCATATTTCCAATCTCTTTTCACCTATCGAACTCTCCAATCAACTTCATGACCTCAAAGTTACTCGAAATTGCACCAAATGGATACGTCACCTGTTTAGAACCTGAAACCACTAACAAACCCATAAACGCACCAAATGCCAACAAAATCGACTAAAAACATATAATATAAAGGCCAAAAATGATGTGGGCAAAGGGTATAAGTTGGTCACATCAAATGGCTTTATCAAAAGAATCGGTTTGACCTTCAAGAGAAATAAGTGTGGCAAGCAATTCATCATAGAGTCCCTCAAGACGAGATCGTCCAGAAGGAGAGTTGTGGGCAGATGCATTGTTAGAATGATTATCAGACGATGAAGATGACGATGATGAGGAATGTGATGGTGATGGTGGTTGTTGAGCGGCCACATTGAGAAGAGATCGTTGAAGGTGTTGATCGGCTAGTTGTTGTATGAAAGAAGCACGATAGATAGGATCTGATGAAGAAGGTGGAGGTGAGTTGTGAGCAGTGATTGGTTGTGGTTGGGTTACAGGAATTTGTGTAGAAGCTATGAATAGAAGATTTGCAGCATCAAGAGCCATTATTGTTTCTCGTTCAACAGGATCATATTTCAATGCAAGGCGTTCAGTGGCTGGAGGAGGGCTGTCACTTTGAGGTGATTCAGGTGGAGCTAAGGCTTTGCCTTTTTGTTTACGGAGCTCTTCGGATTGAGTATCAGGTGAGGGTTGAGTTAGAGAAGGAGGAACGACCGACGTAGATGTCGTTGGCACAACTGTAGGCTCCGTAGGGTTTACAATGTGGCCTGAAGGTTGTGGACCAACAGGGCTTCCTGATGGTTGACGAAGTTGAACTTCAACATCAGTTGTTGCGTAACAGATTGGTTTTGCATGAATGCATAACACAATGTTACGGTTGATGGGACTACCGGGATCTCCTAGATTGCCCGTTAAACTGGGAGTGAAGCTAGGAGAAAGTAAGGCGAACCTAACTTCCTCAAAGCTTAGCTCCTCAGCTCCTGAATTAAGTGCTTGTTCGATGATGACACAGACAGGTATTCCATACGGTCCTGGAAAAGGTTCACTAACCAATTCTCTATATGTTCTGGCAACATCCAAAGGATGTGCGTGCACATATTCGAGTGACCTAGGTGGCAATCTAGACTCAATAGTGTCATGAAATGAAGTTGGGAGAGGGGCAGGTGTCTCCTCGTCTTCAATGTCGTTACCCTCCGAACGAGGGAACGACAGTGGATGCGGTTGGTGCCCATGCAAGAATGAAACTGGATCCTGTAAAGAGGATCCAGAGTGGCGAGTGGAGGTTTCAGCATGCGAGGGTGGGGAGGCCTCGACTTCTAACCTAGGGGTTGCATCCCGGCGAACATTGGTTTCATCTGTCGGAGGGCCAACGTTTTCTTTATACCCTAAGCCTAACCCTGACCTCTCATCCTCTCCGATTTGTTTTTCAACCCCTCCCTCAGGACCACCTTGTTCCTCCGGAATATCAAAAATATCATTGTGATGTTCGGGTTGAACATCTTCAGGAACATGCTCGACAATAGTTGGAAGAACTCGGGATGATTTGATCTTGAATTTATGGATTTTCCTCGATGATGTTGGAAAAGTAGAAGTTGATGGAGACTGGGAAGTGGATGTTTGAGTTTGAGATTGAGGAGGTGGTGATGATTGTTTAGGTAGAGGTGATGGCTCATCACGAAGAAGTGTTTTGGATTTTGATTTGGATTTGCGGTGAGATTTGCGTTTCTTTCTTGGTGCAGCAGAAGAGGAAGAAGGTTGATTAGATGAAGATGGTGCAGATGAGCTCGGTGCCACTTCTCCTGCTAACCCCTCTTTTCTTTTCTTAGACCTATGACCCTCACCTGGCGACCTATGCGGGGGAGCGGTAGGCGGCTGTCGGCTTGCAGCTGCCATACCCCCGTCTAAAAACACTCTATAGTTCATGAAGTCACTATCTTCATGGGGCACCGAGTGAAGAAGCGATTCAGGAATTGGCAAGAAGGGAATGTTCTCAATGCCGGAGTTGGCGTAGACAGACACATAATGAGGAATGATAATTCTGTGGGAGCGAGGAAAGCGACGAATATCTTGATGAGTATCCAGAGTATTCTGAAGAATGAGTGTCAGGAATCTGATGAAGGGGATGTACTTCTTAGTAGCATTGAACTTCCCTTTGACATTGAGCTTTAAATGATCCCAAGCAATAGCCGCAAAGTCAAGATTAACATCATATGCTATGCCATATAAGTAAGTCAGAGTATGGGAAGTGATTGCTTCTTGGCCTTTCTTGAAGGAGATAGGCAATAGTTGATGATAGAGCTTAAAGTGTTCCACAATATGTGCATATTTTTCTTTCTGAAATCTTTGAGAGCATTCAGTGGACCTTCATAGCCAAGATCTCTAACTCGTTGAAGCATTTCTTGAGTCGGTGGAGTGACATCAAATTCTGTGGCGCCTTCACGAGCATTAGCAGCAGGGAATCCAATAATGGATCGGAATTGCTCAAGTGTGAATGTGACAGAGAGAGTTGTCCCAACATTTGTGAGGAGGTTGAATTGAAAGTATGGTATGTTATTTCTTCCTCTTGGGTTAACAAACTGGATTGAGCGCCACAGTTGGAACAGAAGTTCTTCTTCAATACCGGCAGCAGAGTTTGTAAAAATGGGAAACATGGGGTGATATGATAGTATAATGGGTATAATGTTATGTTGACTGACGAATGGGATCATGAGTTCGTAGTTATTAACCATATCATCGGTACAACCATCGAAGAGAAAGTCCACTCTGCGATTAACAAGAAGACGAATAGGAAACATTGTTTCCAAGGTTAATTTTACTGAAAGGTTTGAATCTTACACCGTTTTTCACAGAAGATGCGAAGGCAGTACAACAAGGCGTTCGATACCTTGCTTATTAGGGAAAACCGATGTAGGATTATGAAAAACAAGTTTAAGTAATTTAAGAAAAAGAAAAGATGTTCTAACAATCATTTTCCAAGGAACTACAAAGGTAGTACATCAAGGCGTTCAATACCTTGCATTCTAAGGAAACTGAGAGGTAGAAACTGAGCAACTTAGCATAAAAAGAAAATTTTACATGAAAGAATGTTCAAAAGAGCGTGCCAAGTGTTTCATGTGAGACTACACGAGCAGTACATCAAGGCGTTCAATGTTGTGCATCTCACTGAAATTACTTGCAAGAAATTTGAACAAATTAAACAATAAATGTACAAGCTGGAGACAAATGTTTGTGTAACTGAGCAAATTAATGAACATTGAGTCGCTCAATAATAAGGATAGTGAAAAGATACACAAAATTTGTATAAGAAAGTTTTTATCATAATCAAACCGAATGAGATTGAATTGAGAAACAAATAAAGTTTGAAAAGAAATAAAAATTTTCTAAGATATTTATGAAGTAATACCGGTTTTCAAAAAAATATTAAGGAAAACCGGTTTTGAAAAATAAGTTGAAATGCGGGTGTTAAAGAAGAGAATTATGGGAAAACCGGTATTAGTTAAGAAATTTTTTGGCATGGTGCCTTTTTAGAAAAAATGAGTTTTGAAGAACAAATACCGGTTTTTGAAAACCGGTATTACAAAGCATCAAGATACGTGGTTTGAAACCATGTATCGATGCACTTGTATTTGAAAAATATGAGGATTATCGGTTTTTGAAAACCTATAATAGAACAGCAATAGAACATATCAAGTATGCAAAATAAATAAGCAAATAAGCATATGATAAGCACGAATCATGCAGACATATTTAGAAACAAGAATAAAAACACAAGCATGCAATTCAGTTCGAATCAAATGAAAGAAATGAAATAGGTTAAGGATTGATACCTGAAATGAAGAACTAAAAGACAAGTAACAAGTAGTCAAGACAAATAACAGATCACCCCTAACAATTAAGAAAGAAGAAAAACACAAGAATTTATCAAGGCAATGAAAACCTGTAATAGAGAAGAAATAGTGAAAACCGGAATTAGTAAAGAAATACCTGAAAGTCGGTAAATGAAAGCCGGTAAAAGAAGAAAATATATACTAATGCCGGTTTTGGTTTTGAAGATGAAACCCGGTAATAAGAAAATATATAGAAATGCCGGGTTTGGTGTGAAAAGTTTAAAGGAAAAATGAAAACCGGTAAGAAAGCGGTAATTTTTGAGAGAAAACCGGTATTTGTTAAGAAAATGGATTATTTGATAAACTTAAATGGTAAACAAATACGGGTCAAGGGGGGTATTTATAGTGGTCAATACCGGTTTTGACTACCAGTTTTTGAAAATTAAGTTGAAAAACCGGTTTTTTTTTTTGAAAATTTTTAAGGTTTAAGGACTTAGGAAAATTCTAAGTTTTTAAAGGTAGAAAACTTTGAAGGCAAAATTTTTGAATAAGGACAAAATTAAGGAAAAACAAGTTATATACAAACTCCCCCTAGGAACATGCAGACTTAGATAAATTCTACAAACTCCCCCTATAAGCATGCATTCTACCCTTGTTCTCCCCCTCAAACATTGCATGTAAAAGCAAATAAGCACACATCAATTGTTTGACCAAGAAAATAAACATAGAATACATGGCAAATAAGCAATCAAGTTTGTAGATCAAGCATACCCAACTTGGTTTTCAAGAAATTAAGCATTTGTTCATCCAAAGGTTTTGTGAAGAGGTCTGCAAGTTGGTAGTCAGTAGGGACAAAGTAAAGTTCGATGTTACCTTTTTCAACATGATCTTTGATGAAGTGGTACCTTACATCGATGTGCTTTGTCTTTGTATGCTGAACAGGATTGCAAGAGATGGCAATGGCACTTTTGGAGTCGCAGTAAATGGGAATTCTGTCATACTTAAAGCCATAGTCAGAGAGTTGAGTCTTCATCCACAGTACTTGAGAGCAGCAACTAGCAGCTGCTACATAATCAGCTTCTGCTGTGGAAGTGGAAACACAATTTTGTTTCTTTGAAGACCAACCAACTAACTTATCTCCAAGGAACTGCACACTTCTAGAAGTACTTTTGCGATCTAACTTACAACCTGCATGGTCTGCATCTGAGTAGGCAGTTAGTTCGAAACCGGTATCTTTCGAATACCATAAACCAAGGTTCATAGTACCTTTGAGATACCGAAAAATTCTCTTAACTGCTTGAGCATGACTTTCCATAGGGTTAGCTTGAAATCTAGCACACATGCATGTAGCAAACATAATGTCTGGGCGACTAGCAGTCAAATACATAAGTGATCCTATCATACTTCGGTACTGTTTCTGATTGTACGGTTTACCATTAAGATCAGCATGGATTTTGGTTCGAGTTTCCATGGGTGTACCAATGGGTTGACAATTAAGCATATCAAACTTTTTCAACATGTCAAGAATATATTTATTTTGACAAATAAAAGTACCATTTGACAATTGTTTGACTTGTAAACCAAGGAAAAAGTTTAGTTCACCCATCATACTCATTTCAAAGTTTTGAACCATTAAAGCAGAGAAGTTTTTGCAGTATTTAGGATTAGTTGACCCGAAAATTATGTCGTCTACATAGATTTGGATTAAAATGATGTCACTACCTTGGAGTTTGATAAACAAAGTAGTGTCAATGGAACCTTTGGTGAATTCAAATTTCAAAAGATAAGAAGTGAGAGCATCATACCATGCACGAGGGGCTTGTTTCAGGCCATATAACGCCTTATCTAACCTGTAGACATAATCTGGACGTTTAGGATCTACGAAGCCCTCGGGTTGATCGACATAAACCTCTTCTTTCAGCACACCATTCAAAAAAGCTGACTTGACATCCATTTGATAGACAGTGAATTTCTTGATTGCCGCATAAGTAAGAAAAATATGAATGGCCTCGATACGAGCAACAGGAGCAAACGTTTCATCATAATCAACACCATCTTGTTGAGAATAGCCTTTAGCAACCAACCTATCCTTGTTTCGAACAACAACCCCATTCTCATCCTTTTTATTCTTGAAAATCCACTTAGTCTTGATTGGCTCTTTATGCTTGTACGGATTAGGTACTAATTTCCACACTTCAAGACGCTCAAACTGAGAAAGTTCTTCTTGCATGGCCTTTACCCAATCAGGATCACGAATGGCCTCATTGATGTTTTTGGGTTCAACCATACTTAAGAAGTTGACAAACAAGCATTCATTGGCAGAAGCAGAGCGTGTTGTTAAACCAGCGTTTGGATCACCAATAATCTGTGTGGAAGGATGAGGAAGCATGGAGCGAGACCATTTTCTGGAATGAGGAAGAGGATCAGCAGGATCATTGTTTTCATCAGGGTTAATAAAGCCAAGAGAATGTTGTTCAATGACTTGCTCAAAGCTTGGTTCATTGGGTAGAACAAATTCTTCATCTTCGGCTTCAGAGTCATTAGATGTATTAGTTTCTTGAGAATCTTGCTGAGTTGGAGTTGATGCTGAATTATCCGTTGGTGTCGAAGAAGAGTTAGACGAATCAGTAGATGAAGACACAGTTGGAAAAGTAGAATTGTCTGAAGGTGGAGGAGATGAGTCATTTGGAGATGATGAAGAAGATGAACTTTGTTGATCAGAAGACGAGGTCTCAGACTGAGAGATATTGGAAGATGAATCTTCAGGTTCAGCCAAAGGTGGTTCCAAAGCAGGAGAATGATCACGATATAATTCTTCAAACAAGGTATCTAATTCTTGAGTAGTCGGTGTAGAGAAAATTTGAGAATTTGCAGAGATAGTCTTTGGAGCGGAAGCTTGTGGATATTGAAGATCGGGTCTTGAACTGTGGTGTTCAAGAACCATCTTCGAGAGTTCATCAAATTTAACATTCATACTCTCTACAATTTTCTTCGTTTGACGGATATAAACACGATATGCAATAGATTCTCTTGAGTAACCGATTAAGTAGGCCTCGTAACCTTTTGGTTCAAACTTGCCCAGATTATCACAATCATTAAGAACATAACAAACATATCTAAAAATATGTAGGAAATTCACATTGGGCTTTCTCTTGTTAATCACTTCATAAGGAGTTTTGTCAAACCTCTTGTTGATGATGGATCTGTTTTGAGTAAAACAAGCAGTGGCAACAGCTTCAGCCCATAAGTTCGGAGGCAACCTAGAATATGCAAGCATAGTACGAGCTGCTTCAACAAGAGTACGGTTTCTCCGTTCAACTACTCCATTTTGTTGAGGTGTTCGAGCAGCGGAGAATTGTTGAGAAATGCCCACGGAAGTAAAGTAAGATTTAATGGTAGCATTCTTGAATTTTGTACCATTATCAGATCGAACAACACGAACCGTGGACTGGAGATTGACCTGTGTCTTCTTAATGAAGTCGATAATCACTTGTGGAGCATCACTCTTTTCTCGGAGAAAGTAGACCCAAGTATAGCGAGAATAATCATCAAAAATAACAAGAATGTAACGCTTTCCATGACTGCTTTGAACACGCATTGGGCCACACAGATCCATATGAAGAAGATGTAAGGGACATTCAGTACTAAGGTGTTTCTTTGGTCTGTGAGAAACTCTCTGTGAGTCCCAAATATAGATGGTTAATACCCGACTGGCAAGTAGTTCTAACTGGAAGTTGACCAGTTCAGAATACGATCCAGATATGGATAAACAATAAGATAAGGTACTAAAAGTAAAATCAAGAAACAATAAGGGCTGAAACTATATAAATAATATATATATATTTCAAGTATGTAGCATTGAGACACGATGTACTTTTCAATGTATTTGATTTATTGATATAAACAAATACAAAGGTTGTTGCGGAACAAAGATAAATACCCAAGTGTAAATATCTAAACAACCTAGAAATACAAGTGATCTAATAACTTGGAAATACTCGTAAGGATTACTTAGAGTATATCTCACAAGTTGCAATGCTAAAGTTTCAAGCTCTTTGCAAGTTGTGAGAAGACTTATATTTATAGACCAAGTCCATAATGACGTGGACCAGATCGTACAAATATGGTTGGGAGCATTTAAGGAATTAAAGCTAATTCCTTACATGCGTACTTTTAAGGTTTAAGTATATAAGTCAATTGATGTGACTTATCATACCTTATTCCCAACCTTTACTTTACCTTGTACTTTTATTAATAGTTAAATCTATTAACTGGGTAAAGGTATGTAAAGTAAAAAGTCTTCCTCGTAATCAGTGTAAAAGTGTGTAAGTACTTTTACACTGAGATGCTTCAGTATTCGATCAGGTAGAATCAACTTCTGAGCTCCACATCTGAGCTTGATTCTCTTTCTTCAGACTTCAGTCTTTGACTTCATTCTGAACGGTATTCTGATACGTTGATCTGAACTGAAGTGAAGCTTCAGTGAACTAATTCTTAACGACTTCAGAATTCTGTACAAGTATTCTTCACTGAGCTTCAGCTATTTCTGAACAAATTATACTTGGTCGATTTTTGACCTAACAAATTCCCCCTATTTGTTCTAAAATAGTGCATGCATCTCAGACTTTTATCTATACATGTTTGTAAGTCTGAAATGCAAGTTTTTGTTTAAGTTGTAAAAATTTTCTAAGTACATCTGATAGATCATTGATGTCTCAGAATTTTACTTGTGATTTTTCTAACTTAAACCTATCATCTACTTATAAGCTACAAAATGTAACATATATATACAAACTGAAGTGTTTGTTACATTTGTAAATAATTGTACAAGTAAATGATAAACTGAAAAGAAAACTACTTCTTCGCAGGCCTCGAACCAGAAGGTGCTTCAGTAGCTTTTCTCTTTAGTGGAGAATGATCCTTCTTTCCAAATAATCTGCCTTCAATCTCTACCTTGGCTTGCATCTTTTGTTGTATTCTTGATAACCATGCACCAATCAGAGCAGATTTTGGCTTCCCCCTCAGAATCTGGATCATCTCCCTATGCTCAGAAATCCCAAATTCGTGCACTAAAACCTGATTGTATTCTTCAGCTGCCCTTCCTTCTCTTTTAACAATCAAATAAAAAAGCTTCAATCCATCAGCTTTTGTTACTTCTATGTCAGTTATTTCAGCTGGATGGGATCGATGCTTCATATAATGATCATACTGATCCTTCTCATGTTTCCTTTCGATCTCAGTAGCATCATCAGACATTGGCTTGAAGGTAGAAAGGTCAGCATCACGAATGTTCTTTCTTGAGAAGGGTCAGAATTTCATCTAACTGCTTGGACTGGCCCTTAACAACTTCATCAAGAGTAGATACAAATTTCTGAACTTCTGCAACAGCCTTATCTACATTCTTGGAAGTATCTTTGGTGAGTTCTAAGACCATCCTTCTGACCCCTTCTTCAACCTGTTCAGCCACAGAGGCTGAAATCTGAGCAACAAGATTCTGAGATATCTCAGACTTCAGTCTTTGACTTCATTCTGAACGGTATTCTGATACGTTGATCTGAACTGAAGTGAAGCTTCAGTGAACTAATTCTTGAACGACTTCAGAATTCTGTACAAGTATTCTTCACTGAGCTTCAGCTATTTCTGAACAAATTATACTTGGTCGATTTTTGACCTAACAAATTCCCCCTATTTGTTCTAAAATAGTGCATGCATCTCAGACTTTTATCTATACATGTTTGTAAGTCTGAAATGCAAGTTTTTGTTTAAGTTGTAAAAATTTTCTAAGTACATCTTATAGATCATTGATGTCTCAGAATTTTACTTGTGATTTTTCTAACTTAAACCTATCATCTACTTATAAGCTACAAAATGTAACATATATATACAAACTGAAGTGTTTGTTACATTTGTAAATAATTGTACAAGTAAATGATAAACTGAAAAGAAAACTACTTCTTCGCAGGCCTCGAACCAGAAGGTGCTTCAGTAGCTTTTCTCTTTAGTGGAGAATGATCCTTCTTTCCAAATAATCTGCCTTCAATCTCTACCTTGGCTTGCATCTTTTGTTGTATTCTTGATAACCATGCACCAATCAGAGCAGATTTTGGCTTCCCCCTCAGAATCTGGATCATCTCCCTATGCTCAGAAATCCCAAATTCGTGCACTAAAACCTGATTGTATTCTTCAGCTGCCCTTCCTTCTCTTTTAACAATCAAATAAAAAAGCTTCAATCCATCAGCTTTTGTTACTTCTATGTCAGTTATTTCAGCTGGATGGGATCGATGCTTCATATAATGATCATACTGATCCTTCTCATGTTTCCTTTCGATCTCAGTAGCATCATCAGACATTGGCTTGAAGGTAGAAAGGTCAGCATCACGAATGTTCTTTCTTGAGAAGGGTCAGAATTTCATTTAACTGCTTGGACTGGCCCTTAACAACTTCATCAAGAGTAGATACAAATTTCTGAACTTCTGCAACAGCCTTATCTACATTCTTGGAAGTATCTTTGGTGAGTTCTAAGACCATCCTTCTGACCCCTTCTTCAACCTGTTCAGCCACAGAGGCTGAAATCTGAGCAACAAGATTCTGAGATATCTCAGACTTCAGCTTCTCAATCACATCACAACTAATAGAAGACCCAAGTTCTTTCTCATTAACACTTGGCCTTTTAACCAACTCATTCACCTCCTTCCCGACTGCCATAACTTCTTGTTTGAGCAGTTCAATACCAGATGTCAAGTTTGCAACAACTGAAGCTTGCACATCTCTTTTGGCCAGTCTGAAGGCTTCCCTGATAGCCGTACTTATTTTATTACATGAATGCACCAGCTCATTTAGCTTCCCTCATTTCCAGAAACCTTGGTGAACTCAGTGCCAAGGAACATCTGAGCACCCTTCATTTCAGCAATGAAACTAGTATTGGCAGTTAGAGATTTTGTTAAGTCCTCCACCTTGAGAAGAAGGCGTTGGACTTCGGTGTTTTGCTTCTCTAACTGTGCTTCTACACTCAAAGGAGGAGGTGGTTGTGCAGAAACAGAAGCCACAAAGGGAATTCTACCAAGCCCATCTAATGCCTTCTCCAATTGCATTTCAGTTGGACTCTCAGATTCAGTAGCAGAGTCCAACTCTTTCTCAGTTTGATCATCATAACTGATGGGCCTTGGTACTTGGTGAATTTGTGGGTGTAAGTGTTGGAGTTGTGGTTGAAAACGTGGTAAAGTGACATAGGCAGGTGGAAAGTATGGATGTGCATGAGAAGTTTCAGGTTGGCGATATGGTTGTTCAACAAGTAAATTTTGGATTTTTGGGGGAGGTGGGACGTTTGTGAGGCTGAAGGTTGGCTCAGAATCAGAAGACTGATTCTCCACCAGTAAGCCCTCATCAAACTCAAAGTCAGCAAAGGAATCAAGATTCCCTTGAGGTGGCTCATCTTCATCCCAGAGGTCAGTAAAAACTGCAGTCTGATCAGATATGCCCTGGTTCAGATCACTGGTACCTGAACCAGCTTCTGGTTCAACAACTGCTGCTGCAGATGCATCATCACCAGATTTATGGGTTGGCTCAGCCATAGCTTCATCGCCAGAGACAGTAGACACAGGGGTTGCCTTAATGATTCTCGTACCATCATCAAGAATCACTTCATCGGTCGTAAAGTCTGGAATCTCAGTCTCAGGTGGTGTCACACCAAAGACTTCATCAATTCGTGCTGCAGTAGAGTGTGAGATTTGTGAAGTTTCAGGGGGTACGCGTGCAGACACGGACTCTATTGTGTGCTGGGCGGACACACTTATATTTTCTTCACCATCTCCTCCTAAAGAAGTTTTGGAGATGGCTGCTTGTGGGTTTCCCTTTGGACTCGATTCCTCTGGTTCTTGTTGGGAAGATCCAGAGGGGTTTGCTTCGGTACTAATGTCCTTGGGCTGTGAGGACTGCTTATATTTACGACGTTTTAATAAGCCCTTTGGAGATCCTGAGGGATCTTTTGGGAGATCCTCAGGTTGGTCAGTGGAGGAGGGAATTGGTGGTTGGGTAGATGAAGTTGCTGGGGTTTTAAACAACTTCAACATTTGACCACCAGGTGCACCAATGGGTCTCGCATTCTTTTGCGACCCGCTCGGTGACCTTTCTGAGCCAGCCGGTCGTGCTGTTTCAGTTTTATTAATTACCTGAAGCATTGTAGCGGAGAGTTCTGGTTCTGGATCTGAAGTAGATAGCTTTGATAGATCCCTGCAGAACTCCGTCGCTGAAGATTCAAGCCCCTCCATGTGATACGCATCTCCAAGCATGTTCATGAAGCAAATGCTCAGAAATCTGGGGAATGAGATATGTGGACTTCTTTTCCCTTTTAATTTTGTTACCAGCTGAGAGAAAAGTATCTCAGCGAAGTCCACCTCAATCCCATGCCACAAGTAGTACCCGATTTCTACTTGTGTTAAGGAAATCTGGTCCAATCCACCCCAGTTTCCACCTAGGCACTCCACAATCTGAGTCCAGAAATAACGCCAACAATTTTTAAATCCAAACAGAAAAATATGTCCAGATGTTCTCAGATTGTGCTTAGCATCGACCATGTCATCATGACCCATGGCGTGCAGTACCTCCCTGAAATTAACTCCTTTTAGCCTTTTCGCATAGGCTGAAGAAGAGGGAAGGTAGTTCAAGTGAAGGGCATCCCAAAACCCATCAAGTGAAAGGATATACTGCTTAGTGCCTTCTTGTAAAGAAAAAGCAATGGGCTTTTCATCCTTGCTTAGAGTAGCAGTATACCAGAATTCAAGTAAGTATCTATGATACATTACTTGAGGATATGCAGTCAAGGCATAATGGAGAGGGGATTGTTCAAGAAATTTATTAATCCTCCCCATTAAGGTTTTGCCTTTGGCGTTCAGTGCGGCCATGAAACTATTCATATTGAATCTAAGGTTCGATGGATCGAACCCTTTTGGCCATTGAGCACTGGCCTTGACTACTTTGGATGGTTTGTATTCGAAAGCTATTAATGATTTGGCGTGAGAAGCAGATTTAGCCATTATTTCTACAAGGGAAAAACTGAATATGAAAGATGAATTTAGGGTTTTGAAGTTATGAAGGAATGAGAAAATGAGAGAGAATGATGATTGTGAGTAAATGTAAAGAGAAGTAAATGAAGCAATTGTTTTGGAAAATGGTATTTATATTTATGATGGAATACAAAGGGTTTTTCCAAAATAAATAAAAGAGAAATTGATTTTGAAATTCAAACCCACAACAAAAATATTATTTTAACGAAATCAATTTTGATCGGGTTTGAAGTCCGAAAATAATTTTGGTTATACGTCCGCATTTAATGCAACGACGGTTATGACCCCACATTTTCACAAAACTTTTCAACACTTTAAAGAAAAAGTGATCATTACTTTTTATTTACGGCGCAACTTGTGTGACACGTCAGTAAAAAGCATCATTATTCAAACGTTAAACAGTAACTGTCACGTGTTCACACAACGACCAAGTATCCAAAAGACATTATAAAGGACTAACTCATTTCAGAAATAACTTATTTAAATCTGAGCATGATCAGATTTTAAGGAATCTGAACCATCTCAGTTTTCACACTTATTCTGAAATCATTTCAGAAATTCTGAAGCATTTCAGTCAATTTTTTTTTCTGAAAGCAAAGTTCCCCCTTAGAAAGAAACTCTTTTAAACATAAAAATATTTGACACTTCCCCCTGAGGTGATGCTATACAGGATTTAGCATACCTAACTCACTGATGAGATGTTTAAACGTTTTGACATCCAAGGGTTTTGTAAAAACATCAGCGAGTTGTTTATCAGTGGGAATGAAATGAAGTTCAATGTTGTGAGCCCCAAACTCTCTTGATGGTTAACCCAGAATGTAAAATACAACAAGTCTAATGAGCATTAGATTGGACTAGTATTACTTGAATATAAATGCAAGTATATAAACAAAGTAATACAAGACTAAAAGCAATAAAGTAAAGGTGGATCACAATGTAATTTTTTCAAGTGTATTTTATTTATGATGTTAAATAAAATACAAGGTTGTGCGGAATCAAGATAATACAAATATGTAAGTATCCTAACAACCTATGAATTACAAATGATCTATATTTGCCAAATAAACTCTTTGGATCAAGATACTTAAAGTTGTGAAGTATCCCTGTTACGATCGAGAGTATTTAGACAAATTCACCTTTAATGCTAAAAGTAATTTTAACAAAGAAATGACTTTGTATTTATAGGCAAACAAATTCACTAGTGAATTTGTGCCGTACAAATATGGTGCATGCATTTAATGAACCGACAAGGTCATTAAATGCATTGGTTAAGGTACAAGGATAAAGTCACATCAATATGACAATAATCCTTTTAACCAACCAACTTTACACACGTAAGAACTTTAGTAAAGAACAAGTGGAATGTTCTTTGGAAAGTGTGTAAAGGTAAAATGTCAATTCCTCGATATCAGTGTTCAGACTTGTAAGGTCTAGAACACTGACAAACCTCCAGTCGTAGATCTGGCAAGACTTCCAGTGGACTCCGCCATTTGTCAGTCTTCTTTATTCTAACTTCAGTCTTTGACTTCAGTGAGAATGTCTTCAGTAGAATAGATCTGGACTGGGGTGAAGTCCAGTGAGCTAATCTGAAGGATGTCTCCAGATTCCTGTACAAGTATTTTGCTCACTGGTCTTCCATTATTTCTGAGCAAATCTTCAGAGGGACTCCAGTTTCCAAGTCTGGAGTAGGTCCAGTAAATATCATTTATGGACAGATCTTCAGTAAGGCTCCAGTAGTCGAGTCTGGAGCGAGTCCAGTAAATCTGGACCTAACAGGTTGCCACTAAAAAGGGTTGAAAAAAAATATGTAACTAAATCTGATCATTTACTTTATGAATCAAAATATGTAACTAAATCTGATCATTTACTTTATGAATCAAAATATGTAACTAAATCTGATCATTTACTTTATGAATCAAAATATGTAACTAATCTATCATTTACTTTATGAATCAAAATATTAACTAAATCTGATCATTTACTTTATGAATCAAAATATGTAACTATATTTACAGCCATCAACAGAAAATAAGTTACAATTTTGGAAATTAAATACAAGTACAAGTAAATGATACAAGAGTCAGGCCCTTCTCTTCGATGTCTGTCCTGGAGCATCTTCAGAAGCCTTTCTCTTAGGTGATGGAGAGGATGGTACAGATTCTGGTGGTTTCATGCCAATTTCAACTTCCATCTGTTGCTTTCTCTTCCATACCTTCTCAATTCTCTTCAAAAATGCTTTAACATCTGTCGACAAATCAGTCTTCCCCCTGAACGTTAAGGCAATCTCCTTCAGTTCAGTCCATCCAAAAGCTTGGACTGAAGTACTCTTCCTTTCATCAGTAAAGTTACCTTCCCTGGTCAACTTTATCTCAAACCTGCTCATGCCTTCATGATTTTCAGCAAGCTTAATCTCTGCACCAATGATCCTTCTGGCATCAGCCCTGAAATTCAACATTTCTTCATATTTGGCTTTTTGCTTAGCCATCTGGATCATGTATTCAGTTTCCTTGGATACTTTCTGTTGTTCTATGGCAGACTAGAATGCTTCACGATTGATTTTTTGTGAAGTATCCAAAGGAATGAAAGTGCTCAGATCAGCATCTCTGATTTCTTTTAACTGTTTGGCAGTCAGTTTGGGTAAACCATTCAACTTCTTTCTGTACTCTATCTCCAGAGCACCAGCATTCTTCCTTATCTTTTTCTGGAGGTTCACCAGTTCCTCCGTCCTCTGTCTTATCAGTTCAGTTACACTGACACCATAAGTTACAGCATCATAAGTTTGTTCGTCTTCAGAGTACCTGGAGCGAATGTAGACATCATCCAATGCATCCAGACATTGATGAATTCTGGGGTCTTCCTTCATTCTTTTATAAACATCAATATGTATGCCCAATCTGCCAGCATTGTAAGAATCAAGGGTCCCCATAGTTGCCATCTCCCTTTTGTGGGCCAGCAATTCATCCTATTGATTTTTCTTGAATATTTCTATCAATATGCATTCTTGCTCCAGTCTCTTCGAGGTGTCTTCATCAGTAGTAGGAATTTCTGATGACTTCCCAGCAGTTTCACTTTCTTCTCCAGATACCATATGTTCCTTTCCTTTTACTGACTTTTGAGTAGTTATGATATCTGGGAAAGATTCAAACTGGGGCTCACTGGCATCAGTACCAGTAGCCTCTTCAACCTGCACAATGGCTTCAGTGCCAAGTGCCTTCTGTGCTTCTTGTGCACTGGCATCAGTACCAGCCACTTCTTCTTGTTGCACAATAGCTTCAGTGCTAAAGGCCTTTTCAATTGCACTTGCAACAACTTCTTTCTTTTTCTTTATCAAACCTTCTGGAACAGACTTTTCCCTGACAACCTGTACTTCAGACTTTTCCCCCTTGGAATGTCCACCAGTTTGAGACTTGTGGGCACTCCATAACTGTTCAAGCATATACCTGTCTGTAGCACCAAAAGTTCTTCCAGCCACTGGAGTTGTGATGTTCACAGTCGACCTTAGTTCAGTCACTTCCTTCTTAATGATTTGAATTTCTGAAGACAAGTGCTTTGGCATTTCATTATTAATCATTTTTACCACCTGTGGCAACAACCCATCTTGAATTGTTCTAAGAACAGACCCATAAATCTCTTCAGAAATTTCTTTTAACATGCCAAGTCTGAACTTCTGAGCACACTCATCACTGATAGTGCTAACAACAGCATTCTGATCATGTGTTGGCCTACTTTCCAAAGAACTAATCCTGGTGGTCAACTTCTGAACTTCATCTGTCAGACCTGCCAGTGGTTGAACAAGTTCAACTTTCACTGCAGTCTGAACAGATTTCACCAATTTTGCCTTTAAGCCCTGGACTGCCACTTTGATATTTTCAGAATTTTTATTTGTGGCCAGTACCAGTTTGTTCATCTTCTCAAATACCAACTTCTCATTCCCAGCAAAGATATTCATTTCTGATGCAAGGTTATTTGATAATAAAGATTTAAAATCCGAAACAACCTGGGATGAAGACTGGAGTGATCTCTCCAGGTCCGCCACCTTACTTAAAAGGCCTTGGACCTCGGCTGAAGACGAAGTGGAGAAACCACTGGAAGGTGCCAACTCAGAAGCCAATCTGGTCACCAACGGTACTTGTGCCTGGACCTCTTCAGTTAAAACTTCAGATGTTACTACAGTTGAGTCCAGCACACGGTGTTCAGATAAATCGATTGGAGTTTCAATTGGTGGTGGTTGATTTTGTGAAATTTGAATTGAAGGAGGATTGAAATATGGAGTGTTTTGTGGAATTGAAAGTGGTGGTGGTGGTGGTGCAATAGTGGATTCTGGTGGTGGAACATTTGATTCTGGTGGGGGTGGTGGCATTTCTGGTAAGTGTTCTATATTCATTACATCATCACCAAGAAAACTCATGTCAGTATCAAAAATATTACCTTCTGACATGGGTGAATCAGCCTCATTCCAAACAAATGTTTCATCAACAGTCTGATCACCTGTCTGATCACCAGTCTGATCACCAACTTCTACATTCAAATTAAACTGAGCATCTTGCTCACCAGTTTCCTGCTCAACAACCTGTACATTTTCTACCTGTACAACATCCTGTACAACATTCTCTTCCTGCTCAAAAATAGGAGACCCATCTACATTCATTACATCACCTGGATGGCTCATTTCAGCTCTATCTGGATTTACCTGAACTCCAGCCCTTCTAAGACGTCTGGCCGTTCTTGGTCGAGTAACATTAGAAGTCTGTTGAACCTCAGGAGCTACCTGGGTTACTGGTTGCACAATTTCAACATTTTGGACTCCAGAGGGTCCTTCACCAACCTGGTTTCCACCTGGAGCCACTTCCTGCTCATCTTCCAGTGCATCATTTCTAAAATGGTTCAACATATTTATAGGAATTTCAACCTCACCAGCTCTTGACTTTAAGGAACTCAATTCCCTCAGATATTCACACATTGAAAAATGATTTGTATCGAAATCATACTCAGGACCTAGAGCTCTTAAAAATACAAGTGACAGAAAACGAATATAAGGAATATGTGGTTTTCTACCTTTCACCTTTAGACGGTCAACCAGATCGTCAAAGAAGATCTGAGCAAAGTCTACTCTATATCCAAACCAAAGACAGTAGGCAATCTGGAGTTGCATTTGATTAATCTGGTCTAACCCTCCAGAACTGCCACCTAAACACTCAACCAGATGAGTGAAGAAATATCTCCATGAGTCTGACAGCTTGCTCATGTAAATGGTTCCTTTCCTTGATAACTGGCCATGCTCATCCAGTATATCTGTGTGTCCCATTAGTCTACACACATCTCTAAAATTTAGACCAGTAGGGAGAGTAATTGCCATCTCATTTTCAGCCAGATAATTCAATTAAAGAATATCTCTAAGAGAGTCGGCAGTGAGAGTAAAGGCCCTGGTGCCTTGTTGGAATGTGTAGTTGATAGATTGAGTGCTTTCAACATACACAGCAGTATACCAAAACTCACATAAGTAGTCATGATACATTTTACCTGGATTACGTGTAAGAGCACCATAGAGTGGACAACTGAGGAAAAAGGCATTCAGTCGTCCGATGAGAGAGGTGGGAGCATGAGAGGTGCTAGTGAGTCTAGCCAGCCAATTATTCATGTTTATTCTGATGGCTTTGGCCTCCAAAGTGATATGAGGTGCCTTTACAACATTTGGAACATGAGCATATTCAGCAGCGAGTAGATTTTTCGGTGAATTAGATTGTCTTGGTGCCATTGAATATGATAGATAGATGAAAAAGAAACTGAATTAGGGTTTATGAAGATTTGATGAAATAAATATAAGAGAGAGATTTATGATTGAATATTGAATGAATAATGAAGTAAATGAAGGAATTTGAAGAATTTGGGAGTAAATATGTTCGAAGTAAATGCTAATGAAAGTGAAAGTGGGTATTTATATTGGAGAGAGAATGTGGAACTCAAACGGTTAATTTGAATTTATCAAATATAATTTTGATCGGGTTCTGAGATCCGCATTAACTACATCACATCACACATAAATGTGTGACGGTTTACAGCCCACAAACATTATCAACTTGCACTTTTTGTCTTCCCAAGGTAAAAAATACCATCATTTCTTTGAAAAAATTCACATGCCACGTAGGATAATAAGATAAATATCAAGATAAATATCTTTTCAAAGATTTTGCATACGTGGCACGCACAATGACCAAGTATTAAAATATTATGACTCATTTCAGTGCATCTGGAGGTTGATTGGACACTCTAGTATCACTGGTGGATTAGTCCAGTGAAGCATACACTGATGGTACACTGGAGGGACACTCCAGTAAAGTACCAGTGAAAACCATTTGAAAGAGTCTGGTAACCTCAAACATGCACGTCAACTAATACAGACAAATGAGAGGGACACATTTACAAGGAGACAAAAGTCACCTCAAACATGCACTTCAACCTATCATTACCAGTGAGAGGGACACATTTACAAGGAGACAGTAACCTCAAACATGCACGTCAACTAATACAGACAAATGAGAGGGACACATTTACAAGGAGACAAAAGTCACCTCAAACATGCACTTCAACCTATCTAATTACCAGTGAGAGGGACACATTTACAAGGTACCAGTAATATTTTCCAGAAAATTTGTCCAGTGAGAAAATAAATTAATAAATTCCCCCTGAAATTAAAACATTTTAAGAACAAAAATATATCTTTCAGTCTTCCCCCTGGAATGTTGATCCAGAAATCTATTAATGCAGAGATAGTACACTAAGGCGTTCAATACCAAGGTTCCAGATTTAAGGGTTTAACATTCCCAACTCACCAACAAGATATTCAAAAGTTTTAACATCCAGCGGTTTGGTAAAAATGTCAGCGAGTTGTTTGTCAGTGGTAATAAAATGGAGTTCAATGTTGCCTTTCACAATATTATCACGAATGAAGTGATACATGAGATCAATGTGCTTCGTTTTTTAGTGCATGACTAGATTGTTCGAGATAGCAATGGCACTGGTATTATCACAAAAGATTGGGGTCTTTGAATACTTAATACCATAATCAAGCAATTGGTTCTTCATCCAGAGTATCTGAGCACAACAACTGGCTGCAGACACGTATTCAGCTTCAGCAGTGGACAATGAAACTGAAGTTTGCTTTTTACTGGTCCAGCTGACCAGTTTGCCACCAAGGAAATGACATCCACCAGTAGTGGATTTCCTGTCTATCTTACAACCTGCATGATCTGAATCTGAATAACCCATTAGATCCATGCCTGAGCCTTTGGGATACCAAAGACCCAAACTGGGGACACCCTTAGGGTATTTCAGTATGCGCTTTACAGCAAGCATATGAGATTCTTTTGGATTAGACTGATATCTGGCACATAAACATGTTGAAAACATAATATCTGGTCTACTGGCAGTTAAATACATCAGTGAACCAACCATGCCTCTATAGACAGTGGTGTTCACTGGTTTACCATCTAGATCTGAGTCCAGTGTTAATGGTGCAGAAATTGGAGTGGGTTTAGATGGTGAAGAGTTCATATCATATTTCTTTAAAAGATCTCTAACATATTTTTCCTGATTAATAAAAATACCATCTCTGGTCTGTTTAATCTTGAGTCCAAGAAAATATGTTAATTCACCCATCAAACTCATTTCATATTCAGTAGACATTATTTTCGAAAATTTCTTGCACATTTTATCATTAGTAGAGCCAAAAATAATATCATCAACATAAATTTGTACCATCAACAGATTACCTTTTTCATGAAGAATAAATAAGGTATTGTCAATTGCACTTCTTTTGAAACCATTTTTCAATAAATGTTTAGTCAGAGTATCATACCAGGCACGTGGGGCTTGTCTGAGGCCATAAAGCGCTTTGTCCAGACGATATACCCAATGTGGATGCTTTTCATCAACGAAACCTGGTGGTTGTCTGACATAAACTTCTTCTTCAACTTTTCCATTCAAGAATGCACTTTTCACGTCCATCTGGTAGACCTTGAACTGATGATGAGCAGCGAATGCTAAGAATATTCTGATCGTTTCAAGTCTAGCCACTGGAGCAAATGATTCATCAAAATCGACATCTGACTGGCAGTACCCTTGTGCTACCAGTCTGGCCTTGTTTCTGATTACGTGGCCATCTTCATCTACCTTGTTCCTGAAGACCCATCTGGTTCCAATTGGTTCTTTCTTTCCAACTGGGAAAGGAACCAGGTACCAGACCTTGTTCCTTTCAAACTGGTGAAGCTCTTCTTGCATAGCAGTCACCCAGTTTGGATCTTCCATAGCCTCGTCAATCTTCTTTGGTTCTATCGGTGATAAGAAACTGACATATAAGCATTGATCACTGGAGGCTCTTCTGGTCAGAACTCCTCGACTGGAGTCACCTATGATTTGATCGATTGGATGAGCTTTTGTCCATCAGGAGTATTGACCAGGATTGTTATCGACAACAATATCAGTGCAAGAATTCAGTTGTGTCTCCTCTGGTGTTGCTTCAGGAGGAGGATCTTGCCAGACTACTTCAAAATCTTCATCTGAGTCAATTAAATCACGATTTGTATCATGAAATTCTTCATTTGAAATCATTTCTTGAAGTACTGGTTCAGTCTCAACTGGGACTGATACTGGGGGAGTAGTACGAACATCTGATCCAATATTAATTTCAGAGGGTAGCTTGAAAATAATTGAAGGATAGAATGGAGTACTACTGGAGAGTTTCTTCTTTGGAACAGGTTCCAGATCAGGATGACTGGAAACTGTGTATCTGAATCTTTATTGTAGTTGATAGGATCAGATTCACAGAAGACAATTGGAGTTACTGGGGGAGTATCAAGGGTTGGCTGTTTATTGATTGCGGCATTTGATTCATCAAATGTGACATGAATTGACTCATGGAACTTCTCCAGTCTCTTGTTGTAGACTCTGAAGGCCTTGCGAATGGCTGAATAGCCTAAGAAATACCCTTCATCAGCTTTGGCATCAAATTTGCCTAACTGACTGGAGTCGTTCAGGATGTAAACTGGACATCCAAAAACGTGAAAATAACCAATATTTGGTTTTCTATTTCTTAAGACTTCATAGGCTGTCTTTTTGTGTCGCTTCACATACACTGATCGATTCTGGGTGTGGCAAGCAGTTGCAATTGCTTCAGCCCAGAAACTGGTAGACAGACCAGATTCAGCAAGCATACTCCTGGCAGCTTCTATCAGCGTTCGATTCTTCCTTTCCACCACTCCATTCTGTTCTGGAGAGCGGGCTGATGAGAAATTCTGGGAGATGCCAGTGTCAGTACAGAATGACTCCAGAGTTGCATTCTGGAATTCTGTTCCATTGTCACTTCTTAACTGACACACCTTTCGACTGTACTTGAGCTCAATTTGCTTGATAAGACTGATGATTTCAGCAGCAGCTTCATTTTTAGACCTGAGAAAGATAACCCAACAATATCTGGAGAATTCATCTACGATCACCAGGGTGTATCTTTTACCAGCACGAGTCTGAACATTCACTGGACCAAAGAGGTCCATATGAAGCATTTGAAGAGGTTCAAATATGCTGAAATTCTGTCTGGTCTTGAAACTGGTACGTTTCTGCTTACCCATCTCACATCCTGGACATGGCCTTTCCTTTTTGAAGGAAACTGGAGGTATCCCATCTGCCAGTTGTTTTCTAGACAACTTATTAATATTTTTGAAATTTAAATGGGATAACCTTTTGTGCCATAACCAGTTTGTGTCTTCATCAGCTTGAGTATAGAAACACTGCTCTGAAGAAGAGCTTTCCATATCCATCACGTACACATTCCCTTTTCTGGGAGCAATCAATACTACCTTCCAGTCCTTGTTGAATACAATGCCCTGAGCAATATTGAATAGAACTTGATAGCCATCATCACACAGTTGACTGACACTGATCAGGTTATATTTCAAACCATTCACAAATGCAACTCGTCTGAATTTGACTTGTCCGTTGTTCAGAACACCATATCCCTCAGTCTTTCCACAACCATCATTTCCAAAAGTAATGGAGGGTCTGTCAGAAATTACGAACTCCTCCAGCAGGGTCTTACATCCGGTCATCGTCCTGCCAGCTGCACTGTCAAGATACCAGATAAATTTCTTTCGATCGCCCTGCACATCCACCAGATATATCAATTAGATTTAGGAACCCATCGACTGATGGGTTCACTGGACCCTCCCTTATAGGTCTCTGGGGCTATCTGGTTGAGTTCACTTTCTTCAACAGTAGTCTTAGTTGAAAAGACTACTGGGGTTGATAGTTTTGAAACCTTTTTCTTTTTCTAAAATGACTTCAAGATCTTGTTTTTTCTTGAATCAGTTGTTCAGTTACCAGAACCTGGGCTTGAAATGCCAGTTCAATGTCTTGAAGTTCTTTTAATTTTGATTTTAAAACAGTTATTTCAGAAAAATCTGTTTCTAGACCATTTACACAGTCAGATCTAACAGTTTCAACAAATATTAAATCAGAATTAAGAGCTTCAGCAATGTCCAATTTTAATTCTTGGTCAGTTTCAGTATCATAATCACTAACCTTTTTAATAACAATGTCCACCCATCTTCCAGATGTGACATCTTCCTTCACCAGGTGCTCTTCGTCTGCCAGAGCCATGTAACAGCAATCTCTTTCTTTTTCTTCATCAGCAGATGAATCATCAGAAGGAACCCATTTTTCTTCAGTTGTTGCAATCATGCACTTATTATTATTTTCCATTTGTTGTGCCATGAGAGCAATTTGAGACTTAAGCTTTTTGTATTTAGATTTATAGCTATCATCAGGCTTTTTATTAGAAGAAAAAGGACCAGGCTGGGATACAAACTGACCGGACTTGCAATCTTTCATGAAATGACCTTTTCTGCCACACTTAAAGCATGTCAGATTGGTCTTATCAGTTGAAGAACTGGATGCAAATTGTCCAGATGGCCTATTTGCTCTTGCTTTGAAACGGTTAAACGTTTACCAGGTCATCATTTTCAGATTCATCACAGTCTGGAGAGATTTGACTAGATTCTCCAGATTCCATGAGTTCAGACACCATCTTCTTCATAGAAAATACATTCTCAGAAGATATCAGTGTTGTACTTTGTGGTTCAGTATGATTAACCACAATAGGACTACTGGAGGCATGGTTATAGGCATCTTGTTCTGCAAGAACTCTCTGAGCTTGATTTTCTTCAGTGTACCTGAAAGCTCCATATAAAGTTGAAAGAGTGTGTGTGTGCAGAGTTTTACCTTGTTGTAAGACCAGGATCATGTGAGACCATTTGGTGGGTAGAATATCACAAAATTTCTCCAGAAGTATATCCGTGTCTTTCTCAACCCCAAGACCTCTCAACTGGTTTATGATGCTCATAAATCTGGTGTAAGTACCAGTGAGAGACTCATTGGGCTGAGCGAAAAAAGACTCATACCTCTTGTTTAAGTAGACTTTTCTGGTGACAATGGTGTCATCTACTCCTTCAAACTGGTTTACTAGTTCATCCCACATGGTTTTAGCACTGGGAAAAAGAACTAGTGTGGGAATTAGGGTTTCTGGAACAGCCCCGAGGATCATGTTTTTGAGAAGGGTATCTAGATTTACCAATATCCTCTCCTCTTCAGACCAATGTTCCTCCCTATTTTCCCTGCCTCTTCTAGATCCAGTTGGATCAAGAAGAGCATTGAGAGGTGATGTGGGGACATATGGTCCTTCATTTAAAATTTTCATCATGTTTCTCTTAATACCAGTGATATGCAATATCATCCTAGCCTTCCATATACCAAATTCATTGCTATTCCTACTGAATTTAGGAACAGGATTGTTTGAATAGTGCACATGCACATGTGGAGAAGCAGGAGTAGGAGGAGGAGGTGGTGGATTAGTGTTATTAACAAGTGGTGGTTCATTATTTTGATCGTTGATATTAGGATCAGGACCATGATTGAAACCTCCTTGAGTATTTTCTGGGGTGGCCATCAAAGAAGCAGATCAAGGCAAGTTTATTAGCCTTCTGCTCTGATACCAATTGTGAGTCCCAAACTCTCTTGATGGTTAACCCAGAATGTAAAATACAACAAGTCTAATGAGCACTAGATTGTACTAGTATTACTTGAATATAAATGCAAGTATATAAACAAAGTAATACAAGACTAAAAGCAATAAAGTAAAGGTGGATCACAATGTAATTTTTTCAAGTGTATTTTATTTATGATGTTAAATAAAATACAAGGTTGTGCAGAATCAAGATAATACAAATATGTAAGTATCCTAACAACCTATGAATTACAAATGATCTATATTTGCCAAATAAACTCTTTGGATCAAGATACTTAAAGTTGTGAAGTATCCCTGTTACGATCGAGAGTATTTAGACAAATTCACCTTTAATGCTAAAAGTAATTTTAACAAAGAAATGACTTTGTATTTATAGGAAAACAAATTCACCAGTGAATTTGTGCTGTACAAATATGGTTGCATGCATTTAATGAACCGACAAGGTCATTAAATGCATTGGTTAAGGTACAAGGATAAAGTCACATCAATATGACAATAATCCTTTTAACCAACCACCTTTACACGCGTAAGCACTTTAGTAAAGAACAAGTGGAATGTTCTTTGGAAAGTGTGTAAAGGCAAAAAGTCAATTCCTCGATATCAGTGTTCAGACTTGTAAGGTCTAGAACACTGACAAACCTCCAGTCGTAGATCTGGTAAGACTTCCAGTGGACTCCGCCATTTGTCACTCTTCTTTATTCTAACTTCAGTCTTTGACTTCAGTGAGAATGTCTTCAGTAGAATAGATCTGGACTGGGGTGAAGTCCAGTGAGCTAATCTGGAGGATGTCTCCAGATTCCTGTACAAGTATTTTGCTCACTGGTCTTCCATTATTTCTGAGCAAATCTTCAGAGGGACTGCAGTTTCCAAGTCTGGAGTAGGTCCAGTAAATATCATTTATGGACAGATCTTCAGTAAGGCTCCAGTAGTCGAGTCTGGAGCGAGTCCAGTAAATCTGGACCTAACAAATGTCACCTTTAATAATGAGATCTCTAATAAAATGATACCTGAGGTCGATATGCTTGGTTTTGGAGTGCATGACAGGATTGTGAGAGATGGCAAATGGCACTGGTGTTATCACAAAATATTGGAGTCTTTGTATACTTAACACCATAATCAGTTAGTTGGTTCTTCATCCACAAAATCTGAGCGTAGCAACTGGCTGCAGAAATGTATTCAACTTCAGCTGTGGAGAGTGATACTGCAGTCTGCTTCTTACTTGTCCAACTAACCAATTTGCCACCTAGGAAATGACAACCACCTGTGGTACTTTTCCTATCTATTTTACAACCTACATGATCAGAATCTGAATAACCCATTAGATCTAGACTTGAGCGTTTGGGATACCAAAGACCAAGTCTGGGGACACCTTTAAGGTATCTGAAAATCCTTTTCACAGCATTTGCGTGTGCTTCTCTGGGATTAGACTGAAATCTTGCACAAAGGCATGTTGCAAACATTATGTCAGGTCTACTAGCAGTTAAGTACATGAGGGATCCCACCATACCACGATATTTTGTGGGATCCACTTGTTTTCCATTAGGATCTGAGTCCAAAGTTAATGGTGCAGAAATGGGAGTATCTTTTGATGAGACTGAATCAAATTGATATTTCTTTAATAAGTCTCTGACATATTTTTCTTGATTTATAAAAATACCATCACTGGTTTGTTTCACTTGAAGACCTAGAAAATATGTCAGTTCACCCATCATACTCATTTCATACTCAGATGACATTATTTCAGAAAACTGTTCACATTTTGTTATTTGTAGACCCAAACACAATATCATCAACATAAATTTATACAAGTAAGATATCACTTTTATCATGCAATATGAATAAAGTGTTATCTATTGCACCCCTTTTAAAACCATTTTTCAGAAGATGTTTAGTAAGAGTATCATACCAGGCTCTAGGTGCTTGTCTCAGACCATATAATGCTTTGTTCAGTCTGTACACCCAATGAGGTATTTCTTCATTTATGAACCCTGGTGGCTGATACACATACACAACTTCTTCCAATTCACCATTCAAAAATGCACTTTTAACATCCATCTGATAGACTGAACTCATGATGAGCTGCAAAAGCTAAGAAAATTCTGATAGCTTCTAGTCTAGCAACTGGTGCAAAAGTTTCAGCAAAGTCTACTCCTTCTTCTTGTGAGTAACCCTTTGCAACAAGTCTTGCCTTGTTTCGAATCACATGACCATCTTCATCCATCTTGTTTCTGAAGACCCATCTTGTCCCAATTGGTTCTTTCTTTAGATCACTGGGACAAGGAACAAGTTCCCAAACATCGTTCCTTTTGAACTGATTAAGCTCATCTTGCATGGCTTCAATCCAGCTAGGGTCTTTCATAGCCTCGTCAATCTTCTTTGGTTCTATCAGTGATAAGAAGCTGACATTTAAGCATTGATCGCTGGTGGCTCTTCTGGTCTGAACCCCACTAGTGGTATTTCCAATGATTTGATCGATTGGATGTGCTCATGTCCACTTAGTGTAATGACCAGGATGGACAATGATATCAGTGCAAGAGCTCCTCTGATTTACTTCAGGAGGTGCTTCAGAAAAGACTACTTCAGTCTCATCATCTTCCTCCTGCAGATCATGATTTGCATCATGAAACTGTTCAGATTGACGTAATTCAGGGGATCCTGATATCTGAGGTGAAGCAGCATGTACATCTGATCCAATAGTCAGTTCAGAAGGTAGTTTAAAACTGACTGAAGGATAGAATGGAATGTTGCTTGACTTGTTTTTTATTGGTTCTGAACTGAGATGTTCAGAAGCAGGTTCAGGTGACTGATCAAATTGGACAATAGGATCAGAATCACCAAACCTTATTGGACTTTCTGAGGGTGGTACAGGAGTTGAATTCTTAAATTGCAGAATTAGATTCATCAAAGGTAACATGAATTGACTCATCAACCTTATCAAGTCTCTTGTTATAGACTCTAAAGGCTTTGCGAATTGTTGAATATCCTAGGAAGTAACCTTCATCAGCCTTTGCATCGAATTTTCCAAGCTGACTGGAGTCATTCAGAATATATACTGGACATCCAAATACATGGAAGTATCCAATATTAGGCTTTCTATTTCTGAGTACTTCATAGGCTGTCTTCTTGTATCATTTGACATAGACAGATTTGTTCTGAGTGTAGCAAGCAGTTGCAACAGCTTCAGCCCATAAATTCTTGGGAAGACCAGATTCATTTAGCATACTTCTAGCAGCTTCAATCAGCGTACGATTCTTTCTTTCTACTACACCATTCTGCTCTGGTGTGTGGGCTGAGGAGAAGTTCTGAGATATGCCAGTGTCAGTGCAGAAGGACTCCAGAGTTGCATTTCTGAATTCAGTGCCATTGTCACTTCTGAGCTGACAAACTTTTCGCTTATGCTTGAGTTCAATTTGTTTGATGAGAGCAATGATTTCAGCAGCAGCTTCACTCTTGGATCTGAGGAAAATTACCCAGCAATATCTTGAATATTCATCAACAACAACAAGGGTATACTTCTTTCCCGCTATTGTCTGAACATTCACTGGTCCAAAGAGGTCCATGTGAAGCATGTGAAGAGGTTCAGTTATACTAAAACTTTGCTTTGTCTTGAATGAAGCTCTTTTCTGCTTACCCATTTCACAACCTGGACATGGCTTGTCTTTATTGAAAGACATTGAGGGTATCCCATCAACAAGTTGTTTTCTTGACAACTTATTAATATTCTTGAAGTTCAGATGGGATAATCTCTTGTACCACAACCAGTTTGTGTCTTCATCTGCCTTTGTGTAGAAACATTGTTCAGTGGGTGAACTATTCATGTCAATGATATAAATGTTTCCTTTTCTTGGTGCAATCAATACTACCTTTCCATCTCTGTTGAATATGGTGCCTTGTGAAATATCAAATAATACCTTGAAGCCATCATCACACAGTTGACTGACACTGATCAGGTTATATTTCAAACCATTCACATATGCAACACGTGTGAATTTGACTTGTCCATTATTCACAACACCATATCCCTCAGTTTGTCCATTTTCATCATTCCCAAATGTTATTGAGGGCCCCTCTTGCACCCTATATTCCTCCAGCAGGGTTTGATAACCAGTCATGGTTCTGCCAGCAGCGCTGTCAAGAAACCATATATTCTTCTTTCGGTCTCCCTGCACAAACACAAAGATTAGTTCTTTTTGGGAACCCATCTCTTGATGGGTTCGCTAGACTCTCCCTTAGCAGTCTCAGATTTCTTTGGTTCATAAGGAACTGAAGGATCGAAGGGGATCTCAGTCATAATCTCAGATGACACAAAAATAGTTGGTTTGATGGTGGTTTCAACCTTTTTCTTCTCAGATTTTTGCTTGATTTGTTTGGAAAAAGGTTTTTCATTTTTCTTAGGTTGAAGAGGAGTGGTTTCAACATTTTTTAAACGTGCATTACAACTCTTCACTTGTCTAGCCAATACCTGAAATTGACTTTCTAACCTTAACAAAATTGATTCTTCATTAGACACCTGAGCCTTACCTGAATCTGAGGTAGAAGGCTCAGTGGGGGAGAAATTTTTCTTCTTCTTTTGGCCTTTTGGAACCTTAGATGAAGTCTGAGGGGATGGCTTTTTGGTTTTAGCCTTATTTTCTGAAACAGTTGTCTGAGCTGTTTCAGATTTACCCTCAGATTGTTCCTGGGCCTTATCAGTCACAGTTTTCTGTTTGCCAACTTTAGGAAAGATAATTTCTGGTTTCATTTCCTTTGGAAGTGCATCTAAATCAGTGATTACAGATGCCATGTGAAGATCACCAGATTCATATGCTGTTCTTTGAGTTGCAAAAGTATTTTTAATTGCAGCATCTGGTTTTGGTGCTTTCATCCAAGATTTAATTATTTTCTGTTCCTTTTCAAGGATGATTTTTAATTCTTCTTTTTCCAACTCTAAAGTGGCAACCATAGATTGATAACTTTTTAAATCCAAATGAACATCTTTAAGCTCTTTTCGTCTGGCCTGACTGGCATTCAGTTCAGAAGTATTACTTTCAAACACTTTTAGGCTTTCTGAACGCACAGTTTCGACAAATGAAATGTCAGCCTCTAAAAGAACCAAAAGGTCCAGTTTTTGTTCCTCATTACTTTCAAAACCAAAGTCACTAACCTTTTTCATGACTATATCCACCCATCGACCAGATTCAACATCAGATTTGACCAAATGACCTTGATCTTCACGTGCCATGAAACACATATCCCTAACTTCTTCCTCATCATCAGATGATTGTCAGATTCTTCCCATTTTTCAGTCTTAGCAATCATACAACTATTATTGCTTGAGTTGTTTTGAGCCATGAGAGCTATTTGGGCTTTCAGCTTCTTGTACTTAGCCTTATAGCTATCATCAGATTTCTGAAAAATAGAATGATTAGGAGCAGATTGTGATGATGAAGGCTGACTAGATCTGCATTCCTTCATGAAATGTCCTTTCTTGCCACACTTAAAGCATTCAAGATTAGACTTGTCAATAGAAGCACTGGAAGCAAATGGTTTGCCAGATCGATTTGATTTGGCCTTAAAACGATTGAACGTTTTAGCCAGCATGGCAACCAGATCATCATTGTCATCCACATCACAATTATGAGTTACATTACTAGAAATACCAGTTTTTAACATTTCAGAGACCATCTTTTTCATCGAGTCAGAATGATCACTCTCAGAAGATAGTAGAGCAGTCCCATGTGGCTCAGAGTACTAAACCATGACTGAACTGGTAGAAGCATGATTTTTGGCATCTTGCTCAGCCACAGCTCTCTCAGCTTTGTTCTCTTCAGTGTATCTGAAGGCTCCATATAGGGAAGCAAGAGTGTGACTGTGCAAGGTTTTTCCTTGTCTTAAAACCAAGATCAAGTTTTCCCATTTAGAAGGTAAGATGTCACAAAACTTTTCTAACAAAATTTCTTTGTCTTTAGTTACACCCAGGGCTTTCAATTGATTTACCAGATTAGTAAATCTGATGTATGTTTGAGTTAAAGTTTCACCAGGGATAACAAAAAAAGACTCATATCTTTTATTTAAAGCAACTTTTCTTGTGACTATAGTCTCAGAGGTGCCTTCAAACTGTGTCATAAGTTCCTCCCACATTAATTTTGAATTTTCAAGTAAAACAAGGGTGGGCATAAGAGTTTCAGGAACAACGTACAAGATCATATTTTGTAGCTTGGTATCAAGGTCTACCAGCCTATGATCTTCTTCAGACCAATGATCCTTCTCCTTAGGTGATACCCTAGGAGTCCCATCGGCATTTCTGACAACAGTGGAGGCATTCATGGGGACAAAGGGTCCTTCTTTAAGAATATCGGTCAAATGTCTTTCAACACCAGCAATATATTTGAGCATGCATGCTTTCCATGTTTGAAAATTTTCACTGTTCCCATCAAACTTGGGAACAGGATTATTTGGAAAGTGTACGTGTACATTATGCAATGGTATATTGTTGTTGATGATAGGGGGTGGAGTAGGTGGAGTGTTAGCATTAGCATTAGGGTCAGGGCCTGTATTGAATGCTTGGTCAACCATCTTTGCAGATCAAAGGTTAATGAATTAATATAATTCAACCTTGATGCTCTGATACCAATTGTGAGTCCCAAATATAGATGGTTAATACCCGACTGGCAAGTAGTTCTAACTGGAAGTTGACCAGTTCAGAATACGATCCAGATATGGATAAACAATAAGATAAAGGTACTGAAAGTAAATGCAAGAAACAATAAGGGCTGAAACTATATAAATAATATATATATTTCAAGTATGTAGCATTGAGACACGATGTACTTTTCAATGTATTTGATTTATTGATATAAACAAATACAAAGGTTGTTGCGGAACAAAGATAAACACCCAAGTGTAAATATCTAAACAACCTAGAAATACAAGTGATCTAATAACTTGGAAATACTCATAAGGATTACTTAGAGTATATCTCACAAGTTGCAATGCTAAAGTTTCAAGCTCTTTGCAAGTTATGAGAAGACTTATATTTATAGACCAAGTCCATGATGACGTGGAACATATCGTACAAATATGGTTGGGAGCATTTAAGGAATTAAAGCTAATTCCTTACATGCGTACTTTTAAGGTTTAAGCATATAAGTCAATTGATGTGACTTATCATACCTTATTCCCAACCTTTACTTTACCTTGTACTTTTATTAATAGTTAAATCTATTAACTGGGTAAAGGTATGTAAAGTAAAAAGTCTTCCTCGTAATCAGTGTAAAAGTGTGTAAGTACTTTTACACTGAGATGCTTCAGTATTCGATCAGGTAGAATCAACTTCTGAGCTCCACATTTGAGCTTGATTCTCTTTCTTCAGACTTCAGTCTTTGACTTAATTCTGAACGGTATTCTGATACGTTGATCTAAACTGAAGTGAAGCTTCAGTGAACTAATTCTGAAAGACTTCAGAATTCTGTACAAGTATTCTTCACTGAGCTTCAGCTATTTCTGAACAAATTATACTTGGTCGATTTTTGACCTAACACTCTCTTCAGTTTCCAATTGCACAATCTGGACAGACATGATCACTTTCATACTTGAAATCAGGAAGACCATCGACAAGTTGTTTGTCAACAAGAGCATTAATAGTTTGGAAGTTAAGATGAGAGAGACGACGATGTCATAACCAAGAATTCTGAGCAGAAGCTTTTGAGAGAAGACAGATATCAGAAGAAGGATTCGGAAGATTGTTGAGGTCAATGGTAAACAAGTTGTTATCTCTGGAACCAGTGAGAATATCAACGCCTTCCTCAGTTTGAACTTTACATTCATATCTTCTAAAAAGCACTTGAAGATCATTATCACAAAATTGGCCGACACTGAAAAGATTATGGCCCAAACCTTCAACATAGGAAACATGTTTGATGGTGATGCCATTTTGAACAATATCTCCATAGCCAAGAATGGGGGCGATATGATCATTTCCAAATCTCACAGTTCCCATAAACCGTTCAACAAAGTTCTTTAGCAATGATTTATTACCAGTCATGTGTCTAGAACATCCGGAATTGAGCTTGATTCTCTTTCTTCAGACTTCAGTCTTTGACTTAATTCTGAACGGTATTCTGATACGTTGATCTGAACTGAAGTGAAGCTTCAGTGAACTAATTCTGAAAGACTTCAGAATTCTGTACAAGTATTCTTCACTGAGCTTCAGCTATTTCTGAACAAATTATACTTGGTCGATTTTTGACCTAACACTCTCTTCAGTTTCCAATTGCACAATCTGGACAGACATGATCACTTTCATACTTGAAATCAAGAAGACCATCGACAAGTTGTTTGTCAACAAGAGCATTAATAGTTTGGAAGTTAAGATGAGAGAGACGACGATGTCATAACCAAGAATTCTGAGCAGAAGCTTTTGAGAGAAGACAGATATCAGAAGAAGGAGTTAGAAGATTGTTGAGGTCAATGGTAAACAAGTTGTTATCTCTGGAACCAGTGAGAATATCAACGCCTTCCTCAGTTTGAACTTTACATTCATATCTTCTAAAAAGCACTTGAAGATCATTATCACAAAATTGGCCGACACTGAAAAGATTATGGCCCAAACCTTCAACATAGGAAACATGTTTGATGGTGATGCCATTTTGAACAATATCTCCATAGCCAAGAATGGGGGCGATATGATCATTTCCAAATCTCACAGTTCCCATAAACCGTTCAACAAAGTTCTTTAGCAATGATTTATTACCAGTCATGTGTCTAGAACATCCGGAATTGACATACCAGACACATATAAGGTATTCCTGTAAGATCGGAAAATATGGTTTTAGGTACCCACATAAACTGGGTCCATGTAGGTTAGGGGTGCAACATGCAAGCACAATTATTTGAGGTACGAATAAACTAAATAGAAACAAATGAACAAGTAAACAAACAAACAAACTATTAATCAAACAAATAGATAAATACACAACCAAACATTTGATTTATTGAAAGCAAAGAAACACATAAACAAGTTCAAAAGTAAAGGTACGAAATACAAGCATTGAAACTTAGTTAAAGGTAAGACAACAAGATGAACTAGTCCTATTAGCAGAAGTACTATCTAAAGCAATTTGCCTACGAACTATCCACACTTGTTTCACAGGGGTAGAGATGCCATCAATCTTGACTTTCCTAGAAGCATGTAAGTATCTATCTTTAGGAAGCCATTTACTGCTACTATTTAAGCACAAGTGACCTGAAACATGAACATTTTTAGAGTTAGAGAAGGACTGCTTGTTAATGTTCCTAACAGGTTGTTTGTTAATGTTCCTAACAGATTGTTTATCAAGATTAGGAAGGTTTGAGAAATCCATTTTAGCATATTTAACCTTTGATTTGGACTCCAAATTCACACTCGGGGCAATGGTCTTTTTGGGACAGGTACTTTCTTTGAATGAGTTTGATGCATTAGCTTCTTTTAATAAAGATTTAAGTTCGTCATTATGAACCATAAGCTCTTTGATAATTTTGATGTACTTCCATTCTTTTGTGACAAAAAGAGTTGACTTGGTTTGAAATTCTCTTTTGTCTTTTTGATGTGCATCATAAATTGTCATTTTGACTTTCTTTTCCTTTTCTAAAGCAAGGTTTAATGCATCAATCTCATCCAAGTAGATTTGGGTATCAATAGGGGTCTCATTGGTAGTAAATTCAGGATCTGTCTGAATTGAAACATTATAAGTCTTAACAAGATCGCATTTAGTTTGCACAGACGCATTAACAAGATCACACACTGTACCATGAGAATAAGTAGAAGATTTCATAACATCACAAACCGGAAAATTGGGTTCAGTGCAATCATAAATAACACCACTGTGTGGGGCAGAAACAACAGACATATTCTTAGTACAGTGATTTTGATTCATAAGATTATCTAGCAACTTTTGTTTTTCATCAAGAGATCTTTGCAGATCTTCAATTCGTTTTTCCAAAACACTTTGTGGAACATAAGGTCGAACGAAAGCAGGTTTTGGAACTGGACTTTCTTCTACTGATTTTGACTCATTTGAAGAAACAACAAGTTGTAGTTCATTTGAATTTTCATCAAGTTCAACAATTTTAACAGAATGAGATTTTCTTTTTGGAATAAGAGGAAGATTGAAAAGATCATTTGACTCATTGATTTGGTCATAATTGCATTTAATGGCACACTTTGCTAGACAATCATCTGTCTCATAATCACCATAACTTGGTCTCACATATTGAATGATCATGCCATATCTCATGTAATTGGCATCATACAAAGGTGGTACTTCATGTTGTGCCTTGAGCAAATTCTTTGGATTCTCAAAACCCAACCCTTGAGTGAACCCATGTTTGAAATCTCTAGGCTTGTTTAAAAAGATTTGTTTATTGGATCGATCGATCTTGTATACCTTTTCTTGATAAAATTTGATTTCTTCTTTGAGTTCATCAATTTTCTTATCAAGTTTTTGGTTATATGAATCTTTTATGCAACAAGCATAGTTTAAATCAGAAATTTTGTCTTCTAATTCTTTCAAAGCAGGGTTAGATTCTTTAAATTTTTGTTTCAAGGATTCAAGGTCATCAGATAAAGCATTTGCTCGAAACATCTCATTGGTCTTTGCAAGTTGCACCTCTTTGATGGTCTTAGTTAGTTCAAAAACCTTGGTCTCAAGGTCTTGCTTTGCAAGGTGCAACTCAGAAGAAGAAGTAAATGAAACAGAAGCTTTATTAGTCGATACATCATCAAAATCTTTTTGAAGTTTGTCATGTTTGATCTGGAATTCAATCAAAGATTTTTCTTTCTCTTTCAAAGATTCATTTAAGTTTGAAACTTCTTTGTGCAAAGATTTATTAGATTCAACAGCTTTAGTACAATTATTCATATAATGGGCCAGATGACACTTAGGAATTGTGATTACCTCATCATCTTCAGACTCAGAACTGGTAGAACCTGCATCTAACTCCTTAGAACGCTTGATCTTTGTCATGAAGCATACATTCGCTGCAAGTTCTTCAGTCTCTTCATCAGAAAGATGTAGCCATTTGTCGTCCTCTGCAAGAAGAGCAATACCACATTCCTTTTGTTTTGCCAGCATGAGCTTGTACTTGTAGTAGTCGGAGTTCCTCTGAGGAGGTTTGGTGCACTTGATAGCAAAGTATCCGGATAGTCCACAGTTGTAGCACTTTCTATCATCATTCTTCTTTTCAAAGACTTTCTTCTCAAACTTCTTAGGAGTCTCAAACTTTCTTTCTCCACTGACATGTTCGTTGTGGTTTTCAAACTTTGGACCTTGAGAATTCTTAACATAAGAAGAAACAAATGAAGTTCTGAGTTGATTGTTAGTAGGTCTTTTCTTGAAAAACTTTTTCTTGAAGGATTTGGTGAAGTAGGCAAGGTCTCTGTACACCTCTTTCTCTTTTTCATCCATTTCAGGATCACTTGGATCACTTGGTTCATCATCAGACACAACTTCTGCAACACTCTTTCTTGAAGATCTAGATAACTTCCTTTCTGCAACTAAGGCAAGAGGATCAAATGAGGAGCTTCCTTCATTCTTCATTTGTTGCTTATGGACAGCTCTGAGATTCAACTTCAACTTCTCATAAAGTGTATGAATAGTGAGTTTGCCGAAATCTGCCTGTTGATTGAGTTGGGTACCATAGGCTTGCCATTCTTCATCAAGGTGTCTGAGGAATTTGATGTTCAGTTCCATGTCTGTCTTCTTAACATCATTCTTTCTCAACTCATTAATCACATTGCAGAAACGTGTGTACACATCTTCCAGAGATTCACCCTTTTCTTGCTTGAAAGTCTCATAAAGATCAAGGACATTGGATAATCTTATAGTCGAAGACACTTCAGAACCTTGCAATTGCTTTTCAATTTCGTCCCAAATTTCTTTCCCGGTTTCATAAGAATCAACATTACAGTAAATGTCATTGGGAAGAGCTTGATAGAGATGTGATCTGGCAAGATTATCAGCGAGGGAACGGTTCTTTTGAGCAGTGTTCCAACTTTCTTTGGGTAGAACTTCCTTAGTGACTGGGTTTGTGTGAACAGCAGGGCCTTCTTTGTAAGAAGCTTTGATGTCGTCACCAAGTGGTTGTCTTGCAATCCAGTCCAAGAATCTCTTTTTCCATTGAGGATATGAACCACGATACAAAACAGGAGGTCTTGTATCGGAACCGAGAATCAATGAATCGTTTATTGACATATTGAGAAAATATGTAGAAATACCGGTTTTGAAGATTGAAGTACAAAAGCCGATTTTCAGAAAAGAAGTACAATTATCGGTTTTCAAAATTAAAGTGAACAAATATCGGTTTTGGAGTAAACCAGGTATTTTCACATCAAAATCACACAACCACACAGCCATTAACAATAAATATGGAAATTAATAAGAATTATCGGTTTTCAAGAAGAGAAATGGGCAGAGTTTCGACTTGGAAAATGATGAATATAAGAACAAATACCGGTTTTGGTGTAAACCAGGTATTTTCATATCAAAATCACACAACCACACAGCCATTAACAATAAATATGGAAATTAATAAGAATTATCGGTTTTTGTGAAATTCTTTAGAATTATCGGTTTTCAAGAAGAGAAATGGGCAGAGTTTCGACTTGGAAAATGATGAATATAAGAACAAATACCGGTTTTCAAGAAGAGAAATGGGCAGAGTTTCGACTTGGAAAATGATGAATATAAGAACAAATACCGGTTTTGGTGTAAACCAGGTATTTTCATATCAAAATCACACAACCACACAGCCATTAACAATAAATATGGAAATTAATAAGAATTATCGGTTTTCAAGAAGAGAAATGGGCAGAGTTTCGACTTGGAAAATGATGAATATAAGAACAAATACCGGTTTTGGTGTAAACCAGGTATTTTCACATCAAAATCACACAACCACACAGCCATTAACAATAAATATGGAAATTAATAAGAATTATCGGTTTTTGTGAAATTCTTTAGAATTATCGGTTTTCAAGAAGAGAAATGGGCAGAGTTTCGACTTGGAAAATGATGAATATAAGAACAAATACCGGTTTTGGTGTAAACCAGGTATTTTCACATCAAAATCACACAACCACACAGCCATTAACAATAAATATGGAAATTAATAAGAATTATCGGTTTTTGTGAAATTCTTTAGAATTATCGGTTTTCATTTTGGGACGAAATCGGTTTCGGTACCAATCGGTTCGGTACGGGGACCGAATATGAATACCGATTATGTGAAAAAGCATATAACGATAGAATGCAGTGCTACTCTTTAGTGATTCTTCCCTATTAGTTTTATAACTCTTATTTATATTATAGTATTACATCTCTTTATCGATTTGTATAATACAAACATGCAAAAAATCACTGAACTCTTAATTAAGAATACCTTTTTTGAACATAGCTTAGTCTATAGATTTGTTGAGATTTAAGTCTTTCAAGTGATGAAGCCTTGCGAGTACGAGTTTCAAATCAATGTATTTACCAGCAAAAATAAGAATAAATTGAAACCTATGAAAGATAGTTCTACATATAATAGAACAACTACAGTTTTCCTAATGGAATATATGGAACCCAGTCCATTTTTATTTGCTTCATGACAATAATTTCTTCCGACTCCCTTTGTATTGAGTTAATTCCAATCTTCTTTTAGAAGGTGGAAATGGAAAATCAATCTGCTCAATATTACAATATCAAATAACAGATATAAGATATAAAAATAAAAACAACTACAATTCGAAGAAAATGAAAACCGGTACGAAAACCGGTAAATAGAACAGAAAACTAAAATTTGATTTTTAAGCTTTATTGTTTAGAATTAGGATTTGAAACTTTTCAAGGATGATTATAGGAAGGTAATGAGTTGTTTAATGATAAAAAAACCGAAATACCGGTACCGAACCGGTACCGTATCCATATAATCGGTACGGTATTCGGTTCTCACTTTGGGCCATTTTCGGTATCGGTATTAGTCAGTACGGTACCGGTTCGGTACGGTTCCGGTACCGATCTCATCCCTAAGTTATTTAATGATAAAAAGGATGAAACTTTAACATGTTTAAAGGGTAAAACAAGGATCTTTCGGTAAAAAGGTAAAAACACAATTTAGCACAAAAATGAACAAAATCAAGCCATGATTTGGATTTGGATCTTTCACCAAGGTGATTTTGCTCTGATACCAATTGATATAATGCTAAATTATGTAATAAGGTTATGTGTGTGTGAGAGAGAATGAGAGAGAATATGGGAAATATGGAATATATTATGAAGGCTCTCATTACAAAGGTGGGGTGGAGGGGTATTTATACTAAAAGTTAATTACATTGAGATCCTCCCCTAATTACAACAAAAGCCCCTCCACACTTAATTAAAAGGACATTACTATTACTAAAAAACAAAACATGCACTAACTAATTATAATGCTTACAGCATGTAGGATTTAATCTTGATTTTAGTTAGTTAGTTAAGAAGTATTTAGTCATGTTTTAAGTATGTATGGTTTTGTTAGTAAAGAAACGTGCATGGAGGTGAAGGAGTCTTTGGTTGACCGAATTAAGGGGAGAAGTATGTGAACGTGGGCTTGCATAAAACCAGGACTACGTGTGCATGTGCCAAGGAGTTTGTTTAGTTTTACTATTATAAATAGCATTAGGTAGTTCAGTAGTTTTTTTGTACCCATTTAGAGAGAATAAAGCAAGTTTTCTTCTATACTTATTTCTCTATATATTTACACAACCATATATACGTATTTGTGAGTGTATTGTGTGTAAAGTTTGGGGCCTGATTTCCAACAATTGGTATCAGAGACAGGTTCTAAAGGAGGCCGTTTTGAGAGTCGGTGGCAAGGAGAAAGCAGCCCTCTCGCTGCTGGGCAGAAGTAGCAGTGGTATGGGTTTCGTTGTAACAATTTTGTGATGTTTTGTTATCACAGATTAGAGAAGAGGAGCAGCCGCATGGCTGCTGGAATGAAGAAGGCAGAATGGCAGCAGTTTGGTGATCAAAACCGTGACAAAATAAAGCAGCAGCATCGCAGCAAGAAGAAAGAACAGCAGCAAGGACATCACGCTTGTTCAGCAAACAGCAAGGAAAGAAAGAAAGAAAGCAGCAGTAGAAGAAGGAAGTAGCATGTGTGATCACATCTAATAATGTGATCAGAATAAAGAAGAAAACCAAGACAGAATGCTGGTTATTTAGATCAGCAAGAAGGAGAAAGAAAGAAGACAGCAATACCGCAAGAAAGGGAAAGATGATGGTGTTCAAGGCTGAAACAGAAAGAAAGAGAAGGAAGGCAGCAGCATGAGTTAATCATCATTTTGTGATTAATACGAAGTAGTAAGAAAGAAAGTAGCAGCAGTTAGAGGAAATAGAAGGTGGTGTCGGCAGATTACCTCCAATGAGAAGTTCACATCAGACCGAGAAAGAAAGCAAGACCGAAAGACGCAAGTCTAAAAAAAAAGAAGTTAAAATCAGCAAGCAAGAAAGTCGGATTCAGAATCATTGAATCCTTAAGCAAGAAATCAGCAAGATAATGAGCAAGTAATTGGACTCATGTAGTTCGTATAGCAAGAACCGGGTCATGTGTGACTCGTAGCAAGCAGCAAGACCAGACCTTTATAGTTTGAATAACAAGAAGCAAGAAACGAACCAAGCAAGATAGCGAGAATGGAGGTTCGAGTAGCAAGTTTATAGCAAGCATGAAACGGGTAACAAGTAGCCTGTTAATTAAAGCAAGAAGAATCGGGTAGCAAGTAGCCTGTTCATTGACGCAAGTCAACAAGCAAGAAGATTCGAAGAAAGCAAGCAAGAATGTATCGAATCAAAGCAAGTTAGCAAGAGTAGCAAGACAAAATCGATTCTGGTTTTAGCATGGATAGCAAGAACGAATGCAAGCAAGAATCGAGCAAGTAGCAAGAACCTAATCAAGATTAAGGGGGTGAATGTAGGATTTAATCTTGATTTTAGTTAGTTAGTTAAGAAGTATTTAGTCATGTTTTAAGTATGTATGGTTTTGTTAGTAAAGAAACGTGCATGGAGGTGAAGGAGTCTTTGGTTGACCGAATTAAGGGGAGAAGTATGTGAACGTGGGCTTGCATAAAACCAGGACTACGTGTGCATGTGCCAAGGAGTTTGTTTAGTTTTACTATTATAAATAGCATTAGGTAGTTCAGTAGTTTTTTTGTACCCATTTAGAGAGAATAAAGCAAGTTTTCTTCTATACTTATTTCTCTATATATTTACACAACCATATATACGTATTTGTGAGTGTATTGTGTGTAAAGTTTGGGGCCTGATTTCCAACACAGCAGCCCTAATTGACTGGCTTGTTGAGGTTGCTAAAGCTTATAGGCTGGTGCCCGAAACACTGTATCTGACTGTCAACTACATAGACCGATACCTTTCGGGTATTCCCATTGATCCTCGAAGACTGCAGTTGCTTGGTGTAACTTGCATTATGATTGCTTCAAAGTATGAGGAGATACGTGCACCGCAGGTGGAAGATTTCTGCTACATAACCGATAACACCTACTCCCACGATGAGGTATTGCAAATGGAATCCTCTGTACTAAATTTCTTCAAGTTTGAGATGACGGCTCCTACTGTAAGATGTTTCTTAAGGCTATTTTTGGTTCCTAATGTTCAAATGGATATATATAATATGGGCATTGATCCAATGCAATTAGTGTATTTGGCAAGTTACATATCTGACTTGTCTCTTCTCAGGTATAGTATGCTACGTTATGCGCCTTCTCTCATTGCTGCATCGGCAATTTTCTTAGCAAGATTTTTACTTACTCCATCACGAAAACCATGGAATTTAATATTGAGGAATTATACTCGGTACCAACCATCAGATCTACAAGAATGTGTCAAGGCCCTGCACGCACTTGTGTGTAAATGCCCACATTATAAGTTGCAGACGATCAGAGAAAAGTACAGTCGACGTAAGTACAAACGTGTAGCAAAGATCACCTGTCCTGCATCGATATCATTGGAGAATTTCGACGACATTACCAGCCCTTTTGATGTACAGATGGAAGAATCCACAAGTAGTTGCTAAATTTTTCATCTTTCTGTTGGATGGATGGATGCATAGGTTGCTTTATATCATTCTAATTACAATGTTTTCAAACCGCAACTGTTTGAATGAATGATTTCAGCCTGTTACTTATGGATGAATATTTTTCTTATTGTTTTTATCTTTTATGTACACAACTTGTTTCTTTCATGTTTGGGTTCTGATATTATGTTTTTTTTTATTTTTTCAACAACAGATGTTCTTAATATGGATGGTTAGCAACCGAAAATGCTCCACCATGATGTGTTGATGACGTTTCAATTGAGGGGATAAAGGACAAATTTTACATCATTCCAATCTCTCATCCTATTTTCCTTTGATTATACAACACTATTTTTGGGTGAAAGGGATATCATATATAAAATCAAGAGAAATTTTCTTCTTATTGTTACCATTTGACCAAAAATGACTCATGACATGCTATTAATATATATATGTTACTTTTAGTTGCTTGGTTTAATTTTCTGTTGAATTTTCTTAGCAAAGGGTGTCCTTATATTTTGGCTTTTATTGATTTTCATAGATTTGGAATGATGATAGATTGATAGCAGCCTAAATTCTAAAGAACTCGACCAAATAGTAACTCCAACGGCATCGCAATTAATCCAACTTTTTTCAAGCCAATCAATAAGAGGTATTACTTTTTTCCCACAGTTTGAACTTTGAAGTATGGTGTCGAGAGATTTTTGGTACTGTTTCTATATTTTGATAGAATCTTGTCTAACTTGAATTTTGTAATCAAATTGATGGGTAAGGTAACCAGCCAAAATGGGCGGGCCTCCCAAAAGGAGTCATGTTTGGCATCGTCTGATGTGGGTGGATCGGCATAGCACGCCGCTGCCATTAGGACGGGAAGTGTCAGGTCATCCACACGTAGATGCCGATTGGGGTGGATATAAGAGAGGGTTCATGTTTTTCCTTCACTCACACATAATAAATAACTCAGGGTCGTTCAGCACAGTGACAATGCACAACAAGGTAAGATGGTGATAGGTTTACGGAAAAAAACGTACAAACTCCCAAGGATAGTAACACGTAGAGTGGGTGAGACTCCAAAAACAAGAGACAAGAAGAGACTAAGCTTTCATATTTCACTTATAATCCTCAAAGCAAAGCAAAGCTAACATTACATATATATATAGGGAAATGGAAATAACTACTAGTAATACATTTAATCAGAAAGTGTGACATGCAAAATATGAAAGCAAATAGAAACGTGTAGCATAACTCCACTATCCTCATTATTATGCATGAACGTGTATGAGTGGTCTGTCTTCTAGTACGCGCACATGATGTCAGATCGTATCAGATGGTGTGTCTAGGATGAAAAAAGTGGTGTGACATTTATGTTGTGTTCAGGATCTTCCAAAATGGGTGTCCAGGCTACCCACAAAGCTGGTGGTCACCCTGGGATTAGTTGGGTTATAAAGCGGGTCAAATACCTATGTTAACAAAAAAACATGATCTTCCTCGTTAACATCTTTTTTAGTCTGTGGGGTTAAATAACAACTCCACATTCGTCAACGCTAATCAACTGCGAAGATCTTATGCTAACAAAAGTTGCTCCTAAATCTGTAGTTCTGTACAACACAAAATACATGTGAAAAAATTCTTAGAGATCCAGGGCTACAGGCTACACTGAATGATAGAAAAGGAAGCCATCTTCGGTTGTCTACTTGTCTTAACTTTATTCCTTAATGTTACCCCAAAAAATAGATGGCAACAAATGATTTCTAGTCCTTTATGAGTTTCAAACCTTGATAAACGGCACCGAGACGTAAATCATCCACATTGTTAACACTTCGATACCCATTTATCTCTCTTAAGCATGACAACCCGCGACGAGTCAAAAACTCGTGTAAATCCTCCTCTGTATAAAAGGTTTTGTCTTCAGTACGAACTGCTATACGTCCGGATTCATCGTAGTGGCAGATCTTTATAGAGACTCCTGCATGGAAGAATACATGAGGTAAGGGTGCGATGACATATGATGATAGAGGTTTCAAATGAGCTGGGTTGCTAAACGGTTCTTGTTAATAAGAGTGGTTTTAAGTATAGGTCAGGCTGGCTCACACAAGACACTTTGTTATCGAAGTTTTTAATATTTTCTATCTATGATTGTCACATATGATTGCAAATATTATCTCATGTCAGTAATAATCTAACTTTTTAATAAAATGATCCAGGGCTTTGCGCATTACAAATAATATTGGTGCCACTCCCTATTTGACCCATTATACCCATTATAACACTTGACCAGTTTCCATGTAAGATGAAGTTTTTTCAAGTATATTTTAGAGATTTATAAAGATGAAAGAGAAGATTACCAACCCGAATCGACCAATTTACAAGTAAACAGTTGAAATTGCCACATCCACATGAGATACGTTAGCTATATAGATATTGTAAGGGTACCTTCATCTAGGTGAAGATTGTAAGTCCCCACAGGCATGCTCCGGTCTAGTGCATGGATGATACTCTCTTCATCTTCCAACCAAAATGCCCGTTTTGATCTTAAGCCAAAAGCAGATTTTATTGCCTCTTTTATTGCTTTTGCTGATCCATCAACACCAATCCTTCTTGTGTACTCTCCACATTTCACAGTTATTATCCTCCCATAAGACGACTGACCTTCAGCACCTGCAAAATTGCTCAGAAAAGATGCTAAAAAGCTAAGGGTGGATCTATTTAGCAATCCATGAAAACTCAGCCCCTTGTTTCTAATACAAGGAACTTAGTAGAGGTGACAAAATGGGCCCTTTACACATGACATCTACATGGTTCATAGCCATCTGCTCATGAAGGTTGGTTGTGTTGGGTCAATAAGATTTAGTTTAGACCTTTGTCAACACAAGTTGAGTTAACCCACCTACACTTTTTATCTTTTGGTCACACTAAACCATGATCATAATAATATACCCTAATTAAAAAAAGTAATCCTTTTCTTTTTTCATAAAAACGAACACTACATGTCTAAATATACCTTGGATGAATTTTTAAACGTTTCAAAAATTTCATGCCGTTTCATATTTGGACTGTTTTCCCCCTTCAAACCATTGGCACCCAAGTATAACCATGCTTGAACATCTTCCATCTAAATAGACCACAACCGCCCTTTCTAGAGCATATATTTATGATTCAAGAGCTATCATTTGTATCAGATGGAAAATAAAGTATATACCATTTCCAGGATTTTCTCTCCAGTTCCAAGGGGGGACACCATGTGCAGAAACTGCTTCATCTGTAGTGATGACAAGAGGATCACCATCATTATCCAAAGGCGTTTCAAGATTCACTGTTGACTGGTCATTATCTGAACACCAAATAGTATAATTTATAAAAAATTGACCATGAGGAAGAAGTATGAAACAGCATCATATGTTATTTATCACTTTGCAAGCATCAACTGCCAAAAACAGAGGCAAATGATATAGCTAAATGTGAGACATCCTATGAAAAAATCGGATACTAGGGCACAATATCATAACACTAAACACTATAAAGTAAAATGTTGCAGCATTATGGTTCTTTAACAGTGCTATAAATCTAAATACTGTTATTGATACTTGCCATGTGATATACAAATAAAGATACAACTGAATATACTACCTAGTCACTACTATTTTGCTATAGCAATAAATGCTAAAACGATAAGTTGTATAAACTTTTGATCAATCGATGCTAATTGCTAAAGCATAAGTCTGTGGGTGTACACTGTACAATTCGAAAACCCAAATGAACCCCAAAATAGACTTGCCCACTTTGCTTGCAGGCTCACTTCTTTGTCCATGGAGACCACTCATGGCACAGTGGTGAGTAAAAAGCAACTATTATACTGGTCAAACGGACATTTATAAGTCTGTAAATATCAGAATGGATCTAACTTCAGTTTTGTGGCACAGTAGTAACTTAAGTTGAAAAATAAGTAGGTATACTAAAATATTATAACGAATGTAGTAAAATGAACAATGTATCGCCTCATCATAATATGGATGACTCAACTTGTGACTAATCTAACTATTAAATATGAACAAGTCAATTAACATTACATATATCAAAAAAGATTCAGCAGATATTCCCATTATACCAAATGGTTAATTGTAATAACAAATCCACCATGAAGATGGATCACTTGAAGATGGAAATGATCGATTGTCGACAAACCAGATGATGGCTCATCCTCATAATGAAAAGGAAAAATATGATGATACCTTATTTACATCCTCAGGTACAAAAATCTAAAGCTGTCAGACTAAAGAGACCTTCTGAATTATACTCAGAAAGACAAAGATGTCAGACTTCATGTCAGGAAGACAAAGTCTAAGACTTAAGAGACCTTCTAAATTATACTCATGAGGTTCCCACCTCTGACATGGAAATTGATTTAAACCCTGAACCCACGTTGTTAATATCCTCAAAGCAGGGTACTGATGTAAATAAGTAAAAAAGTTATCTGGCTCACCATCACATGATGTTAGAGCTTCTTTTAATATACGTAATGTTACTTGACTTGTTTCATATAAAGTTAGTTAACTAGATTAATCACACGATGAGTCCATCCTTACCATAATAAAAGTTTGTTAAGAGGCGATACTTTGCCAATAGAGTTTTGACCCATTTGAATATTTGCAGAATTACATATATCCATCTGACCAGTTCCAAGATTACTTTTGTTACAGAAGTTCAGTGATTGTTCCTAAGATGATAGCATCGATTTTTCAGAATCTGGTAGTATTGCCAAAGAATATGCGAGCTTGAGAGCTACAATCAAGGCGCACAGAAGTGAAGGAAAAGATATCAGATGACAAAGGAAATGCAGTATCATGTTGAGAAGGTACACATGGATCTAATCCGTGCGATTAATGTGTCATGAGGATGAAATGGCTAGTATCAGGAGAAACAGCTGCAAAATGAAAAAGATACAGTAATGAGTGAACAAAGTAGATTTCTAACCGCCGAAGAAACTTCACCTTTTAAGTCGTCAGGAAAAGATCCACAGAATGAAAATGTTACAGAAGAGAGTGAACAGCATAAAAGGCCAAAACACTATTTGAGTAGGTGTGTGTGTGGCTTCCATCTCTTCAAAAAATTATCAAAAACTTTAATTAGTATACTCAGTCTAAGGTTGATCGCTTCTACTAATCTTTCCTGTACTTTGCAGATTGGAACCTCAATGATCGTGTTCACTTTCTCACACAGAATTATACCAATGGGAAAAAAGGTAGAATGATAACAAGCAGCAAAGAATGATAGGAGGAAAGAGACCCAATACATTATAGATCAAAAAGCAAAAAGAGATAACAAATGTATTTAAAATGAAAGGAAGGTCACAAGTACTACATTTCTGAACTCAAGTACTACAGTTTGATGAGCATCTGTGGGTCCATACTTAAATTTATAACCATATTTTACATTTTTAACCCAATTTGACCCATTTGCATATGTTGCTGGTGTAAATGGTACGTTAGACCATTTTGGGTCGACATGACTTGCGGATTGGATTTTTGGCCTTAAGTAGTTACGTATCTTCTTTATAGGTTACTCCACTTTATGCAAGCAAGTCCAGTTTTATGTTTCTAAGTACACTTTGTAATGCTTAATCCACTTGGTGACAATCCATGGCAGTAATGAATTCTGTACAATTTGGGTATTAATACCCAAACTAACCGAAGACTTGAAATACAGCGATACAGAGGACATATTATGTATGCGAAAATCAGAATAGCAACCCTATAACTTAACAGAGTCCATGCATACTGACTCGGTATTCATGAACTAACAACCGGGGGCTAACAATAACGATAACCGGGAGGCTCCGAATACCCAGAATCAACTGGATTCTGTTTACACATGCCCGGTGGTCTCCGAATACACTCTGCTCATTGGCTTAAACTGTAAACAAAAATACTTAAGTTGAGTCGGTGAGTCCTCATTTTCAATGCCCTCGGTATCCTGTGATGCTAAGGCAGACAACTATCTTGCTTTACTTACATTAGTAAAGTATTTGTGTCCATAATTTCACCCTAGAATGATATAAAGTAACCTTATTTCACTTCCGATTTGTAACTATCTTTTGGCATTAAAGTGAGGTCCATGGGTCAGTTATATCCTACAGTAACATAAGTCGTGACATGTCTCATGTCTGTAATCAAATGTGCTAAGACTGTTTTAAGCTCGAATGCCCAATACTTACTTCAACTAGCATAACAATAACTTGGGTCAATACTTAAAAGAATTCACAATCACTATTTGAATTTTAATGTTAATGATTATATATGGCTAACAATGTTTCATATCTAGCAAGCACCACTCTATTTCTAACTTCATAATCAAAAGTTTATTCAAATAACATCAGTGTACCTTCCATAGGTCCAAACGGCATACCGGCATCCTCTAGCCCTGCAACCAATTCAGTCAACTAAAACTTTTTACACATTTTCTCAAAGAATAACAGCGCGAAAACAATAAAAAACAAGAATCAACCTTTATCCGAAAACTGAATAAACGAATCGAGCTTAGAACAACTAGGAGGAGACGACACACCATCCGCCGCACCACCGCCACCCTTACTATAACTACTAGTACCATTACTTGTAACTCTATTTCTAAGCAAATCATCCAATTCTTGATAATACAGCATTTTATTATTATTACCACCAAATTCATATTTCACTTTTTTAAATTCCTTCAACAAATTCCTCCATTTGTCCGTACACATAGCGGGTGATCTATCAAAACCCTTATCTTTCATTTTAGCAGAAATTTGTTGCCATAAATGTTTGTTCGATTTTGAGGCATTAAAAAGCCGATCAATTTCACGTCTGAGACTTATTAATATCCGGGTTTCTTCTTGTATCCAAGTTTCAGCTCGTTTTTTTGGTCCTCCTCTTAGATTTTGTTTGGTTTCAGACATGTTTAACATTTGTTGTTGTTTGAGTAACATGTTTGTGTTGTTGGTAGAAATTGATTTGGGGTTTGTGATTATTCGGAAGATAGATACATTTGATTTGTAAGTAAAGATTTTTGGATAGAATTAGTAAGGAAAAAGGAAATGAATTTTTGACTGTACGTTAAATTTGACAGAGACTTTTTGGGCTTTCTATTTTCACTTTCTAACCATTGTCACCTATCTATTTCCCGTAAATCATTTTTAACCCGCTACATTCAAACTTGATTTATTGGTGATTTACTCTTTTTTTTAAAGTTTAATTTCGCTGGAAACTTCGTGTCGTTATTCGACAACGGAAGGTCTAGCATACGTTATCTTAACCAGGTCCGCGCTAAAGAATTCTCTCGAAGTAAAATTGCCTATTTTCAAATACCCGATGAGAGAAAACCCCCTACTAACCGCCCGAAGGCACGACGATTATAGGGATAAACCCCCCCTCAGACTTTATATGTCCTACTCAAGACTTGAACACGAAACCTCTTGAATGGTGATGATCTTTCAATCATTGAGCTAAAGCTCAAGGACTATTGGTGATTTACTGGTCTCACATTTAATAATATATTGATTAGTGATTACACATTTAAACACTTTTAACATTAATAATCATCACACTGAAAGTTCAATTTATTGATGTCATATACCAAACATACTCATGTAAACCACATAAAAAGGAAATATTTTAAACTCAAATACACGGAAGGTTCAAAGTAGTAGTCATCGCGCTGAATATATTTCTAATCTTTAGTAAAAGTAAAACCTAAAATGTCATTAAAAAGTAATAACAACCCAAAAATAACCATTGGTTAAGTTTTCACCATTTAATGATTATATAATCTAACTATTCATTAAATTTGATGATGTTATATTTGGAAAAAAAAAAGGAATATAGATTCTCTAAAGTTGTATCAACTTTATAGGTGATATTGGACAACTCTTGACCATTGGATTGAAATCAAAGATCAAGATTCAAAACTCAAATTTGAATCTTGACCTTTGATTTGAATCCAATGTTTGAGATCGCTCTAACTTTACCTATGAAATTGAAACAATTTTGGAGTATCCTTATCAAAAAATAAGTCAAAAACTTTTTAGCCTTTTTATAACTTTACTTTGTCAATATTTTTTCCTTAACATCACATCTCATTAATACAAATATAAAATTGTCATTGTCATAAATATTATAAACTAACACCATTTGTTGACTTACTAAAGTGTTTATTTATTTGAATTTTTTTACCAACCTATCGGTAAGTAATTTTTTAATATGATTTAATACTTATGTCTATTCATAAAAATGCATATTTTTTCCCCAAACATTCGGTCAGAATACGACGCCAGGGAAACCTCACCGTATAATGGTCAAGCTTTACACGTACCCTAGACAACGAGATATTGACCATGAGCCGTTACAAGTATTCAGAGGAAGAACCTCAAGAATTGCCATCCCTAAAGATTGAACTAAGACCTTTGAGAATGCCTCTGAGCAATTAGACTAGACATCATTGGCAAAAAATGTGAATTCTTATAGAATATATGAAGTTTAAAGAGAAAATTTCATTAGATCACCCTGTGGTTTGCTGTATTATCAATTTTCGCCCCTGTCGTTTTTTTTATTATTACTTCACCCTGTGGTGACTTTTTGTTTCATTAGGCACCCCTCTCTCTAACAGACGTTAATGACACTCCGTTAAGCCCCTCACGTGCATAAAACGTGAGGGTATTTTAGTATATTCTTATCTAAAATATTCTTATAACATCTATTTTACCTATCATTACCTCCCAAGCAGATCAAATTTCTTCCCCATCCAAAATTTATTTCTTTCCCTAACATCTATCAAACATTATCTTCTTCATCACACACAGAAACCAAACAGAAATCAAAGTGTTATTTTTTTCTTTCTTTTTTTTAATTTTTTTTCATCAACAAAAGCAACAAACAACACCAAAACATCAAACACCCCAAATTTCATGTCTGTTTCCTTAATTTATATATATATATATATATATACAACACACACACACACACTTCTTTGTTCCCAAATCTTGTCAGTCACACACACACACACTGCAGCATCGGCGGCAGTAGGGAACAGAGAAAGAAAATGGGTCTCCACCGTCAACAACAACCCTCATTCATCCATTGATTCACGCGCCGTCGTGTGTGTGTATGTGTGTGTGAGAGAGAGAAAGATAGAGAAATTTTTGCACAACCGTCATTCATCCATTATTTTTGCACTTCCTCTTCATCATCATCATTATGATAATAATAGAAATGATTATGTACTCCGACGAGTATATAGAAAACAAGAAAGGAAAAAGGAGTTTAAATTTAGATCTTAGTTTACTTACATTTCCATTAAGGTATGAATTCCAATTTTATGATTATTGAAATTAGGGTTCTTGAGGAAATTAATTTTGGGGATTTTAGAGATTTTCTCAACCACCTCCGTCGCCGCCATGGACGACCTTTAAAGCTAAACAACCACCGCTGCTGCAGATCCCTGTTGATTGTCATGATCCTAGTTGAGTTAAAGCCTCAAGAACATCGATCATTTGTGTGTTTGATTTTGTTATTGAAGGTCATCTGTTTAAATATTGGGTTTGATTATCAAGACATTTGTGGGTTTTCTAATTTGATTTGGGGTTTGTATATATTTTGAGAAAACGAATTGTGATTTGTATATTTGAAAGTATACGTTTACTTTGAGTACTAAAGAGGTTTATGAGGATATTACTCTTAGATCTGAAAATACATCTATAAACATAAATATAATAAATCTATTCATATATCTATGTGTGGTACAGAGCAAAGAGCATACGTAAATCTATTCATCTAAATTTAAACCCTCTGTTTCGATCTAGAAATGATTTTAGATCTGGACTGGGTGGAAGAAAAGATGAAGAAGAGGATGATTTTTGGGGATAAGTGTGTTTGATCTGTGTCTTTGGAAAGGGTGGAAGAAATTGGTGTTATTAGTGGTTATTAGAAGCTAATGGACGAAAATGCCCTCACGTTTTATGCACGTGAGGGGCTTAACGGAGTGTCATTAACGTCTGTTAGAGAGAGGGGTGCCTAATGAAACAAAAAGTCACCACAGGGTGAAGTAATAATAAAAAAAACGACAGGGGCGAAAATTGATAATACAGCAAACCACAGGGTGATCTAATGAAATTTTCTCAAGTTTAAATTATAGTTTTTTAGACACGTTCGTTTGTAAATAATTTTGATACTACATTTTAACTCTTAAGTTTTGGTGATATAACTTAAATTTTCTAATAGGTTTAATAACTAAATAGGAAAATTTGATTGGCTAAAAAACATTAACAAAACTTTTTTAAATATATATTAAAATTAAAAAACAATAAAATGGATATGGGATTAATTCAAGTGTATCACGTGCTGGGTCTTTGTCGCTGAGATGAAGCTATATTAATGGGGACGTGTAGGCCGACCACCCCATATGTAATCCCACCACCCCTTTTGGAGCGACAGTCGCTCCTAAAGGGGTAGTAGGATACGACAACGGGCGACAGCATACGACAAATGTTATGTACGATTCGAACCTACCACCCCTTTAGGAGCGACTGTCGCTCCAAAAGGGGTGGTAGGTTCGAATCGTACTATTTGCCCCTATAATGTTTCTGTTTCCCCGTGACGATTCATGTTGCCTTTAAAAGTTCGACCGATCGAGTTTTACACTTCATTACACATATTGGTTCTCTCTCTATATCTTTCATATATATACACAACACACGCGCGAAACTATAGAAGTATATATAGATATAGATACATCTCCAGCTTGATTGTACGAAATTGTGTATTGTTTATTTATATGAATATGAGTTCAAGTAATATAGAATGATGTATATATTTGTAATGTATTTATAGTCTTATGTATAGATTTTTCAGATATTTATTGAATAAACTATGTGTAATGAATGATAATGTTATTTTATATCTACATTCCGAAAAACGAATGAAATTCATTTGCCTTTAAAACCTCACTTTAGTTTTACACTTCATAATCTGCATGGTCATCTGCGTTGTAAGTTGGCGCACCTCATTTCTGCAGAAAGAAATTATAAAAAAGTGCATATAAAATCTAATTATAAAAAAGTATATAAAAAAGTAAAATAAAAAGTGTATAAAAAGTGTATTAAAAAAGTGTATAAAATATTTCAGGTGTTTGACACACACATAGATTTGGTAGACTGGGCTCAAAGAACGGCAAAGGAGCTTGGTTATGTGTTAGTAACACGAAGATCAAATGCCACAAAAGACGGAGAAGTTAAAAAGGTGGTCCTTATTTGCAACCGTGGTGGAAAAAAAGATAAGCGGTTAACCGGGGCACCCAAAGGGACTACCAAAATTGACTGTCCATTCAAATTGGTAGGCCGTCTGACAAAGGACCATAGTTGGTGGGTTGAAGTTATAGATCACCGACATAACCATCCATCAGCTCGTAATTTGGAAGGTATTGCGTACGCAAGACGACTAACCGATGTTCAAAAAGAATTTGTGGCCGAAAAGGCGTTGCTAGGTTTTGGGCCAAATAGCATAAGGGACCAATTGAAGGATGCATTTCCCGGCATCTTGACCCGTTCACAAGACATTTCTAACTACCTTGCGGCAACACCGGCTAAAGCACGCCCAACAACGAGGGGAAACTCGAATGCAGGTGAAATAAGAAACATACCTGCATGTGGATCGTATAACTATCTGTTTATTTTTAAAAAAAATACGACTTCCTTATACTTTGGTTGTTTACCCGTTGCAGATCGTGCTCCAATTACTATCTGACCATCAGTACACGTATCAGTACACGACGGATAGCAAAACCGGATGTTTGACCAATCTCTTTTTCGTACATCCTACATCACTTGACATATGGCGTGCATTTCCTTGGATCATTGAAATAGACGCCACGTATAAAACCAACGTTTACAACATGCCGCTTGTTGAGATTGTGGGTGTCACTCCAACTGGCAAGACATTCAGCATTGCGCACGCACTAATTGAAAATGAGCAACATGCGGCATACACATGGGTGTTACAGTGCTTGAGGTCGACGCTCGAAGAAGGGTTCGTCGTGCGTGTGGCACTCACTGATCGGGATCTGGCCCTCATGAAAGCGGTAAAGGATGTGATGCCGGAAACGAAGCTGATACTGTGTAGAATACACATTTGGAGGAATATTGATTTACATGCCAACCCATCGTTTAGGACAAAAAAAGATTATGGTTCGTTTAAACATCGGTGGGATAAACTCCTAAAGTCAATCACGGTTAAAGAATACGCAGAGAATGAGCAGCGGCTAAAAGTATTCTTGGCAGATAAACCAAGTATATACATCCCGTCCCCATACTGTTTTTATGATAAAGCTTACGATGTAACCATGTAGCTAAATCACTTTTTATTTTCCTGCAGATCTTTATAAGTATCTACAAATACAGTGGCTTGCCTCGTACAAGGAGTTATTTGTGTCATGTTGGGTCGACCAACACCGCAACTATCGTAACTACACTACCAACAGGGTTGAGAGCGAGCATTCTTTGCTGAAGTCAGTTATGCATCAAAAGCGGCTTACGTTCCACAGGATCGTTGAATGTGTTAACTCTGTTGTCAGCGGGCAATACACCGAAATAAAGGGGTCACTGGAACATTACAGGCAGTACAATCAAAATAAACACAACTATCCCTGTTTAAAGGATTTGCTCGGTAAAGCCTCCCATGTAGCCTTGCAAATTATGGTTGACGAAATTGATCGATTGAAAAATACACTAAAAGGGGACGTGTCAAAGTGCGGGTGTACAGTATGGGCTAGCTGTGGCTTGCCATGTAGTTGTCGACTTCTAACATACATGCAGGAACGTAAGTACAGTTCATTCAAATACAAATGGTCCATTTTACTTAAAAATACTTAATGTAATATTTTTATTCCTGCAGGAAGACGTGTTCAAGAATATGAGATTGATGCATTTTGGTGCAGGCTCGATATAAACCCGTCCACCTGCCTGCCTGGAAATGTGAAGAAAGACTCGGATGATGACGAGCCTGTTGAGGACTTTTGTGGTGAGGTTACTACTGCCTTGGAACGAAAACCCATAAAAGAAAGGAAAAGCTTGATGTCAAAATACAAATAAAAAATGTACATAACAAACTGTATTTATAAAAATGTCCATACTTCGTACAAATAAAAAAAAGTCTAATCACCGGAACCGTCGTCGTCCTCACCGGCATTATCATCACCCACACCTGGTCCGGATACAGAGCCTGTTCCACTAAAAAATCCACTCATATCCGACAAGCTAGCAAATTCCCCTGATGGTTGGGATCCAGACGGGCCGGAGGAGGATCCAGACGGGACAGAATGCGATCCAGATGGGCCTTCCGGAGGTCCATAATGTGGTTGCGGCAACTCAACAGAGAAATCATGGGATCCGAAACCCCTGAGAATCCTCCCTAGTCCGCGCTGATGTCCCGATCGCGATCCAAACGCTTCCGGGAACAACTGGGTTGGAGGTGTCGGTGCAGGATCCTGTGAATGTCTCACCTGCGCAGCTTCCAGACGGGACTGCATATAAATAGTAAGGTAAGTTTAATAAATGGAGCAGTAATTAAAAGTAATTTAACTTAAAGTTATGTATATACCGCAACTTCCGGAGGTTGTAGTCTGTGGGTTGCCGCCCAAGTCGACTCCCACGTGGGCGGTGGCCCCTCCTTCTTTTCGTTATGGTGCTTGGCCTGCAAACAAGTCAAATAATTAGCATAAAAAAACACAAGAATTGTATACTTTTGTTAAAACCAAACGTACCAACGCCCGATCGTGGGCAAGAGAAATAGATCGCCGACCCTGAGTCCCCACCGCCTGTTTGGACCGGTTTGTCTTGTTTGTCGCGGCCCGCTTGACCCGGTCATCCCTCGTATAGAAACGCAGTAGTTTTCCCCACTCTTCCGGGTCCATACCAGCTGGCGGTGCTGTCTGCAGGGTATCTGCTTCGTCTACACCCCCCCGTGCTGTAAAATGCTGAGATTTGAATTTTGACTTTCTCTGCCTATATATGCTAGCTGCATCAGCATGGAAAGCCTGTTTTGCTGCCTTCCGGGTGGGGTCGTCCTCATCCTGCTCTAAGTACTGGTCCATCGCAAACCAGCGCTACATTGTTTACAAATACAAGTTAGCAGTTTCGGGGTTATCATTGTAAAACATATTAAGTAAAAAATATAAAAAGAAACATATTCTAACCTGTATTTCCTCCAAGATATTGTCCCTCAGAGACTCGGGCACATCGTACCATGACTCGTAGTACTGGGGGACATCTCCGATCAATGAGCCTAACAAAGATTTGTACATAGCCCCGTAGTCCCCGATCGACTGAAAGGTCTTCGATTTGTAATCGAAGTACATGGGTAACGGGCCTCCATTTTTCTTGAAGGCAGCCTCAAGGTTTAGATGTTTGGCTGCCCCTCTTGGTGGTGGTGGTCTTTTCTTCGACCCTACAAAACCAATAAGTAACAATAACATAAATAAGTTACTTTAAACGATAAGAATACAATTATTTCAATGCATAACTAAATTTAATGTAAAGTCAATTTTCTTACCGCTGTTTTTGCAGCCTGTTATTTTCTTCCCCCACGATCGGTGCGGATCGTTTCCATCGCCGTCGCCGCCGTGAGCTCCTAGCATTTTTCTTAAATCTACATAAATAATACACGTATTATAATACTTTTTATATCAACTTTTTGAACTACTTTTTTTTTAACTTAATTTTTTATATGACTTTTGTACTACTACTTTTTCAACTACTTTTTTTAAACTTAATTTTTTAACTACTTTTTTATATAAACTTTTTGTTATAGAAACTTTTTTTTAAAATAATTTTTTATATACTATGTATACACTTTTTTACATTTTTTATAAACTTTTCTAATACAAACATTTTTATATTTTTTAATACAAACATTTTCTAGTACAAAATTTTATAAACTTTTTTTTAAATATATTTTTTATATACTATGTAATACACTTTTTTTACATTTTATATTTTTTACACTTTTTTACAAACATTTTTACATAACAAAAACAAGAACAACAACAAGAACACAAGAACAACAATACATTAAATCTATGGGCGTATACAATACGTTAAATCTATGGGCATATAAGATCAATCCTAATACATCTATGCATAACAAGAATAACATCAAACTAATACATATACTATATAGCAAATTAATAGATACGAAATAAAAAAAAAAACTTACTTCAACGTTGGGTTTACGAAAGGGGTAACGACGGGTCGCTCCTAAAGCGTCACTGAAAAACTGGGTCGCTCCTAAAGCCTCACCGGAAAATCTTGGCCGGAAAATATGGGGGAGAGGGGGGTTGGATCGGTTGGAATGGAGAAGAGAAAATATGAGGGAGTTGAGAATGAATGAAGGGATGGATCCAGAGAAAGAATATATTCATTTTTTCGAGTCACCCTTTAGGAGCGACAGTCGCTCCTAAAGGGTTGTTTGACGGGTCAACGGTTCTAACGGGTATATGCATGGGTATCCGCGAGCAATAAATGGGTCACCCCTTTAGGAGCGACTGTCGCTCCTAAAGGGGTGTGGTCGGGTTACCAAACATTCCGTGGTCGGGGTATCTGGCCCGATATTAATTAGTTGCATTTGTTATTTCTAGATTGTTTTGTATTTGTTTTGTACTTTTTGGTGAAACTTGCTAGTTGCTAAATTTAATAAAACTTAGCCGTTCTAAAAAAAATACACAAATTTCACTTAAAATGTGTACAAATTAATAATGTTAACTATCAAATAATCATGTAAAAATATGTATGAATTAGCTGATATTAGTATCTAGTGATGGAAAATTGTCATATGTTATTACAAAATGAATTAATGTTACTGAAAGTGTTTGTTTTAATTAAACAGACAAAATGATATTGACTTTTCAAACTTTCTTTTTATAAAACTACATAACACAATATTCTTAAGACCAATATAAGCCGAGATACACTCGAACATTTTACAATTTACAAACCAAGTTGAACCTTCAAGGCTTTTATCAGGCATCTAGGCTAGATGGGCAACAACCAATGTTTTAAAACCCTGATTTTTTGGTTGACTCGGTTAGGTGATCAGTTTCGATTCAACCAGTCCATTTTCTTTATAAAAATAGAGTAAATTACATTTTTCGTCCTAAAGTTGGCACGTTTTTCACTTTTGATCCCTAAACTTTAAAAATTACAATTTTGACCTTAAAGTTGGCCAATTTTTTCAATAATCGTCCTTTGGCCTAACACCGTGAGTTTTTGACCGTTAAACGCCACACGTGACAAACATGCGAGGGTATTTTCGTCTTTAGACATCCTTCTTCCCCATCTAAACATAAAAACCCAGATCTGATTGATTTTCAACCCACCACCACATAAACTTTTACAATCCAACATGACTAAAGAAGAAAAATGAGAAAGGAATCCAGCACAACGAATTTAACTACCAACGAATTTACTCATATAATACGTATGTATACATATATGTTGCTTCACGTCATCCATAAAGTCCCCGCCGGTGATTCTCCTTACGTCAGAGCCAAACATGTTCAGGTAATCAAATCAATGCGAATGGATGTAACTAGAAGCAGTTGAAAATGTCAGTTATTT
>CM067168.1:12609061-12659574 GCA_034093135.1 Erigeron breviscapus | reverse complement strand
GGGGGGTCAACCCATAGAACTCATACCCGGTGAAGCACCATCCTCACACATGGAGCACGAGATATATTTTCTCCACTTGCCTTTGGCAAGGTTTGAACCTGTGACCTTGCATTCTTCATCTTGTGGGCCCGTGTGGTCACATGGTGGCGGTACTAGTTGATCTATGATCAATTGGTCCTAGTAATCTAATGTATCAAGAAGATGATTTTTTTTCTCTAAAGTTCATAGGATATTCTATATCCATAAACAATTCAAATTTTGTTTGCATTTATTTAATAGAAAAATTAGACACCCGATGTATCCTTTTGGATGAGCTGAGGGCAGACGAGGATCGACATGTGAAAATCAATACGTACAATGATTCATACACTTCTTATGAAAAGAAATTTTTGCAATCGAACCCAAACATATATATAATTACTATTTACTAGATTTTATCACAAAAAGGTCGTTAAGTCGTAGTAATATAGATTTTAAGGGTCCTCTAGTTTGTCGATGAATTACAAAAATAGAACATTTTCACTTTATTAAGGTGTGATAATATTCCAAAAATAGTTGATGGATATTGGATGAATATAACAATGAAAATGAATGTGGGTGATATATATAAATAAATACAATGAACATTTTGTGAAAAGAGACGTACAATGAATCTGAAAAGTTTGGGTTATGTTTGAAATCTAAGGGCGCGTTTAGTTTAAAAAAACTTCTCTGTTTTCCATTTTTATTTTCCAAGAAAATATGAAAAACAAGAAATGCTTTCAAATTGTATTTTTCTAGAAAAGTTTTCCTAAAAAATTAAAATTCTGTTTTCCAACTTTTGCACTAAAATTAGAAAACTCTATTTTTCAGTTTTTGTTTTCACTTTTCTATTTTACAAACCTTTTATAAACCTAAAATTAGAAAACAAAAGAATTTGAACATGTTTTCTAGTTTTCTAAAATGAAAACTCCATCTTTTATTTTGAACGCGTTTTTAAAATTTTCAAAGGTTTTTTAGAATTGGAAAACCCTTTTCATTTTTTAGAAAATTAGAAATGGAAAATTTGAAAACATTTTCTCGAATTAAACGCGTCATATTCCTTGTTGTTTTGTTTTATATCAAGTTATCAACCCCATCATAAGTTACCAATACGTCATTCCAAGGTGCTTTAAGCGGTCGGTTACGTTTTAAGATTAATCGTTACTCAATCAAAGTACAAACCTATGCATCTATATATGATGATTTATTTAAAAGAAAAAGATACGTAAATAATATGTATTATGACAAATTAATGTTGAATTTTTATACAGGTTAACTGATATGTTCTTGACTATATGTGAAACAGTACGATCTTATAAGTCAATTGGAATGCAAAATTTTGTTTTAGCGAAAAACAGTAACGCGCGTCATCAAACCAATATTTTATATCATTAGTATATATTACTCCGTATTAGAAATTGTGTGCTATATATTGATTTCAGGGTTAATGAAATAAAATTAATGGATTTTAATTTATTTGATATGTATTGTTTATGATGGTGAATTTTTGAGTTGTCAATTTGATGGAATTTTATGTTTCTTTTTTACTTAATAAACAAAAATAATCGTCAATTACCTTTATTTTACTTAATACATACAAACATTCTTTATGCATTCAGCTACTTAATACACTCAACACTTAATGACAAAAAAGAAACGGGCCCTAAATTTCAGAGGTCCGAATCCTTTTGTGTAGTATTTTATAGAGATGACGTGGCAAAGTTCATGAATATTCTGCTTAGAGTGAGTAACTGAGTACATCTTAATCATATAACTCGCCTTCCTTCAATTCCTTGAGTAACTTGTATAGAAATATATTTTAGATATACGAGAACGGTACCCGTGCGTTGCGGTGGTGATGGAGGTGATCGATGACGGGGTGGTGATGTAATGGCGGCGGCGGCGGTGGCGGTGATGGGGTGATCTACCTGACGGGCTCCGCCCTCGGATTTAAAAATTCGTCGAAAGTATATCGAATGACCACTCTAATGAAAGAGCATGAATTTTAAAAACACCCATATAATTTTTATAATTTATCGATGTACGGTTTTTGAGATAAAAGATTTTGAATGAATTAGAGAGAATAAAATGATTTATGAATGAGAGAGAAAAAAAATGATTGGTTGAGATTTGAGGAGAGAGAAAGGGTATTATAGTTATTTTAGGTAAATATAGAATAGATGAGAGGGACATTTTGAGGAAGTACTTAAAATCAATATTGAAAATTTAAGTTCAATGTTGAAAATTAGAGAAAATCTGCTTTATAATATCTATAATATAACTAAAAGAGGGGATTGGGGGTACACTTGGCACCCCTAATCCCACTCCTTGAGCCTAATCATCCTTCCTTATTAATTCTTTATTTTTTTAAATATTTTCTTAATAATGACCGACCTTTAGTTTTAATAAAAAAAACTTTATTATTATTATTATTTATTTATCTATCTATATATATAAACCCAAAAAACCTACGGCACAAAAAAAAATACCTACGTTCGACTACAAGGTTTTTTTTTTCGACTACCATGGTTTTTTTATTTATATATTTTGTTCATATTTTATCATTATTATTATTATTTAACATTTAATTCTTATGTTATTGTTATTATTATCTCTTTTAATTTAGTTTGTTGTCCATTATAGATTCGTTATGGCTTCTTCTTCAACAACAAAAAATAAGACCACATTAGTTCATCTTGAAGATCTTAAGCCAACACATGTTAACCATTATCTACGACTCCGTGTTGTGCATGTATGGACTATTTCGGATTGGAATAACCAAAGAAAATCAAAACGTTTGAGATGGTCTTTGTTGATGAATTGGTATGTATTTTTCAAATTATATACTGTACACTTTTAGAATATAACTATAGTTGGAAGAAAAAAAAGGTAAACTAGAATCAATATTTATATGGAGTTATTTTTCATATGTTTCTTCTTTAGCTTTCGTATTTTTCAAATTATATACTGTACACTTTTAGAATATAACTAAAGTTGGAAAAAAAAGGTAAACTAGAATCAATATTTATATGGAGTTATTTTTCATATGTTTCTTCTTTAGCTTTTGTATTGATTAGCTTGTGATGTTAGTCATATTGATGGTTGCATCTATAATATAAGACACAGAAAGTATATTTGTTATTTGAATAGCTAGATTATGGTATATGCATATATTTAGATACCGCCTATGCTATGTGCTCTTAAAAAAAAAAAACTTGCCTTTATAAGAATGCAGATTGCCAACAAAAACAGATCTATTTTGTTTCGAAATTAGAGCAATCTCATTCTAAGGCTATATGTCTGCAGAACTTAATCTTAATAATGACATGATTGTGTTCATGTTTTATTGAAGTAGCAATATAAAACTGATTGTTTGTCATAGATAAATATAAATATATCACATGTTTAGTCCATATCTAGACCTTTATATATTTTTACGCCTCATGTGCATGCTTTGTGACAAATACATATATTTACGAATTACGATGGACACCCAACCAATCGTACAATAAACGTAGTTTACAAATAAGTCCTTCAAAACCTGTGACGATTTGAACTTCACATAAGGCATTTGTTTTCAATTAGCTTATTTTCGTTCTAATTATAACCATACTTCTTCAAGTTTTTTGCCTTATTTGATTCGTTTTATATTTTATTTTTAGGGATTCTAGTTTTATTCCATATCTATTTAATAAACTTGATTTCCAATTTTTAAGTTTTGATTAATATATTTTGAGACTACCCGTCCATCGGACGGGCCTGAGCACTAGTAGTATAGATATAGATAGATATTATATGGAGTATTAATCTGAGTAATTAAGACTAGCATAGTACCCGCGCGTTGCAGCGGGGATAATTTACAATGCGCAAAATGACATGACGACGATAAATCACGTGTTACTCGAGAAAAGTTCAACACATCATATATAGTCGGTACCCAACAAAAAACGTAGATGTATACATGTTTTGGTATGACTCGTTAATTGATTTACCCTTCACTTGAAAGCATTAGCACCTCCTTCATGTTGGTCTTCAATGTCAAGGTCCTGAGAAATTGGTTTACCATCTCAATTTACTCACCTTCAACTTTCAGAACAGCAAGTCAGCAACCAGAATGTCTAACAACCACTATGCCTCCGGTAGAAGTAATCTGCATCATAGCACCAGCAATTTTCAGAACAAAATAAAGGGTAAAAAATCAATATGCATCGACTAATCACCGTTTGATTAAGCATTCTGTTTTTTACACATTTTAATATAAAGTGACTAAAAAACCTATGTAATCATATAGTAGGACCATAGACACGTAGATCATGTACTGTAAGTCTCTCTAAAACTTAAAGTATTTAAACGAAGCTTGTAATTTTTCTTACAAATGTAATTCGTGCACAGTATCTATCATTTGATTTCCAAGTAAGCTACCTCAAAACTCTTTATACACAAGTTATAAGGGTTTAAGATGCACCAAAAACTAAAGAAGCATAATTGTAGGCCTCTCTTAATACTAATCATTTGAACCAGTTTGACCCATTAACCGATATATCCATTTAGCCACTTATAACACATCTGCATTAAACAGGGTGCAGGCTATTGGCCGGGTCATAGTTACCCTCTTCCTACCCGCTTAACAGTAGTGGCATTAAACTAACAAACATGTATAATCAAATGCGAACTCATGTGTTGTCATCTTATAAACATAAAACCAACTATAGATAACCAACTTATCAAGTACCTAACTACCTTCATATAAAATCCAAACATAGATATGAATCAAGATTTTCACATACCTCATAATGGCTCGCCCTCTCATTCTAGAGTTCCATGACTCACAAACCGAGAACTCCCACCACTACACAATTTACTTAAATTACTTTCGCTAGTTCCACTAATATTTATTTTGTCCATTTCATGTTTGTTCATTAAAACTACTTGTACGCATACTATTTGTCACTTACTCAATAATACCCAACTAACGGTCAGTTAGCACTTAGCAGCCTAACAGCGTACCCACGTCACACAACACCTCAGTAGGGCCAGTCGCAAATCTCGGCCAAATTGGGTTGTTTGGGTAAACAGGAGCCAACTTGAAACCCATTTAAGTCAACCTATTAACATTCAAAATTGACGACTTGTTTCGGGTTAACTGAACTATATTCCAAAATGACCGATTCGAACAACCTATTTATGAAAGTAAAATTTGTTGAATAAGCATAAAGTGATACTTTTTAGCATCAAAATTAAAGTCAAGTGATAAATGTACTTATAATAGCTTTTAGGAGAGATCGATCATTATCAGTGAAGAAAGTATCAGCATATAGCAGTTTTGGGTGTGTTATAAGGCCAAGTAAAAGTATACACATTTTGGAAACAAAAAATATATAAATTTATTTTGGACTTATGCTTAAGTTCCCAAATTTGTTAAAACAAACGTAACTACCTCTGTACCTACCAAAATCTAACCAGAAGGCTTCCAAAGCACGAATCTCACACAAGTTTTCTTCCCCGTCAATGTACCTACAAGCTTTTGAATGTAAATTTAGTCATGAAAGTCCATCCTAGCCGCTGATTTAGACTACACAGCCTTGAATAGGCGAGCATCAAAAAAATAGCTAAAGTTGTCTATAAATAGCTCAAAAAACACTAGATAAGCCAATTAATCGTTCAATATATAACCAATTAATCGTTTAAAGAATCCATCATAATGAAAGCGTAATAACTTACAAGTTTCTCATTGAGCACGCATCCGAGTTTGGAGTCTCCTACAGCCAATGTGTCACCATCACAATGAGAACGCAACAATTTGCGCAAACCTTTGGTTTGGTTTCCTTCCATTAACAGAGTGGATGCTGAATGAACCATTGATGTGTTAATGAAATTGGAGAGAACTGTCAGGTTTAGCATCTATTAACTATTATCAAAAGAGTAGAGATAAACAAACAATGAGCATAGTCAAACACGAAAATCGGAACCATTATAGACACACACAACAACAATACCCGCAATCAACCAAGACATGATATCGCAGCTCAATTGAACCAAATTTAGGGTCACATCTAACAAATACGTGTGTCAATCAGCTGATGTAAAATCCAAGGAAAAATCCCATTAATCCAATCATCGCATACAACATCCAACTTAAATACTCAAATAATAAGGATAAAAAAATCAATAACTATGCTAAATCAATATCATCGAGCGGCCAGGAATACCTGTTTTTTAGTTTTGAAACTTCGCATTGGAAGATGAAAATTAGGGAATATGGCTGCAGATGCAGATGATGATGGATGGTGGCGATTGACGCCGGTGATGATAAACGACGGTGGCGCTTGACGCAGATGATGATGGACGACGGCGGGATCGCGGTGTTCATTGAAGCAGCAGAAGGTGAGGTGGCCGATTGGTTTTTGGGGGTTGGGGGGTTTGCGTGTGTAATCGATAGAGAGGGAGGGAGGGAAAAGGTTAGTGTGTGTGTGTGTTTCTGTAATTGTCAGGGGAGCAAGAGGGGAGCCTATGAGAGAGGAGTTGTTTAAGGGCACAGGGTAATATGGGGATATCGCAAAAAAATGATGAATTTCTTAATCCAATATGTTTTATAAGATGGTACAGATGCTGAATTTCTTAATCTAATATGTTTTAATCAAGTAATTAAGATATACTGGAAGTTAAGTTCTTTTTGAAGTAAAAAAACTCTTATTACCGGTTGACTAATTTGTATCACTTGTTTTTGATAACATGAAAGCTTGATGGCAATATATATGTATCACTGCGACTTTACAAAATTTACTAAAAGCAGTTTCAATTTTTACACCATTGGGTGGGACTCGTCCTTTGACTCGTTTTGGGGGACTAGTCCTTCCAGGGACGAGTTGTTTTTTAAGAGTGTGTGTGGTGTTTAAGGGATTAATGGTATAAAAGGTGGGTCCAAGACTAGTCCTTGTATTGGGTATGTTTTGGGGGAGATTAGTCCTTGGAGTGTTTTTTGTTGATGTGACGCTGACAGGGACTAGTCATTGAGGGATGAGTGATGGGTATTGGGTAGCCTCTTAGTACTTATGTCATAAAATAGCACAAAATTATGTTATATATGGCATAGCGCGCCCAATGGCCACCTTGCTGCCTTAAAAGCTGGGCCCACAAGTATAGACCGAGAGGTCGCGGGTTCGAACTTAGTCTCAGACGGTTCTCCCAATTACTTTGTGGGTATCATGTGGAGGCATTTCGCATGCATCATACCATACCTTTGCAGGGGAGGGATGATGGGTACCAAATGGTACACAAGATTAAGGTGTTTCTGCCAATCTACACTTTTAAAATACAGAGGCTAGGAGCTAGCGTTATGTTACATATATTTGTCCGTGTGAGTTTTCACTTTTTTGTACGTTCTCCTAGAGCTTTTGGTATTAATATTTCAATTTATTAGTTTAACAACAATAGAATTACTAAGATCTTCAAAATAGAATAAAACAAGAAACATTACATTGGAAAATGTCAATATCATCACAATCATAATAATAATGTTCGGGACCTTGTCGACTTATCTAAATATCCTTTTCTCTCTTGATTCCTCTCCCATTCCTTCAATATAAACTCAATATAAGTTAGTAAACAGTTTCTTGATTTGATTTTTTCCTTTTGATAAGATACCAAGAGCTGTGTATGCATGAATCTAACTATTTTTAGTTGTAGCTATATCCACTTGAAGTAATATACAAATGATTAAATAAAGGATTGTGAAGCAATTTGACGAACAACACTTGTGAGAAAATCATGACTTTCCTTTAATATGTCTCTTTTGTTCACAACTTGCGTTGTGAATGGTACCAATTACCACCCACACTTAGTATGGGCATTTCTATCAACTTGCTGTAGTATATATATATTGTTTTATTTAAGAGTAAATTGCATTTTTGGTCCCTGTGTTATCACACCTTTTGCATCGGTGGTCCAAAATCAATTATCGTTGCATGGCAGTCCAAAATTAAGGTTTTCGTTGCAACCATAGTCCAAAAAGCAACAGACGTTTATTCCTTCCGTTAGTTCAGTCACGTGTGACCCACGTGATGGGCACTTCTGTAATAAACCACCCACCCACCCTTATAAACCCTTTCACCCTCGGCTTTTACCCCCAAATCAATTCCAATTTCATAAAACCTAATATTAACAAATCAAAATCTCCTACAATGGTGAATTGTAGGTGTGGATCTCCTTCTCTAATTCGTACTTCGTGGACCATGAATAACCCAGGAAGAAGATTCTTTTGTTGTGCTAGAAAGGTAACAAATTTGTATTATATTTTTTTCACTTTAATTTGACCTAATTATTTAAAACTTTTTCGTAATTGTGAATAGGGGTCAAATTGTGGTTTTATCACTTGGCTTGATCCACCAATGTGTAGTAGAGCTGTGGAAATCATTCCGGGTTTGTTGAGATCGATGAATAAGTTTGAGGAATCTTCAAGAGAAAATGAAGCTAAAGCAAGGAAATACAAGAAGATGTTAGTAATTAGTTGGATTTTTTTCTTGTTTTGGTATTTCTTTGTATCATAAGTTTCCATGTTTGAAACTTGATTTTTGTACTAATGTAATCAAAATGGAAATGGAAATGGTATTTTATGTTTTCTGCATCTCTTTTAATCTTTTTTTTTGTTTTGTTTTTGTTTTGGTATGTCATGTATCTGAGATATATCCTGATTTTGATTACCAAAACAACTTGAATACCCTGATTTTGATTACCAGAAGTACATAACTAAACCAGGTGGTTGAACTTACAAATGGTTGAACTCATACATGTAATAAACAACTTCAATACCCTGACCAAATGCAATACTAGAAGGTTGAATTCATACATGTAAGAAACCAGAAGTACATAACTAATAAACCACAATCTGACAAGCAAAAATAGAGAAAATTGTGCTATATTCCACAGCACTCATACATTCATTAAACTAGGTGGTTGAACAACAACACAAGTCTTGAAGTACTACATATTGTCTAAACAGAGGCAAGATAACCAACATAAGTCTTAAACTACTACATATTGTCTTAGATAAAAACAAGTAAATGGATAACAAGTCAATCACTTTGCAGAAGTTTTAGTGCCAGTTTTCTTGTTCCCAACCTTTGCTGCCTTTGACTTTGACCCAGAAGCTTGTTTTGTTGGGACCTTTGGGCATGTCCTTTTGTTATGTCCATCTTGATTACAGTTTCCACATTTCTTGTTAGCTGCAGCTCTTGTTAATTTACCTTCCTTCACCAATTGTATCTCAGTTTGACTTCTTCTTCTTTTCTTCTTTGGTCTTCCAATTGCAACCTTATGCTTGGGTGGTAAAATCACAATAGGGCTGTCAGATATAGGCCAGTATGCCCTCCCCTTTGTAGGACCAATAGCAAAACTGTACATTGTTTTCCAAGTATTAAGCCAGTAAACAGGATGCACATAGGACTCAGGGATACGAACTACTTGTTCATTATCTTTCATATTGTAGAAAGCTGCCACAACATGTTTACAGGGCATCCCCGTTAATTCCCATTTCCTACATGAGCATGTCTTCTCTTCCATGTCCACTACACATTGATCCATCCAAGGGCCAACCACTTGAAACTTGGTGCCACCATTCCATGTTGCCTGTTTGTAAAGAACATAATATAAGAACATACTTATTTAACCTCCTGCATGTGTATAAAAATATTTATATTGATACCTTGTACTTATGAGCCTCCTGTTGGATTGCATCAAACAAAACAGTTGCATTTGGGGTTAATGGTCCTTTGCAGTCCTTCATTATCTTCTGGACTTTTGCATTTCTTTTCATAAGGTATTCTCTAATGAACTCTAAACATATAATAATTGGTTTCTCTCTAGCATCAACAAGTTTGGAGTTGAATGATTCACACATGTTATTCAACAGAACATCACATTGGGGCCTCCCTATCAAATTAAAGACCATTTTACTTTTATAAAAAAGGTTTATAAGGGTGGGTGGGTGGTTTATTACAGAAGTGCCCATCACGTGGGTCACACGTGACTGAACTAACGGAAGAAATAAACGTCTGTTGCTTTTTGGACTATGGTTGCAACGAAAACCTTAATTTTGGACTGTCATGCAACGATAATTGATTTTGGACCACCGATGCAAAAGGTGTGATAACACAGGACCAAAAATGCAATTTACTCTTTATTTTATTAAATAAATGATAGTCATGTATCCCATCTTCGATGCGAAATATTCCCAAACCTTCGTATCGATAAAGACTCTTTGACATAAAGTCTTTGTTTCGCAAAGGGTAGTAATGACTAACTCAGGGATTTTGTTAAAATTATGCAATATATGATAATAGATATATATCAACGTACACTGGTCGATCGTATACCACAATTACAAATTAGTTGTGTATTAAACTACACTTTCGTCTAATTTCAAATATCCCAGTTTGACTGCTCCTTTTCTTTTTCTTTTTTTTTTCTTCAACTTTAATGGCATAAAGAATTTAGCTAAAAATATTTAAAAAATGACCATGTGAAGTCACTCACCAGTCACGAATCAAGCTTAGCCTTTGCGTTTAAGGTTCAAAACTAGTTATGTTGAGTTAGGCTAGCTCCAAAACGGCAAAACGTGAACTAACAAATACTAATTATTCTTCAATAATATTAAACTAGTATAATACCCGCGCGTAGCTCGGGTTATTTTTATTTATTTTTTAACTTGTACTTCACATTAGACAACTTAAAAATAATACCATATAAATCAAATCAACATAAATTAATCATAATAGTAAAAGAAACAAAAAGTAAAATGATATATAAGAATGCGAATAATCCATGAAGTCATAAAAAAGATAGGATCCAAATATAAGACAAAACCTAAAATGAGATTTACTAAGTAAAATGATATAAAATCTCTATTTTCATTGAAATTTTTTTGTATATAAAAATGACGAATCTTTATTGGGGTCCATGGAGGCCCATCGTTTTTTCGTTCAATGATTTTGTTTTATTTTGAAAAAAACTAGCATGGTACCCGCGCAATGCGGCGGCGGTGACGGCGGTTTAGTGGTGTCGGTGACGGGTGGTGATGACATCGACAATTGGTGTCGAGTGGTGTAACCGTGTAAGTTGATGTAATGGTGATAGTGGAAATATTTTAGAATATAAGGACTTAGAGTGTAAATTAGCAAGATAAGAGTTTAAAGTGTAAATTAATTCATTAAGGACAAATTTGGTAATCTCTAATAACCCTTTCCATATGGGGTGTTTATTAAGGGTAATTTAGTACTTTTGCATTTAACTATTTTCTAACACTTTCTAAAAGTAGGGGTTGATATTTATTATAAAAGATAACACGGTTCCCGCGCAATGCGGCGGTGGTAGTCGTGAGCGGTCAGTGGTGACAGCGACGGTGGTGATGGCACGAGTCGCGACTATAGGTGGTGGTGGCGGTAGCGGGTGTTGTAGGTTGATGTAAATGTAATTGATGTAGAGGTAATTGATCTAAAATGGTAGTGGGGATGTTTTAGAAAATAAAGACTAATGGTGTAAACTATTTCATTAAGGATATAATGGTCATTTGCATCTCTCCTTTTTCTAACTTTTAAACAAGGGTGGATAATTTTTATATAGTAGTATAGATTAGATTTACTAAGCCAACTCAATTTGATTATTAATTTTCTTAAAACTTTTGGGTCTCCTATTTTTTTTAATTTAAAATTTAGTTAATTTGATATTCTGATAAGTTTAGAAATCCGTTAACAATAACCTATTTTAACTTTTATTGCCCACAATTACACTACGGTGATTGTCTAATACATAAATTTTTGGTGTTATTAATGTTCGACCGGACTCGAACCGAATGACTCAAATATAATATTCAAAACGTAACGATAGGAAAGAAAACTTCAAAATCCGCACATTTTATTTTACACTTTGGCTAAATTTGCCTCAAGAATAAATTTTCAAATTTTATTATTTATTAATGATTACTAAATTCATGATATACATTTCTAATTACAAAAATCTTGCAATCACTTATTGAAACCGACTTTTTAACCCGGGCAAATGCAACAAGCATTAATTTAGTTATTAAAAATTAAAATGATATGTTAAACTAATTAATAAAAATTTACAAATAAACCTTACACCAATCAAATCAATTAAGTCATTTTTCTTCTTTTTTTCTTTTTTTCTTTTTGATTAGTTCACGTTACATGTAACATGTGTTTGTAAAAATTTGTTTGTAGTATACTTGTAGATCTTACATTACTAGTTGGTTATTTCCATCCAATGAAAAAAAACATTATTATTTAGTTATTTATTGGGTTACTGCTGTACAAAATAATAATATTTGGGTTACTAAAACCAGCAAGGTTCTGATTGTCATGGTGCGTACGGAAAAGTTTATGTTTTCTTAATTAATAGAGATAGATTAAACAGCGTAAAAGGTGATAATCACCATACAGCTAATTACTGTAATTCTTTAACTACAAGTTGACCAATTAGAGTCTTTATTTCTCAATTAAATATTGAATGAAAAGTTAATTTAAATTAAATAAAAATTAGTACTTGCAAATTCCTTTATATGGAAGGCTGAATCTGGGATTAAACAAATAATGGGAATGGACACCATGGTCAAAAAGATGTGTTGGAATTTAAGGATTTTTTGATTTAAGGGCAGATTCATTGTAGTCTTATCAACTTGCTTTGTATCTTGTAATTTTGAGTTTTTAAATACATATGTTTGTCAAAAAATCATACTAACTAGTTTTTTGTCCCCGGACGTTGCCCCGGGAGACATTACGTAACATCTACACGTGTGATGTGAAAAAATTATATAAAATGAAATTTTCGTGGCAAAAGTTAAAAAGTGAAAAGTTATGTGGTCAAAAGTAAAGAAAATGAAACTTTGGTGGTTGAAGTTGAAAAATTTGAAGTTATGTGGTAAATAGTTAAGAATATGAAATTTTGTTGACAAAAGAAAAAAAAAAGTTTGTGTGAAAGTAAAGAAAATGAAACTTTCAAAATAAACAATACTTTTGTGCCAAAAGTAAAAGAAATAAAATTTATGTGACAAAAAGTAAAAAGTTAAAAGTTTCCGTGATAAAAAGTAAAAATAAAATAAAACTTTGGTGACTGAACTTCAAATATTTAAAGTTATGTGGTAAAAAGTTAAGAAAATAAAACTTCGTTGACAAAAGTTAAAATTCCAAAAGTTATGTGGTAAAAAGTAAGAGAATGAAACTTTCCTGGCAAAAGTTGAAAAAATAAAAGTATAAAAAGTAAATAAAACAAAACTTTTGTGTGGAAAGTGGAAGAAACGAAAGTGATGTGGCAAAAGATAAAGAAATAAAATTTATGTGACAAAAAGTAAAAAGTTAAAAGTTTCCGTGATAAAAAGTAAAGAGAATGAAACTTTTGTGACAAAAGTTATAACAATAAAATTTTAAAAAGTAAATAACACAAAATTTTCTTGCAAGAAGTAAAAGAAATAAAATTTATGTGACAAAAAGTAAAAGTTTAAAAAGTTTCTGTGATAAAAAGTAAAAAGAATGAAGTTTCGTGGCAAAAATTAGAAAAACGAAAGTTTAAAAACAAAATAAACAAAACTTTTGTGCCAAAAGTAAAAGAAATAAAATTTATGTGACAAAAAGTAAAAAGTTAAAAGTTTCCGTGATAAAAAGTAAAGAGAATGAAACTTTCGTGGCAAAAGTTAGAAATACATATGTTTAAAAGTTAAATAAAACCAAACTTTCGTGCTAAAAGTAAAAGATTAAACTTTGTGCCAAAAGTAAAAGAAATAAAATTTATGTGACAAAAAGTAAAAAGTTAAAAGTTTCTGTGATAAAAAGTAAAGAGAATGAAACTTTCGTGGCAAAATTTAAAATAAAGATGTAAAAAGAAAAAGTTAAAAAGTAAATAAAACTAAATAAACAAAACTTTCGTGCCAAAAGTAAAAGAAATTAAAGTTATGTGACAAAAAGTAAAAGGTTAAAAGTTTCTGTGATAAAAAGTAAAGAGAATGAAACTTTCGTGGCAAAAGTTAGAAAAACGAAAGTTTAAAAACTAAATAAAACCAAACTTTTGTGCCAAAAGTAAACGAAATTAAAGTTATGTGACAAAAAGTAAAAAGGTTAAAAGTTCGTGGCAGATTTGTGAAACAATCCAAGTTTTGTTGTTGTACCTTATGCATCCCTATTTGTACATTTAAGGACCAAATGTGAACAAAGGTAAAGTTTGTTGGGAAAAAACAAAGAATCCTTAAACTTTTGTGGTAACATTTAAAAAAAGAAAAAGTATACTGTAGTTTTTCAAACTTAAATTGTTATATTATAATAATAATAATTAATAAACTAGTATTACTACTTGCGAGTTGCGACAGATTTTTATAGGCTCTTAAGAGGCAAATGGTAGTTGTTTCTTCGTCTGATGAGGAGGGAGATGATCTGATGGCTACAAGAGATGGTGTTTCAGATGAACTATATCAAGCTCTTGCCGCGGTAACAAAGCATTTCAAGAGAAAATTTTACAAAGCGAGGTCAACAAACAACAATCTCCGCACTGCTTCTACAAGTGCATTTCCCAAGAAGGAACATTATCATCCTAAGAGTAATGAGCAAGGAGAAGCTAATGGATCAAAACATGGTGAAAAGAAGGAAGCTTATGAGAAACAAGCTGTTGAGAATAAGACATCAGACAAAAAGTGCTACAATTGTGGTATTCCTGGACATTTTGCTGTTGATTGCAAACAACCTCGAAAGCGGAATTATGAGTATTACAAGCAGAAGATGCTATTAGCCAAACAAGTTGAAGCAGGACATGCATTGCTTGCTGAAGATGACAAATGGCTATTACTCACAGATGATGAAGATCAAGATCTCTCTGCTAATGTTTGCTTTATGGCAAGGTTGGAAAAGGACAAAGTTTTTGAAGCAGAAAGCACTGATGATGAATACCCAGATGATGAGGTAACTCTCGACTCTACCTTTTCTTTGATTAAGGATAAAGAGTCATGTAGATTAGCTTTGTCAAATTTGACAACTCATATCAAATCTTTAGCCAACAAAAACAAAAAGTTGAAAAATAGTATTTCATTTTCTAAAAGTGAATTTTCAAAACTTCTTGAAGAACACTCAAAATTACTTTTTGAACATGATGCTATTAAACAAGATTTTCAAGCATACAAAGATGAAATGTTGGTTAAAGAATGTGAGTTGAATGTCTCTCCTGATTATAAGTTATTACAAAAATGTCACAATCTTGAAAAGACCATTCATGATCTTGAAAAGGCCAATCAAGATCTTGAAATTCAAAAGACCAATGAATGGCTTCGGGAAAATGCAAGACAAATGGATGTTGATATTCTTAATAAAAAGCTCCAAGAAGCTAAACCAAACAATGTTGAATTCGAAAGGAAGATTTCTGATTTAAATCATAAATGTTTTCTAAAAGGCATTGAGATTGAGACTCTTGAAAAACAAGTTGAGGAATTTAAAAAGAATATACTTTTCTATCAAGAAAAGTTATATAAAGTTGAACAAAATCCTCTCTTGGATTTCACTGCCTATTTCAACAAGTCAAAAATTGACAAAACGGATCTTCTTCTCGGGTTGGGATTTGAGAATATCACACCATTACAAAAAGCCAAAGAGGAAATTGAACCCCTGTATGATGAAAATTTTCTACGACTTGGTATGATACAACAATTTATTCGTCCATTGGATGACGAATTTGAGACTGATGAAGTTGAGAGAATACCAAAACAAGAATTTTTGGTTAATTATGATGCAATAAATGATTCATACAAAACTAAAGAATCTTCTATTTTCAAATTGGAAGAAATTGAATCAAATTTTCAAAACCAAGAATCTGTCGGTACTCCACCTAAACCAACTAAAATGTATTTTCCAACCACATTTTTGGAAAAACAAATAGAAGGTTTACAACAAAAGGTGAAATCTCAACAAAAAGTTATTAATCACCTCAAGTCTCAAAGTCGAATTCAGAGGATAAATGTATTGTTGTTGATACTAAGAAAGTTTGTGAGAATGTTTCTACTCAAACTGAAAAGTGCTTTAGTAGACAATTCTACTCAAACTACTTGTGATTCATCTACCAATACCTCTACTCAGACCTTGACTGATTCTCTTGAATGTACTTGTCGAAATACTGCTACTATTATGGTTGATGATTATGTGCAATCTGATTTATCTGATGAAGAACTTGCACATAGTTTAGTTTTGATATGGTACTTCTATAGGTTTTTCACATGCAACACTGTTGATGAGTTAGTTGTTCACCCTAAGCCTAGTGCTAGTATAGGTGTTGATACGTCTACTCAATTTTCTTGTGAGACCAAAGATGTGTCAGTTCAAGTTGACTTAATTTCCGAGACTACCCATGATGTGAAGTTAGACACCAAGATTCCTGATTTTTCAAAACTTTCAAATGAATTTGAAACTAATCAATCTCCATTGAAATTTTCTTTTTCAAAAGATTTCACAAAGGATGATTTTGATAAATTCATGGAGGGAGAATATGTTTTTAATTCAAAAACTGAGAAAAAGATTGAATCTACCAAAATCAAAGTTGAAACAAAAGTGGAATCTCAAAAACCATTGTCCAAAGCTCCAACTTCATATTACTTAAAGAAACGAGTTAAGACCAAACTCGTCAAGACTGAACCAAAGACCATTAAGTTAGAAACCTTTGTTGCTACCCCAGTGAAACATGTCAAAGAGGAACAAGCTGAGACCCCACACAAGACAAAGTACACCAAAGTGAAACTTCCGAAAGACTATTCTAATGCTTCTCAATCTAGCTCTCAATCTAGCGTTATACCTAAAGTGTCTAAGTCTAGCTCAGTTTCGCTAACTAAGGATGCATCAAATGGTACAACTAGATATAGGGATAGATATGGATGGTTTTCTCATGATAAACCAAAGAAGCAAGAAGTTTCCTCACCTCCAAAAGATTCCAAAAAAATGAAAGTGTTTAAAACTCCTAGTTCTAATCTTCTTAGTTTCAATTCAACAGGTGGAAAGAGCATAACTAGTGGTGCTAAATGGGTTGCTAATACTTTAGTACCTAAGATCACTAGTAATCAAAAAGATGTTGAGAAAAAGAAGAAAAGAAGGAGGAGAAAGGCTGTGAATAGGAGGAAGGGTGTTTCTGTTAATCAAAACAATTTTTCTTTGTTAAATAATGTTGAATATGCCAAGGCAAGACCTTGTGAGCTTGTAAACAATCTTAATTCCCGTAATTGTGTGGTTGATGTTGATGCTTGTAAACATGTTACTTTTAATTCCCATGTGAATGTTCGTACTTTTTATTCAAATGTGTTTGTTGATAATGTGCTTGTTAATGCTTATGTTGATTCGAAAAACATGTTTGAATGCATTTCCTAAGTTATATACCCTGCCTGTTTTAACTAACCATAAAGGACCCGTCTTCAAGTGGGTACCTAAAAACGATTAAATTTCTTTGATTGCAGGAAATAACCATCTGTGTTTGGATACTCGATTCCGGGTGTTCGAAGCACATGACTGGAAATAAATCTTTGCTCAAGAATTTTGTTGAAAGATTCATGGGAACAGTTCGCTTTGGAAACAACAATTTCGCTCCTATTTTAGGTTATGGAGACATTGAACGAAATGGAATTGTCATTAAGAAAGTTCACTATGTTGAAGGATTAAGTCATAACTTGTTCAGTGTTGGACAATTCTGTGACAACAATCTTCAAGTTCTTTTTCGACAATCTCTTTGTAAAGTCCAAACTCTAGATGGAGTTGATATTCTTTGCGGTGATCGTGATGATAATCTTTTTACCGTCAATCTCGATGATAACCAACCAACCGATAATATTTGTCTCATTTCAAAGGCTACTTCAAAGAATTCTTGGTTATGGCATAGAAGGCTTTCACATCTGAATTTTCAAACCATCAATACTTTGGTCAACAAGCATCTTGTTGAAGGCTTACCTGACTATAAGTATGAAAGTGAGTATGTTTGTCCTTCTTGTGCTGTTGGGAAGATTAAGAGAACTTCTCATAAACCGAAGAAATCTCCAAATTCTTTAGCACCTCTTCATTTGCTTCACATGGATCTTTGTGGGCCAATGAAAGTACAAAGCCGAAATGGGAAGAAATACATATTGGTTATCGTTGATGATTATTCAAGATATACTTGGGTCAAGTTTCTTGCATCTAAAGATGAAACTACTCAGATGTTGATAGATTTCATCACTACTACTCAAGTAAATCTTCAACTTCCAGTTCGTTACATCCGTTCGGATAACGGTACTAAGTTCAAGAATGCTGTTTTTGATGAATTCTGCAAATCCAAAGGTATTACTCATCAATTCTCAGCAGTTCGCACCCCACAACAAAATGGTGTTGTTGAAAGGAGAAATCGATCGCTAGTGGAAGCAGCAAGGACAATGCTTGCTTATTCCAAATTGCCATCCAATATATGGGCTGAAGCTGTTGACACTGCTTGTCACACTCAGAATCGGTCCATTATCAATCAGCGGTTCGAAAAGACTCCTTATGAGGTTGTTAACAAGCGCAAACCCAACATCAATTACTTTCACATATTTGGGTGTGTTTGTTACACTTTGAATGATCGGGAGAATCTTGGAAAGTTCAAGAAGAAAGGTGATGAAGGATATTTTGTTGGTTATTCCAAAACATCAATTGCCTACCGAATCTATAATCGTCGAACAAACAAAATTCAAGAAACAATGAATGTTTGGTTTGATGAGATGTCAGGCATGATTTTTGAGCAAGAAAGTTTGCTACCAACAAGTAATGATCCAAGTGCTTCAAGTAATTCTACAAGGAATTCTACCTTAGCTTCTAAATTCAAGAAGTTTCCAACCCCAACAAGTGATGATTTAGATATTCTTTTTGAAGAATTCTATAATTCAAAACCGATTCATGATCAAGAACCTCAAGTCATCGTTGAACCAATTCAAAACAATGAACCTCTTCATAACAACGATCCAGTTCCTGACAACATTCATGAATCATCATCAAGTTCTTCAAAGCAAGGATCCTTTTCTAATGATTCCTCTCCATCATCCTCTCCTGATAATTATTCTCAAGTGAATGTTCAAGAACAACCTTCTCGATTTACTCAGACAACAAATCCATTGAACACTCCAAATGTGTATGTACCACTTGACTTTGATCATCCAGCTTATGAGGAAAGAGTTATACCAAGTTATGATTCCATCTCTCAACAAAACTCAAGTTTTAATGATGGTAATGTTGATCTTCAGCAACAAGATCCTCTTCCTCATGCTCACAAGTGGACACGTATGCAAAAATACCATCCTACTGATCAAATAATTGGAGATCCACAAGCAGGAGTAACTACTCGTACTTCAGTAAATGAGTGTCTTGTTGCACTTTCTCTTAGCAATATCGAACCCAAAACAGTATCTGAAGCTCTTCGTGATCCAGAGTGGGTTAAGGCAATGCAAGATGAACTCGCACAATTTGAAAGACTGAAGGTATGGAGATTAGTTCCAAATCCTAGAAAAGATGATCCAATCGGAACAAAGTGGATATTTAAAAACAAAAAGGATGAGAATGGAGTGGTAGTAAGGAATAAAGCTCGACTTGTTGCAAAGGGTTATTGCCAACAACCTGGTGTTGACTTCGACGAAACTTTTGCTCCAGTTGCAAGAATGGAGGCCATTCGAATATTCTTAGCTTATGCCGCATTCCGAAACTTTACTGTGTTTCAAATGGATGTGAAAACTGCTTTCTTGAATGGTGACCTCAAAGAAGAAGTTTACGTTGATCAACCAGAAGGTTTTGTTGATTCTCAAAGGCCAAACCATGTCTACAGGTTAGACAAGGCTCTCTACGGTCTTAAGCAAGCACCCCGAGCATGGTATGATTCTTTAACTACTTTCTTACTAAGAGGTGGCTTTACCAAAGGCACAATTGACCCTACCTTGTTCATTCGCAAACAAGGTAAGCATGTTCTACTTGTTCAAATATATGTTGATGACATTATCTTTGGGTCGACCAGTCAAACATTCTGCCGAAACTTTTCATCTCTTATGGTAAATCATTTTGAAATGAGCATGATTGGGGAAATGAATTACTTTTTGGGTCTTCAAATCAAACAATTACCAACTGGTATTTTTATATCACAAGGTAAATACATAAATGACATGTTGAAAAAGTTTGATATGACATCATGTTCTTCAATTTCTACCCCAATGGCTGCTCGAACAAACATAAATGCTGATACAAATGGGAAACCATTTGACCAAAAGAGATATCGAAGTATGATTGGTTCGTTGTTGTACCTAACAACATCTCGCCCAGATATAATGTTTGCAACATGTATGTGTGCTAGATATCAAGCTGCTCCAACTGATTTACATTATCAAGCTGTGAAACGAATCTTTCATTATCTGAAGGGTACACCCGATTTAGGTCTCTGGTATCCAAGGGATACTGGATTCAATCTAACTGCATATTCAGATGCAGATCATGCTGGTTGTAAGCTTGATCGCAAGAGCACTTCCGGTACTTTACAATTTTTAGGCGATAAAATTGTGAGTTGGTCTTCCAAGAAACAGAATTGTGTGTCACTATCAACGGCTGAAGCTGAATATGTGGCTACGGCTAGTTGTTGTGCTCAAGTTTTATGGATGAAGACACAACTAACTGATTATGGTCTGAAATATGATCATATCCCTATCTATTGTGATTCTCAGAGTGCCATTGCCATTGCAGTCAACTCAGTAAACCACTCTCGATCAAAGCATATTGATGTTAGATATCATTTTCTCAAAGATCATATTGAGAAAGGTGACATCGAGCTCTACTTTGTGGGTACTGAATTTCAACTTGCAGATTTGTTCACAAAACCATTGGATGAAAAGAGGTTTAATTTTCTTATCTCCGAGCTTGGTATGTTAAATCTTAAACCTTAAATCTTTTTCCATTTGAAGGAATTCTTGACACATTAGAAAAGCAAAATACAAAATTTGAAAATAGAAAATCAAATACAAAATTGCATAATTTAAAAAAAAAACACAAAAAGATATTTATTTCAAAGTGGCTTGCATATACTATGTATGCAACCCGTTCTTAAATGATATATTTATTTTAGAAGGTTTATACATTCTAAGATCTTGTTATTATACATATAGATTGATATAAAATTACAAGGAATCGAACGCCTTTGTGTACTTCCAAGTGTTCTTATATGAATATGTATGTGTAATAGCAATCAAATTTTTTTAAAATAAAGTTTTCAAACTCTCAATTGTTGATATGAGAAGCAAAGGATCGAACGCCTTTGTGTACTCCCTTGCTGTCTCATCTTGAACAATTGATTGGATTGTCATTTGCTTAAATGTTTTAATTGCCTCCAACTTGTTGTTGTAAGATGCGAAGGATTGAACGCCTTTGTGTACTCCCTAGCTGTCTTACTATCAACATTGTTGTTGAAGCAAAACTTTGTGTGTCTCAAATAAAAATCTTGTTCACAATAGACTCTCAAAATTTTCCGAAAATATCACAACAAAGATTTTACTCATTTTGATCTCACAAAAACAATTTTTGCTCCACCTTTCTATGGAAAACATTTTGATCTATTCTTGCATAGATTAAGGAGGAGTTTGTGATTTCAAACACTCTCAAAACTTCAAATGTGTTTCAAATTTTTTTCATTCACACATTTGATGTTTTTCCAATGATTTTCAATCAAAAGAAGTTCGGTGATTAGTTTGCACATGAGCGATAAGTTTTTCTCAAAATTTACTCCATGAACTTCATCACGGCCGATGAGTTCTAACCCCGGAGTATTCACTTCTATCATTAGATAGTGAGGGTATTTTGAGTGATGTTGTTTTCGTGCAAATAGGATGGAGGGAGTAAAGTTGAAAAGTGAGAGGTTAAGGTGATATGTTGTGAGAAAAGGGTTAAAAGAAATGATACCCTTCCCTGAATTCTCAAATATCCGGGTAAAACACGTTTCTATCGGATGTCATTTGTTGATATCTCGATATTGAAGAAGTCTTCATGGACCCAGTGAAGCGATGCACATCTTTACCTAACCACTCAAGTGTTTCTTAACAAATACTTGTTTCAATTCTCACGGAGATTTTCACATTTCTATTGACTCTTCATTTGGAAGATGTTGATATTGAAAGAGGGCGACATTCTGCTCCAGTCCCCGACTTCATTTGATCACGTTGTGTCTAGAGCTATCTTGATTGGTCATTAATTTGATCATCCTTCACTTCTTTAGGACACATTCGAGTCATATCTTTGTGATATTATTGCTTATCTTTGTGATATAGCCGGAACATTCGTAGTGATATCTTAATTGATATTCCACGATGATCGAATGGAAATCCTACCAATGCTAAAATCTTTTCCAACGTTGAACGTAGGTCTCGTGATTACATTTATGTGATTATTGAGTTAATGAGAGTCTAAGTGACCTCGGTTTTCCCTAAAAAATCTTTAAGGATAATAGATTGTGGTTATCAAACGCTTCGACTGTACTAACCATGATTTATATTCTTTGAAGCAATCTCGTGGTTGCAAAGCCGCAGATCGAACTATGTTAGAGAATTGTTTTGTGCATATCTCAATGATACATAGGAAATCCGAAAAATGTTATACATTTCAATCGGTCATTTCATTAATCCTTTCGATTTTTGAACATGCTAACGGATCATTCTTATCCGGTTTCATTTCTCATCACACAAACATAGAAAACACCAACACCATGATATAACGTTTGTACCAACAACTTCGATCTTACATTTTAGTCACCCCTAGGATTTCTTGGGTTGGGCTAATGGTTTGGGTTGATGTTTGATGGTTGACATTTCTTCATGTGATCATGTTATTCCTTTTGACATTTAATCAATCAAATGTGTACATAATGACATTGGTTCCCAATTTTGTCATTATGAGGGGGAGAAAATATTATGATTGATTTACTGATTGATAAGGAAACAAGAAGAAAAGTTTGTGTTTGGTTGTTTCAATAGGTTTTAGACTTATCAAAGTTAGGCTTATTAAAGTTTGGCTTATCAAAGTTCTAGGCTTATCAAAGTTTGTGTATAGGGGGAGAAAATTCTTCATGATGTGTCAATAGTCTCTTGTGTTCAGATTTTCACTAGATTTTAGTTGATTGAGATTTTGGTTTTAAAAAGGGGGAATCTGAATTGACTTCAAAGATAAGAATGAAACCGAAGATGAAAGGTTTGTCACTCAAGATGCTTCAAAAGTCCAAAGACGCTCCAAAAATGTTTATACTCATGGATTGAGGGGGAGCATGATTACTTCATAAGAATTTCATCCAAACTTCATTCAAATGCTTACTCTCCAAAGTGTTCAAGTTGATGTGAAAAAGATTAAAGTTTCAATAGAGTCTTCATCAAACACACTTCATTCAAGATCTTCAATTCATACAACAACATTTTATCAAAAAAACTCCAATGCATACATCAAGGGGGAGAGTACATATTCATGAAACTTTATTTCAAGAAGATGAAATTCACTCAAGAATCAAAGAATGAAGAATCGAAAAAAATTGAATTTCACTCAAGAATCGAAGATTGATAAATCAAAACCAAGATTCATACCTTCCGCATTTCAAAAGACAACTCTGATTCATGATTCAACAATTCTCGAAGATTCAAGACATACACGCATTCATTATTCTCTGTTCAAAAAGAACATTGAGAATCATCACATGATTTAATTTCAAGAAGTCCAAGACCAAGACTGAATCAAGTTTTCCAAAGACAAAAGAAAAAACTTTGAAGACTTGTTTCAAACACTCCAATTGTCTTCACCACCGGGCTCATCAAATTCATTCCTACAAGATAAGATAACACGTACTTCATTCATTACAATATATCACTAAGGGGGAGAATGTTAGAAATCCAAAAATAGTGATAAATTGTAATTTAGATTAGAGGACTTTCTTGTTATTAAGTCATAGATAAATGATCACTAAGGTTGAGGGGCTAATTGTGATAATTAGCATAATTGTATAGATAGCCTATAAATACCCCTCTCATACCTTAGGGATCATAACCTTGAACAACCTTGGAAGAACCTTGATTAATCCCTGCATAACTTTAATACAAAATCACAAACTTTTACACACACACACTTTCTCTCTCAAAACACACACAAACACCAAGAACACACACTCACCAAAACCGCCATTGATGACTTGAATTCGGTGATAGAAATCGTGTTATAACACTTCAATATCCTCATCAGAGTCAATGAGGTCACGATTGACATCATGAAATTCTCCAGTTAAAGGCATTTCTTGAAGAACTGGAGAAGTTGGAGTTTGAACTGGTGCTGATATTGAGTGACACGTACATCTGATCCAATCACCAGTTTCTGTGGTAAATTGAAACTGATGGAGGGATAAAATGGAGTGTCACTGGAGGATTTCTTCTTAACAACTGGTTCCACGTCATTGTGACTGGAAACATTGTTTGGTGAAACATCTGACCAATGAACTGGGTCAGATTCACCAAAACTGATTGGAATAACTGGAGAGGTATCAAGGTTTGGCCTTTTATTGATTGCTTCATTAGATTCATCAAATGTGACATGAATCGACTCATGAACCTTTTGGAGTCTATAATTATAAACTCTAAAGGCCTTTCGAATATCTGAATATCCTAAGAAAACACCTTCATCAGCTTTTGCATCAAATTTCCCTAGCTGACTGGAATCGTTTAAGATATAAACTGGACAGCCAAATACATGAAAATATCCAATATTTGGTTTACGATTCCTAAGGACTTTATAGGCAGTCTTCCTGTGTCTTTTGATGTAGACTGACCGGTTTTGGGTGTGACAAGCTGTTGCCACTGCTTCAGCCCAAAAACTGGTGGGAAGACCAGATTCAGATAGCATACTCCTAGCAGCTTCTATCAGTGTACGATTCTTTCTTTTACAACTCCATTTTGCTCTGGAGAGTGTGCTGATGAGAAGTTCTGGGAGATGCCAGTGTCAGTACAGAATGATTCAAGGGTCTTGTTTTGAAATTCTGTTCCATTATCACTTCTTAACTGACAAACTTTTCGAGTGTATTTGAGTTCAATTCTCTTGATGAGAGAGATGATTTCAGCAGCTGCATCACTTTTGGATCTAAGGAATACCACCCAACAGAATATGGTGTATTCATCAACAACAACTAGAGTATACTTCTTTCCAGCTCTAGTTTGAACATTCACTGGACCAAAAAGATCCATATGAAGCATGTGAAGAGGTTCAGTGATACTGAAGTTTTGCCTGGTCTTGAAACTGGCCCTTTTCTGCTTGCCCATCTCATACCCTGGACATGGCTTTTCCTTTTTAAAGGAAACCGGAGGTATCCCATCTGCCAGTTGTTTTCTGGACAACTTGTTAATATTTTTGAAATTAAGATTAGATAACCTTTTATGCCATAACCAGTTGGTGTCCTCATCTGCCTTGGTATAGAAGCACTGCTCTTTTGGAGCTGGTTCCATATCCATGATGTACACATTTCCTTTTCTAGGTGCAATCATCACCACTTGCCAATCCTTGTTAAATATGGCGCCCTGTCCAATATCGAACAATACTCTGAAGCCATCATCACACAGTTGGCTTACACTGACCAGGTTATATTTCAAACCATTGACAAATGCAACTCTTGTAAATTTGACTTGTCCATTATTTAGCACACCATATCCTTCAGTTTTTCCACTTCCATCATTACCAAACGTCACTGCCGGTCCATCTTGGACAGTGAACTCTTCCAGCAGGAGCTTACATCCGGTCATAGTCCATCCAGCTGCGCTGTCCAGATACCAGGTATTCTTTTTACGATCGCCCTGCACACCCATAAAAATCATTAGTTCTTTTTGTGAACCCATCTCACTGGACTCTCCCTGGGAAGTCACAGTTGGTTGTTGTGGGGTTGAACTGGAGGCTGAATCTGGAGCCTTTTTACCAGCTCCAGCTTCAGGAGTAAAAACGACTGGTTTGATGGGAACCTTCCCCTTTTTCTTTTCATTTTTTGCTCCATATTGAGCGTTTTGTTTCTGTTTTTGTTTTTGTTTAGAAAGGGGTGCATTTTGTTGAACAACTGGAGAAGACGAGTCTCCTTCCAAATTTTTAATTCTGGCAGTACAACTTTGAACCTGCCTTGACAACTGTTGAAATTGACTCTCCAGTTTTAACAAAATGTCTTTTTCAGTAGGCATCTGAACCTTGGACTTTGGTTCAGTAGGGATCTTGGTCTTTTGAGTCTTGGGCTCTTTAGACTTTTGAGGCAAATGTTTATCACCAGCTTCCTTTTTAACTGGAGCTTTAGCCTGATTGGCTCCAGTTTTGACCTCAGATGGGGTGGTCTCAATTGGTTCAGTTTTAACTATCTTAGGCTGGTCATATTCAGTCTCTGGCTTAAGAGTTGGAGGCAAAGTGTGGATATCTGGAATGATACCTGCCATGTGCACATCTCCAGATTTGTAGGCAGTTTGTTGTGCATCAATGGTTTTAAAAAAAGCATCATAGTTTAGTCCAGATGCCCTTATCCAGGATTTGATAACCTTTTGTTCTTTTTCTAAATCAGATTTCAATTTTTGATTTTCAAAATCCATAGCCTCATTTTTTAAAACTGACTCCTTGAGAGCCAACTGGACACTTTGTAATTCATTCAGTTGTGGTTTTAAATTATTCAGTTCAGTTAAAACTGTTTCCAGATATCTTTCACAATCAGTTCTTACAGTTTCAACAAAAATTAAATCACAATTGAGTGATTCACCAATGTCCAGTTTCAGTTCTTGGTCAGATTGAGTGCTAAAATCACAAACCTTTTTTAAAATGATGTCAACCCATCTTCCAGTTATGACATCATCTTTCACCACATGTTGTTGATCTTCCAAGGCCATGAAACACATGTCCCTTATCTCTTCATCATCATCAGATGAGTCATCAGAGAGTTCCCACTTCTCTTCAGTTTTGGCCATCATGCACTTGTTCTTTTCTTTCTCAAGTGACAGGAGGGCAATCTGGGCCTTAAGCTTCTTGTATTTAGCCTTATAGCTATCATCAGGGCCTATTAAAATTTGGGACAGGGGGACCAGTTTGATTGTTCATCTGACTAGATCTGCATTCCTTCATGAAGTGACCCATCTTGCCACACTTAAAGCATGCAAGATTGGTCTTATCAACAGAGTTGGAACTGGAAGCAGTGTTGGGGCCATTAAATCTTTTGGATTTATGCTTAAACCTATTAAAGGTCTTGGCAATCATGGCAACAAGATCATCATCGTCAATTTCATTAGAATCATCACTGTTTCAGTGGTCAGGCCATGGTTCAATAAGTTGCTCAACATCTCCTTCATAGAGTGTGGTTGGACACTCTCAGCAGATATTGTACATTATTATCTTCAGTGAATCTGAAGGCTCCATAAAGAAATGAAATAGTGTGACTGTGCAGGGTCTTTCTTGTCTTAGGACAAGAACCATGTGTGCCCATTTGGAAGGAAGAATATCACAAAACTTCTCAAGAAGAATATCCTTATCCTTCTCAACTCCCAAGCCTCTTAATTGATTAATTAAGCTTGTAAACCTGGTATAAGTACCAGTTAGGCTCTCATTGGGAAGTGCAAAGAAGGATTCATACTTCTTGTTCAAGGCAACTTTCCTGGTGACAATGGTGTCATCACCTCCTTTAAACTGGAGAACTAACTCATCTCACATTGCCTTGGCACTGGGGAATAACACAAGTGTTGGAATAAGTTCTTCAGGAACAGCCCCAAGGATCATGTTTTTCAGTTTGGTGTCCAAGTCCACCAATCTGCGATCCTCATCAGACCAATGGTCTTCAGGCTTTTCTCTAGAACCTCTTCTAGATCCAGTAGGGTCAAGAACAGGGCTCATGCCAGGAGAGATAGGCACATGTGGACCATCCTTAAGGATTTTCAACAAGTATCTTTCAATCCCACCAAAATGCAAAAGCATTATGGCCTTCCAAGTACCAAAAGACTCACTAGTTCCATCGAATTTTGGAACAGGAGTGTTAGAGTAATGGACATGGACATGGGGAGAAACATTTGGAGGAGGAGGAGGAGGATTAGTATTAACATTTTGTATAGGTGGATTATTAGCATTAGTTTCATCTGGACCAGAACCATTCTCACCTCCAGTAGTAGACATCTAAGCAGATCTAGACAATAAATTAGTCTTTCTGCTCTGATACCACTTGTAAGTCCCAACTCAAGAGATGGTACCACTGAAGACACCTCTATGTCGATGGTGAGATTACTTTGCAATATACACACTGATCTGGAGACGACCAGTTGCAGTGTGTATATACCAGGTTAGGTTAGATTACTTATTAAGGTGACAATATTAATAAGTAAATGACAATGCAATAAGTAAATACTTGTAAAGTAAATTGGTGAGACAATATGTAATTTTCAAGTGTAATTTATTTATTAATGTTAAATAAATTACAAGGTTGTTGCGGAACCAAGATAATACAATAATGTAAATATCCTAACAACCTATGAAATACAATTGATCTAATACTTGGAAATTCTCCTAACAATCGAAACACTTAGAGTTGTGAAATGTTCCTTTTTACGATTGAGAGAATATTGCACAAGTTCACCAAGAATATGCAAATGTCTTAATATGCAAAGTTGTTTCTTGGTTGTGCAAAAAGCTCTATTATAGGCAAAGTTGACATTGGGATGTCAACTTTGGCCGTACAAATATGGTTGAGAGCATTTAAGGAATATCATTTAATTCCTTGAACATGCTTGATAAAGTAAGACATAAAGTCACTTTATCCAACCTACTTTATGCACTTTTGTACTTTAAACATAGACAATGTGTATTGTCTAGTTAATAGTACATAAAGTAAAAAGGTCTTCCTCGAAATCAGTGTAAAGCTTTGTAAGTACTTTACACTAATGGATCTCCAGTTCTTGATCTGGACAGAATGTCCACTGGGCTTCGCTGCCATGGTCATTCTCTTTCTTCCACTTGTTGTCTTCGACTTCAATTGGAATGTCTTCAGGTTTATGATCAGATCTCAACTGAAGGAAGTCTTCAGTGGCATCAACTGTACACTGGCCACTGGACTTTAAATATTTCTGGACAAATCTTCTGGTCACTAGATGCAACTGGAGACGCTCCAGTTTCATCAGTAAAACTGGACCTAACAAAATGGTTTTAAAAGGGGTGCAATAGATAGTACTTTGTTCATTTTGCATGATAAAGGAAATCTATTACTTGTACAAATTTATGTTGATGATATTGTGTTTGGCTCTACAAATGAAAAGATGTGTGAAAAATTTTCTGAACTCATGTCTTCTGAGTATGAAATGAGTATGATGGGTGAACTGACATATTTCTTGGGTCTTCAAGTAAAACAAACCAAAGATGGTATTTTTATAAATCAAGAAAAATATGTCAGAGATTTATTAAAGAAATATCAATTTGATTCAGTCTCATCAAAAGATACTCCTATTTCAGCTCCTTTAACTTTGGATTCTGATCCAAATGGAAAACCAGTGGACCCCACAAAATATCGTGGTATGGTGGGTTCACTGATGTATTTAACTGCAAGTAGGCCAGACATAATGTTTGCAACATGCCTTTGTGCTCGATTTCAGTCTGATCCCAGAGAAGCACACTTAAATGCTGTGAAAAGAATTTTCAGATACCTTAAAGGTGTCCCCAGACTTGGTCTTTGGTATCCCAAAGGCTCAAGTCTAGATCTAATGGGTTATTCAGATTATGATCATGCAGGTTGTAAGATAGATAGGAAAAGTACCACAGGTGGTTGTCATTTTCTTGGTGGCAAATTAGTGAGCTGGACCAGTAAGAAACAAACTGCAGTGTCACTCTCCACAGCTGAAGCTGAATACATTTCTGCAGCAAGTTGTTGTGCTCAGATTCTGTGGATGAAGAACCAGCTGACTGACTATGGTGTTACTTACACAAAGACTCCTATCTTTTTTGATAATACCAGTGCAATTGCCATATCTCACAATCATGTCATGCACTCCAAAACCAAGCATATTGATCTCAGGTATCATTTCATTCGTGATCACATTATGAAAGGTGATATTGAACTTCATTTTATCCCCACTGATAAACAACTCGCTGATGTTTTTAAAAAACTGGTTAGATGTCAAAACTTTTAAACATCTCGTCAGTGAGTTAGGTATGCTAAATCCTGTGTAGCATCATCCCAGGGGGAAGTGTCAAATATTTTTGTACTTAAAAGAATTTTTCTCTAAGGGGGAACTTTGCTTTCTGAAAAATATTTTGACTGAAATGCTTCAGTTCACTGATTGGTTTCAGATAAGTTTTTGTGTTAAACTGAAATGGTTCAGATTTTTAATAACTGATCATGTTCAGATTTTGTTGAGTCATTCTGAAATCAATCAGTCCCTTTTAATATCTTTTGGATACTTGGTCACTTGTGTGGACACGTGATGGTTACTGTATAACGTTTGAATAACAATTCTTTTGGTGACGTGTCACACAAGTTGCGCCGTAAATGAAAAGTAATGATAACTTTTTCTTTAAAGTGTTGAAAAGTTTTTGGAAAATGTGGGGTCATAACCGTCGTTGCATTAAATGAGGACGTATAGCCAAAATTATTTTCGGATTTCAAAACCGATCAAAATTGTTTTCAAATAAAATATTATTTATTTTGGTTTTGAAATTCAAAATTATTTTCGATATATTTATTTTGAAAAACTCTTTGTATTCCATCATAAATATAAATACTTTTTCCCAAAATCATTCCTTCATTTACTTCTTTTTCATTTACTCCCAATCATCAATCTCTCTCTTCATTTCCTCTCTTCCAAAATCTTCAAACCCTAAATACATTCAATCAATTTCAGTTTTCCCTTGTAGAAATGGCAAAATCATCAACCTCTCAAGCTAAATCTCTTATTGAGTTTGAGTATAATCCATCTGAGGTAGTCAAACCTAGTCCGGCGTAGCCAAAGGGTTTCAATCAATGTTTTAAAAACCGGTATTTTAGTCATACCGGTGTGAAAAAAATTTATTTTAGCGTATTACCGGAAAACCGGACGGTACGACTATTTTTGATTTATTTAATTTTTTGTATAAAAATTCTACAAAACTTGTTACAATTTAACGAAAATGTTAGGACCAGTTTCGCTGAAACTGGACAGTCTCCAGTTGCACCTGGAGACTAAGAAGATTTGTCCAGAAATATATTGAAGTCCAGTTGCAACGTACAGTTAACGCAACTGAAGACTTCCTCCAGTTGAGATCTGACCAGATGAAGAATCATTCCAGTTGAAGTCAAAGACAACAAGTGGAAGATAGAGAATGACAATGGCAGCGAAGCCCAGTTGACATTTTACTCAGATACAAACTGGAGACCATCAGTGGAAACCTCTTACAAAGCTTTACACTGATTACGAGGAATTGACCTTTATGCTTTATGTGCTATTACACGGATAAAAAGATTTATCTATGTATAAAGTATAAAAGGTACATAAAGCAGGTTGAGAAAAGTTACTGTATGCCATAACTTTACACAACATTTTAAGGAATTAAATGCTATTCCTTAAATGTTCTCAACCATATTTGTACGGCCAAAGTTGACATCCCAATGTCAACTTTGCCTATAAATAGAGGTCTTTGCACAACAAGAAATCACACTTTGCAAACCTGCAATATTCTTGGTGAACTTGTGCAATATTCTCTCAATCGCAAAAAGGAACATTTCACAACTTTAAGTGTTTCGATTGTCAAGAGAATTTCCAAGTGTAGATCAATTGTATTTCATAGGTTGTTAGGATATTTACATACTTGTATTATCTTGGTTCCGCAACAACCTTGTAATTTATTTAAAGTTAATAAATAAATTACACTTGAAAATACATATTGTCTCATCAATTTACTTTACAAGTACTTTCTATTATTGCATTGTCTTTTACTTATTGTCACTTAAATAAGTAATCTATCCAAGAACTTGGTATACACTCACTGCAACTGGTCGTCTCCAGTTCAGTGTTTATATTGCAAAGTAACCCCACCATCGACATAGAGGTGTCTTCAGGTAGTACCATCTATTGAGTTGGGACTTATAAGTGGTATCAAAGCAGAAGGCTAAAATACTTGCCTAGATCTGCTTAGATGACTACTACTGAAGGTGGGGATGGTTCTGGTCAAGGTGAAAACCCTCTGAATGTTAATACACCACCTATTCAAAATGTTAATACAAACCCTCCTCCTCCTAATGCCCCTAACCATGTCCATGTACATTATTCTAACACTCCTGTTCCCAAATTTGATGGAAACAGTGAGACCTTTGGTACATGGAAGGCCAGAATGCTCTTGCATTTTGGTGGGATAGAGAGGTATATGATGAAAATCCTTAAGGATGGACCGTATATACCCATGTCTCTTGGGGTAAGTCCTCTTCTAGATCCTACTGGAAGAAGAGGTTCCAGAGAAAAGCTCGAAGACCACTGGTCTGATGAGGATCGTAGACTTGTAGATCTGGACACCAGACTCAAGAACATGATCCTTGGAGCTGTCCCTGAAGACTTAATTCCAACACTTGTGTTGTTCCCCAGTGCCAAGTCAATGTGGGATGAATTAGTCATTCAGTTTGAAGGAGGTGATGACACCATTGTCACCAGAAAGGTTGCCCTGAACAAGAAGTATGAATCCTTCTTTGCTCTTCCCAATGAAAGTCTAACTGGTACTTACACCAGGTTTTCTAGCCTCATTAATCAATTGAGAGGCTTGGGTGTAGAGAAGGATAAGGATATTCTTCTTGAGAAGTTTTGTGATATTCTTCCTTCTAAATGGGAAAATATGGTTCTTGTCTTAAGACAAGGTAAAACCCTGCACAGTCATACTCTTGCATCGCTCTATGGAGCCTTCAGATTCACTGAAGATAATAATGCAGCAAGACTGGTGGCTGAGCAGGATGCCATGAACCATGCCCAGAGTCCCAAGGTTGCTAGCATAACTGAGCGACCTTGTACTGCTTTAATGTCTGCAGAGAGTGTCCAGTCACACTCAATGAAGGAGATGTTAAGCAGTTTCTTGAACTCTGGCCTGACCACTGAAATCAGTGATGGTTGTGATGAAACTGACGATAATGATCTGGTAGCCATGATTGCTAAAACCTTTAATAGGTTTAAGCATAAATCAAAAAGATTGAATGGCCCAAAAATGCTTCCAGCTCCAACTCTCTGGATAAAACCAATCTTACCTGCTATAAATACGGTAAGAAAGGTCATTTTATGAAGGAATGCAGATCTAGTCAGATGAACAACCAAACTGGTCCCCCTGTCCCAAATTTCAATCGGCCTGATGATAGCTATAAAGCTAAATATAAGAAGCTTAAGGCCCAGATTGCCCTCCTGTCCATGGAAAAAGAAAAGGATCAGTGCTTGATGGCACAAACTGAGGGAAAATGGGAATACTCTGATGACTCATCAGCTGATGATGAAGAGGAAAGGGACATGTGTTTCATGGCCTTGGAAGATCAACAGCAGCATGTGGCAAAGGAAGATGTCATCACTGGAAGATGGGTGAACATCATTTTGAAAAAGGTATGTGATTATGACAACCAGGTTGATCCAGAACTGAAACTGGACCTTGCTGAATCATTAAGTGGTGATTTGGCTTTTGTGGAAACTGTTAGAGCAGACAGTGAAAGATATCTGGATACTATCTTAACTGAACTGAACAATTTTAAACCACAATTAAATGATTTACAAAGTGTCCAGTTGGCTCTCAAGGAGTCAGTTTTGAAAACTGAGGCTTTTGAACTTGAAAATCAAAAATTAAAATCTGATCTTGAAAAAGAACAAATGATTATCAAGTCGTGGGTAAAAGCATCTGGAAAGAATTATGATGCATTTTCTAGAACTATTGATGCCCAGAAAAATGCATGGAAATCTGGAGATCTTGAAATGGCAGCTCTCATACCAGATCTTCATGCATTGCCTCCAGCTCTCAGGGTTGAAACTCCATATGATCAACCTGAGATTGTCAAAAATGAACCCATTGAGACCACCCCCATTGAGGTTATACCTGGAGCCAATCAGGCTAGAGCTCCAGTTAAAAAGGCATCTGGTAATAAGCCTTTGCCTCAGAAGTCTAAGGAGCCAAGACCCAAAAGACCAAAACTCCAGCTGAACCAAGGTCCAAGGTTCAACAGCCTAATGAAAATAATATTTTGTTTAAACTGGAAAGTCAACTCCAACTTTTGTCTAGACAGGTTCAGAGTTGTACTGCCAGGATTAAAAATCTGGAAGGAGGTTCATCACCTCCAGTTGAAAAACAAAATATTAAACCCCCTTCAAAACCAAAACAAAAGAATGTTCCATCTGGAACAAAATCTGATAAGAAAAAGGGGAGCAAGTATCAAATACCAATCGTTTTTACTCCTGCACCTGAAGCTGATAAAAAAGATCCAGATGTAGTCTTCAGTTTACCACCACAAAAATCAACTGAGAGAAGTCCAATGAACCCATCAAGAAAAGATGGGTTCACAAAAATAACTAATGATTTTTGTGGGTGTGCAGGGCGATCGAAAGAAGAACACCAGGTATCTGGACAGCGCAGCTGGCCGGACTATGACCGGATGTAAGCCCCTGCTTGAAGAGTTCACTGTCCAAGATGGACCAGCAGTGACATTTGGTAATGATCAAAATGGAAAGATTGAAGGATATGGTGTGCTCAATAATGGACAGGTCGAATTCAAAAGAGTTGCATTTGTGAATGGTTTGAAATACAACCTGATCAGTGTAAGCCAACTTTGTGATGATGGCTATAGAGTTTTGTTCGATATTGCTCAAGGCACCATATTTAACAAGGATTGGAAAGTGGTGATGGTTGCACCAAGAAAAGGAATGTGTACATCATGGATATGGAACCAGCTCCAAAAGAGTAGTGCTTCTATACCAAGGCTGATGAGGACACCAACTGGCTGTGGCATAAAAGATTATCCCATCTTAATTTCAAAAATATTAACAAGTTGTCTCGCAAACAACTGGTAGATGGGATACCTCAGATTTCTTTCAATAAAGAAAAGCCATGTCCAGGGTGTGAGTCCCTCACTTGATGGTTTAACCCAATAATGACGGTACGAAGACAAAGCTAGAGAAAACAACAGTGGTTCGTTTGGGATACCTAATTTCTTTAAGAAAAGCCATGTCTAGGGTGTGAGATGGGCAAGCAGAAAAGGGCCAGTTTCAAGACAAGGCAAGGCAAAACTTTAGCATCACTGAACCTCTTCACATGCTTCATATGGATCTCTTTGGTCCAGTGAATGTTCAAACTAGAGCTGGAAAGAAGTACACTCTAGTTGTGGTCGATGAATTCACCAGATATGTTGGGTGGTATTCCTCAGATCCAAAAGTGATGCACCTGCTGAAATCATCTCACTCATCAAAAGAATTGAACTCAAGTATACTCGAAAAGTCTGTCAGTTGCGAAGTGATAATGGTACTGAATTTCAAAATAAGGTACTTGAAACATTTTGCAATGACACTGGCATCTGTCAAAACTTCTCATCAGCACACTCTCCAGAGCAGAATGGAATTGTGGAAAGAAAGAATCACACTCTGATAGAAGCGGCCAGAAGCATGCTATCTGAATCAGGTCTTCCGACCAGTTTCTGGGCTGAAGCAGTTGCAACTGCTTGTCATACCCAAAACCGGTCAGTCTACATCAAGATACATAAGAAGACTGCCTATGAAGTACTCAGGAATCGGAAACCAAATATTGGATATTTTCATGTATTTGGTTGTCCAGTTTATATTTTAAACGATTCCAGTCAGCTTGGAAAGTTTGATGCAAAAGCTGATGAAGGTGTATTTTTAGGCTATTCAGATATTCGAAAGGCCTTTAGAGTTTATAATTATAGACTCCAAAAGGTTCACGAGACAATTCATGTCACATTTGATGAATCAAGTGATGCAATTAACAAGAGACCAAGCCTTGATATTTCTCCAGTCGTTCCAATAAATTTTGGTGAAACTGACCAAGTTCATCAGTCAGTTGTTTCACCAAAAGATGTTTCAAGTTACAATCAATTGGAACCAGTTAAGAAAAAGAGCACCACCAGTGACACTTCATTTTATCCCTCCACCAGTTTCAACTTACCACAGAAACTGGTGATTGGATCTGATGTACGTGTCACTCCAATATCAGCACCAGTTCAAACTCCAACTTCTCCAGTTCTTCAAGAAATGCCTTTTAATGAAGAATTTCATGATGCAAATCATGACCTCATTGACTCTGATGAGGATATAGAAGTAGTTTGGACTAATCCTCCTCCAGAAGCTGCTGCAACTGAAGAAGATCGCCAGGTCAATACACTAAGTGGACTCGAGCACATCCTATTGAACAGATTGTTGGAGATCCAAGTAGTGGGGTTCAGACTTGAAGAGCCACCAGTGAGCAATGCTTAAACGTCACCTTCTTATCTCTGATTGAACCGAAGAAGATTGACGAGGCTATGGCAGACCCAAGCTGGGTGGAAGCTATGCAAGAAGAGCTCATCCAGTTTGAAAGGAATAATGTGTGGGAACTTGTTCCTTGTCCACCAGGGTTAAAGAAAGAACCCATTGGTACAAGATGGGTCTACCGGAACAAGATGGATGGAGATGGCAATGTTGTAAGAAACAAAGCCAGATTAGTTGCCCAGGGTTATTGTCAGGCAGAGGGCGTTGATTTTGATGAAACTTTTGCTCCAGTTGCAAGACTTGAAGCCATCAAAATATTTCTGGCTTATGCAGCCCATCTGCAGTTCAAAGTCTTCCAGATGGACGTCAAAAGTGTGTTCCTTAATGGAACATTGGAAGAAGAAGTGTATGTTAAGCAGACTCTAGGCTTCATCAATGAGAAGCATCCTCACTGGGTATATAGACTGAACAAAGCTTTGTATGGTCTTAGATAAGCCCCAAGAGCCTGGTATGATACTTTAACTAAACATCTTCTCAAAAATGGCTTTCAAAGAGGTGCAATAGATAATACCTTATTTATCTTGAAAGAAAAAGGTAATATCTTACTGATACAAATTTATGTTGATGACATTATATTTGGTTCAACTGATAATGCAATGTGTAAAAGGTTTTCTAAAATCATGTCATCTGAGTATGAAATGAGTTTAATGGGAGAATTAACATTTTTCTTGGGTCTTCATATTAAGCAAAATGAAAATGGAATTTTTATTAACCAAGAAAAATATGTGAGAGATTTGTTAAGAAAATACAAATATGATTCTATCCCATCGAAAAAACACCTATTGCAGCACCTTTAAATTTGGACTCTGACCCAACTGGCAAACCAGTGAACACCACCGAATATCGTGGTATGGTTGGTTCACTGATGTATTTAACTGCCAGTCGACTAGATATAATGTTTGCAACATGTCTATGTGCCAGATTTTAGGCTAACCCAAAAGAATCACATTTGCACGCTGTTAAGCGCATCTTCAGATACCTGAAAGGGTGTCCTAGCCTTGGTCTTTGGTACCCCAAAGGCTCAGGGTTAGATCTAATGGGTTATTCAGATTCAGATCATGCTGGTTGTAAGATAGATAGAAAATCAACAACTGGTGGTTGTCATTTCCTTGGAGGAAAACTGGTAAGTTGGACCAGCAAGAAGCAGACGTCAGTCTCTATGTCCACTGCTGAGGCAGAGTACATTTCTGTGGCCAGTTGTTGTGCCCAGATTCTCTGGATCAGAACCAGTTACTGGATTATGGTCAAAAGTATACAAGGACCCCAATCTTTTGTGACAACACCAGTGCAATTGCTATATCTCACAACCCAGTGATGCACTCTAAGACGAAGCATATTGACATCAGGTATCATTTTATTCGTGATCATGTTATGAAAGGAGACATTGAAATACATTTCATCCCCACTGACAAATAGCTCGCTGATGTTTTTACAAAACCTCTTGATGAGAAAACTTTTAAACATCTCATCAGCGAACTGGGAATGTTAAATCCTTAAAACTGGAGATTTTGTCATGAACGCGTCAGTGACACTGATGAAGCTCTCCAGTTGAGGAGATCCAGATAATCTTTGCTCGCCAGGCTATCGAACGCCTTTGTGATACTATCCTGGCACTAATCGATTTCTGGATCATCATTTTAGGGGGAAAGACTCAAAATAAATTTTCTTACCAAAGTTCTTTTTGTTTGAAAATGGCAACTGGAGAACTCTCCAGTTGGAAACTGGCACTGGACTAATCCTCCAATGTATAGGTTCAGTCTTGTCTTAAAACTGGTGGTCAACCAGATTTTCATAACGTTGGAAAATACTTGGTCAATACTTGTGACACGTGATGATACTCGAGTGTTTTAACCTACTCAATATCGTCATATGACGTGCTTGAAGTCATTTTTGTAAAAGACAACAGTTTTTATTGGAAAATGAAAATTAGTGGGCGCGTGGGTAAGTTAAGCCGTCGTAGCATTTAAAGCTGACACGGTGAATTAAATTTTTGGTTCAAAATTCAAACTTCTTTTGTAAAAATATCTACAAAATTGATTTTTGATAATAAAATATAATTTTTGGTATTTCATTGGGATCATGATTTCCTTATAAATACCCTTATTTACTCCGATCACATTTACTTCCCTTTACATTCTTTCATTTACTTCCAATCATTATCAAACTCTTCATTTCTCTCCCTGCTTCATCAATCAAAACCCTAATTCCCAAATCTTCAGTTTCATATTCAAATCTATCTATAATGGCACCTAAATCTAGAAGTAGGGATGTAAATCTGCTTACAGTCCCCTATAATCCATCTCAAAATGTCAAACGAGCCAGTGGTGCCCCTTCAAATCCAGCATCAATAAAATTAAATCCAAACAATCCCATGGCCAGTTTGAGAGGGACTCAAGCCGCCGATACATTAATCGGGAGAATCCAAGCCTTTCTTCGTGATTCTCCCCTCGGCGAGTCTTTTTCCCTCAACCCACGCAAGTTGTACCATGAGTACTTGTGTGAGTTTTGGTACACAGCAGAACTATCAGAAGACTGTTCATCTATCTCTTTCACCCTTAAAGATGGATCAGTCCAGTGTACCATTACAGCAGAAACGTTGAGGGATGCTCTGCACCTCAACTACTGGAGAGAGGGTGAATCTCCAGTTGTGATATCCCAAAACATCAATTTTCGCCAGGTACTCCTTGATATGGGAAACAAGGAGTGCTTGGAAAATGGGGTATTGAAAGTCAAAGGTGCTATGACTATGAAGGGCCTCTCACCATCCTGGAGGTACTTCTTCATTCACCTAGTTGAAAGCATGGGTGGGAGTTCTGGTGGATTGGACCAGATCAACTCCACACAAGCAGAGATGGCATATTGCTTGTGGAATGGACTCAGAGTGGACTTTGCCGATATTTTATTCAGAAGCCTGGTTATTAAGCTGAAGGGCTCCAGGGGATTATGCATCCCCTTCTCCAGGTATTTGTCACTCTGTTTTCTTCAACTTCTGGGCAGTGAGGAATATCATAATACTCAATCACTGTACACTGTCCCAGAGTTGCTGAGGAATCTTGACTCCCTAACATTTGTCGATGGGGAGGTTGAGATCCCTCAGAGAATGTTGCTGGCTGTTAGTGCACGTTTTGGTGCACAATTTGTGTCCGATGCATCTCAATTAAAGGGCTGTACTTTACAGAGATTATCCAGACAACATGACAAACTCGTGTGAACAGTAACACGAGTTTGGACAAACTCGTGTGAACAGTAACACGAGTTTGGACAAACTCGTGTGAACAGTAACACGAGTTTGGACAAACTCGTGTGAACAGTAACACGAGTTTGGTCCACGCGTTTGGAAGCCCACGAGTTTGAAGCCCAGCCCATTTCTAGCCTATATATTGTGTTCTTAGGTTTCGGTTTTAGTTGATGATTTTAGTCTAGACAGATGTCATCCACGGCAGGCTGAGGTATGCGCAAACCTCAGTCCGTAAGTCCACCATATTATTCGATTATCAAGAGTCGTCTCGTTGATTGTAATCCGTAATCATCGTAGATGTATTGTAAACGGATTTATTCATTGTAATCATTCGACTAATGATAAAGGAATTCAGATTTATATCTCCTGTTCATATTGATTTCGTGTTTGTTTCATTCAATTACCTCAATAACGATTATGTTTGGATTCCGCACTTACATAGTCGTAGGAATCGCGAATCGATCGGTCCCCTGCACTTTCACTGGCATTCTCTAAAACCGATGCACCAGTCCAAGGTGAGTCGGAAAGATAACTGGGCGGGCCTCAAAATAATGAGGGACCCACCGGTTCGTTTGCTGGAATTGTGTCATTGCCGAACCTGGGCAACAGTGTAACCCCTCCAGCACCAGCGTGTCTGTCCCCTTAACCATCTACCCTGGAGACCTCCCAACAGGTCCTTCAGGTGTTCCAAAGGCAACAAGAATACGTCGTCCTGGGAAACAGTCAGCACTTGCCACTGACAGTAGAAACCAAACCAGCCCTCCAGTTTCCTCCCAACAGGAACCTGGAGAAAGTCAAATGGGACAACCGCAAGCAACCACTCTTGTAATTTCTGTAGGAGAGGGTGGTGAAGATGATACTGGGCTACCCCAACCCAGAATAGAGTCAGAGTCTGCACATAGTGTCCACGGCCTATCTTCTGACACTTCTATTGCACGAACTGACGACGTCTCTGGCCAGTCACTGCTGGAGACTGAGGTTCCAAACTCTGCGGCTGATGATGTTATGATTGTGGATAGAGCAATTATAACTGAGGCAACCCCTAGTGACCTCTATCCCTGGTGAAGTTACCTCGGTAACTGATCCTCCAACAGATGCAACCTTTCAGGAAACTGGAAAAGGTCATCTGGAGACTGACCAATCTGGTCAGCCCTCAGTTACATTCATGGATCTGGACATGAGTGTTAATGACGAGGAAATCCTTATTGAATCTTCGGATTCGGAAGGTACTGCATCAGACATTGAGATTTTTTATTCTTCTGTACAAGATCAAAACCCTTCATCTCATGTCTCGACTCCAGATACTTCAATTTCAATTTTACCATCTCAAGAAAATGAGCTTACTGAAAATCCATTTCCCACTTATAGCTATATATCTGGAAACAGACGTATGGCACCATCACCATCTGGGCAGTTCTCACTCCTTCGAGAAATGCCAGCACCACCGCCGCCATTGATCACACCTGAGCATTCTCAGCATGATCAACACATTGTTACTTCTGTTCCTTCTTCTACAACCCCTCCTATTTCTTCAACTGTCACTGAGTCACCATCTGATCAGGCTACTCTTGTAGTACCTTCCCAGTGGCTCTAGTGGCATCTACTGCTGGTCCAGTGACACCTTCCCCTCCGTCACTGGACAGTCAATTTGTGTCTTTCCAAGCCGATATCCAAAATCTTCTTACCAGGGTGGAGGATATTCAAAAGACACTTGACAAAAACACCAAGTCTTTCTCCAGATACCACAAGGATCATTTGACCAATATTAAAGTGGTTGATCTGGGGATTAACAAGTTTTCAGCCAATGAAGACTTGGTGTTCAAGAAGCTCAATGAGTTGGTCACTGGCTGCAACAATCTGGCCACTTCTTTAAAAGAAGCCTTTGACCTTACTCAGACCAAAGTCACAACCTCAATCTCAAATTTGCTGGGTAACACTGTTAGAAGATCTGAAGTTGATTTGAAGGAGATTGAAAAGCAGGTTAAGGAGTTAGTTGAAAAACCTGGCTTAAACGTGACTGAGCTTGGGCAGCAGTTGATGACTTCAGTTGGTCAGAAATTGATGATACGCTGGGTGCAAGAGAAACACAACTAATTGAAAGGGTGATAGCTGAGATCACCAAGCTGGCCACTCCTCAGGTTGATCTGGCCCCACTCACTAATGAGATCAACCAGTTGAGAGGCAGCATAGATACTTTAAACACCCAGGTATCAAATCATACTCAGTCCATTGACAAGCTGACAACTGAAGTAGAAATTTTAAAGAAAAAGGATGAAGAGGTTAAGGAAAAGGTGGTTTCTGGTCTTGATGAGGATTCTAAGACCTTGGATGAATTGAAAACTGGCCAGGAACAAGTTGCAGCTAATATTCTGACCCAGTGTAAAGACACCAACCATCTGTGGAGAACTTTCAGGATGATGTGCACAATCTTTAAAGAATGCAAGGACATGCAATCATGGCAGCCTCTTGACCGGTTGCCATCTCACCATTCTGAATGAGAAGTCATAATGGCAGGTCTAGATGCTGCCAAGGGGGAAAGACGTGCAGTCCTTGCACCAATTGCAACTGAAAGTACTCCATCTGGAAGTCATTCTGGTAGAGAAATGGTAGTGGCTACCAGTACTGAAACTGGTGAGCAAAGGGTTGAAGAATCTGAAGAGGTGATTGATAGGGGGAATGTGGATAAGGGTAAAGGAATAGCATCTGATGAAGCCCAGCCGGCCACTGATGTACCGATGTTAGAAACTGGCAATGTTGATTTGCTTCCTCCAGTCTCAGAAAGTGATAGCAAACGATTGGCAAGGCTTGGAGATCAAATAAAAGAAAGAAAGAAAATGAAACAAGCAAACCAAGCTGAAGCCAGAGAACATCTTGCTAAGATCAAATTACTTGATATAAGTGATGCTCATCTGTTGGGAATCATTAAGGAGGAATATGCCAGAGTGAAAGATGATGCAAGGATAGTGGGCATGTTAAAAGAAATGCTTGATATTGAATTGGACAGACACTATCCTGATGATGAAGCTGAGCATGATGCCAGAAATCTGAATATATCAGTGGAGAAGGCTAAAGAGAATCGGGCCAGTGGGATTCTGAAAAGAATTGAAAATGTTAAGAAGGTTGTGAAAAGGGTCTTGAATCCACCAAGAAGGAACCCTCAACCAAGAAAACCACTGCACAGAGATGCTGATCTAAGAACCTTTCTTGAACCAACTGGCGAAGTCTCAAATGATGACATCAAGGTTTCTGTGCAGGCTGCTGGAGCTGGGACTATTAAAATCTCAAATGAATCTGAAGCTAGAAACTATTATTTCCAGATCATGGCAACCAGAAAGCACAGTGGGGCAATCAATGGTGTTTTTGTAACAATCAAGCCAGGCACCAAGTACTTTCATGTTGAAGTCAGTTATACTAGAGGGCCACTAGTTAAAACTGACAATCCTGGTGTAATGCAATATGGGTTCTCTGAATGGGTAGAGATGGTGAACTTTTTGGAAGCTAAGGCACAAAAGAATAGGTTTGAGAAAGCATGGGTCAACTTCTTGAAGGGCAAGATTCAACATAAAGAGAATTTGGAGCTGAAGTTGAACATTGATCCTGAAGACTCTCGTCCTATCTCTTCAGTGTCAAAGAGAAGGAGAACTGGCGAAGGGCCATCTGATTAAGTTCTCTTTCCAGTTTATCTACTTGTAATTTATTTACATTCTGTAACTTATGTAAATTTCATTTCCTTGTATAAATGAAGTTACCAGTTTGTAACCACAAGATAGATAATAGATTAAATCTAACAAACTCAAAAGAAAAACCCAAGGCATTTGTTGATCTATAAAAATGCCTTGGAAAACTTAGATAGATTTAATCGAACAAGTCTTTCCAGTTCATACTTGTATAGATACAAGAACTGAAAAAGACTTGGCAATATTTCAGGACAAATAGGGGGAATTTGTTAGGACCAGTTTCGCTGAAACTGGATAGTCTCCAGTTGCACCTGGAGACTAAGAAGATTTGTCCAGAAATATATTGAAGTCCAGTTGCAACGTACAGTTAACGCAACTGAAGACTTCATCCAGTTGAGATCTGACCAGATGAAGAATCATTCCAGTTGAAGTCAAAGACAACAAGTGGAAGATAGAGAATGACAATGGCAGCGAAGCCCAGTTGACATTTTACTCAGATACAAACTGGAGACCATCAGTGGAAAGCTCTTACAAAGCTTTACACTGATTACGAGAATTGACCTTTATGCTTTATGTGCTATTACACGGATAAAAGGATTTATCTATGTGTAAAGTACAAAAGGTACATAAAGCAGGTTGAGAAAAGTTACTGTATGCCATAACTTTACACAACATTTTAAGGAATTAAATGCTATTCCTTAAATGTTCTCAACCATATTTGTACGGCCAAAGTTGACATCCCAATGTCAACTTTGCCTATAAATAGAGGTCTTTGCACAACAAGAAATCATACTTTGCAAACCTGCAATATTCTTGGTGAACTTGTGCAATATTCTCTCAATCGCAAAAAGGAACATTTCACAACTTTAAGTGTTTCGATTGTCAAGAGAATTTCCAGTGTAGATCAATTGTATTTCATAGGTTGTTAGGATATTTACATACTTGTATTATCTTGGTTCCGCAACAACCTTGTAATTTATTTAAAGTTAATAAATAAATTACACTTGAAAAATACATATTGTCTCATCAATTTACTTTACAAGTACTTTCTATTATTGCATTGTCTTTTACTTATTGTCACTTAAATAAGTAATCTATCCAAGAACTTGGTATACACTCACTACAACTGGTCGTCTCCAGTTCAGTGTTTATATTGCAAAGTAACCCCACCATCGACATAGAGGTGTCTTCAGGTAGTACCATCTATTGAGTTGGGACTTACAGAAAATATTCAAAATACAATTATAATTCACTCAAAAACAATAACAAATAGGTATTTCATAACAAAACCTAAGCTTTAAAGTTCACAAATAATCAAAAATAACATTAAAATATCATAAATTTAATTTTTTTTAAAAAGTATTTTTTTTGTTTTTGAAAATACTGGAAATATCGGTATGGTAATACCGGAAATACCGGCATACGGTAAATACCAAAAATACCGGGCTTAAAATACCGGAGTACCCTCCGGTACCAGTAATACCGATAATACCGGCCGACATTTACCGGTATTTAAAACATTGGTTTCAATCCTTCCCTTAGGTTTAATATGAACATTTTTGTTGCCGCTCTAAACATTCATACGGCAACATTAATGGGGAGAATAAACAAGTTCTATGAAGAGTCTCCTCTCCATTATGCCCTGACTGCCAATCCACAAGTAATGTATCATAGATACTTACTTGAATTCTGGTACACTACCATCATTAGCAAGGATGAAAAGTCCATTGCTTTCACTTTAAATGAGGCCAGAAAGCAGTGTATCATATCTCTTGAAGGTTTCAGAGAAGCCCTTCATCTGAACTACCTTCGACCTCCCTCAGTCTATGCCCATAGATTGAAAGGAATCAATTTCAGGGAGGTTTTGCAGGCCACTGGTCATGATGACATGGTCGATGCAAATGGTGAATTGAAGACCTCTGGGCACATATTCTTATCTGGCTTTGGCAACTGTTGGAGATACTTCTGGACTCAAATTGTTGAGTGCCTGGGCGGAAATCATGGTGGCTTGGACCAGATTTCATTACCTCAAGTTGAGATGGGGTATTATTTATGGCATGGGATTGAAGTTGACTTTGCTGAGATACTCTTCTCTCAGTTGATAACAAAATTAAAGGGCAAAAGAAGTCCTCACATCTCATTTTCCAGGTTTCTAAGCATCTGCTTCATGAATATTCTTGGAGATGCGTACAACGATGAGGAGCTTGAGTCTTCAGCAACAGTGTTCAGTAGGGACATCACAAATGTGTCCACTTCAGAAGATGAACCTGCACTCTCTGCTGCAATGACTCAGGTAATTACTAAAACTGTCTCAGCACGACCGGCTGGTTCAGAAAGATCACTGAGCGGGCCACAAAAGAATGTGGGACCCATCGGTGCATCTGGTGGTAAAATGTTGAAGTTGTTTAAAACCCCAACAACTTCTTCCACCCAACCACCATCATCCTCATCCACTGACCAACCTGAGGACCTCCCAAAAGGTCCCTCAGGATCTCCAAAGGGCGTTTTAAAACATCGAAAAATTTAAGAAATCGTCCTCACAGCCCAAGGACATTAGTACCGAAGCCAACCCTTCTGGTTCTTCCCAACAAGAACCAGAAGAATCGAGTCAAAGGGAAAACCCACAAGCAGCCATCCCCAAAATTTTTGTCAGAGGGGATGGTGAAGGAAATGAAAGTGTGCCAGCCCAACACACAATAGAGTCCGAGTCTACACGTGCACCCCCTGTAACTTCACATATCTTACACTCTTCTGATGCACGAACTGATGAAGTTTCTGAGGTGACACCATTGGAAACTGAGGTTCCAGACTCTACGGCCAATGAAGTAGTTCTTGACGATGGCACGAGAATTACTGAGGCAACCCTTGTCTCTGCTATCTCTGGCAGTGATGCTTTGGCTGAGCCAATCATTTCTGAATCTGGTAACGAGGCATCTGCAGCAGCAGTTGTTGAACCAAAAGCTGGTTCAGTATCTTTGGATCTGAACCAGGGCATATCTGATCAGACTGCTTTCTGGAATGACGATGAGCCACATCAGCGGAATCTTGATTCTCTTGCTGATTTTGAGTTTGACGAGAACTTATTGGAGGAGAATCAGTCGTCTGATTCTGAGCCAGCCTTCAATCTCAGAAACGTCCCTCCTCCCCCAGAAATCCAAAATGTTGAACAACCATATCGCCCACCACCAACAAGTCACTCACATCCACATTTTCCACCAGGCTCAACACCAGCATATGTCACTTCACCGAAATTTCAACCACAACTCCAACACATTCACCCCAAATCCAATATGTTCCAAAGCCCATCAATTATGATGATCCAGTGGAAAAGGAATTGGACTCTGAGACTGAATCAGAGGGTCCAACTGATATGCAGTTAGAAAAGGCACATGATGGGCTTGGAAAGATTTCCTTTGTTGTTTCTGCTTCTACACAACCACCTCCTCCTTTGAGTGTGGAAGCACAGTTAGAGAAGTCAAATGCCGAAGTCCAAAGCCTACTTCTCAGGGTAGAGGACTTAACAAAATCTCTAACTGCCAACACTAAGTCCTTGGCTAATATGAAAGGTGCTCAGGTGTTTCTTGGCACTGAGCTGACCAAGGTTGCTGGAAATGAGGGACTAGTGGCTGGGAAGCTTAATGAACTGGTGTATGCTTGCAATCACATTAGTTCGGCAATCAGGGAAGCCTTCAAACTGACAAAGAGGGAAGTTCAAGCTTCAGTTGTTGCGAACTTGACTTCCTCAGTTGAAATGATTAAACAAGATGTGATGTCAGTTGGGAAGGAGGTGAATGAGTTGGTAAAGAAGCCAAGTGTTGATGAGAAGGAACTTGGGTCTTCTATCAGTGTTGATCTGTTTGAGAAGATGAAGTTTGAGCTATCTCAGGAACTTGTTGCTCAGATTTCAACTTCAGTGGCTGAAAAGGTTGAAGAGAGGGTCAGAAGGATGGACGCTGAACTAACTAAAGACACTACAAAGAGAGTTGATGAAGCTGTTGAAAAAGTACAAAAATCAATATCCACTCTTGATGTAACTGTTAAAGACCAGTCCCAGAAACTTGATGAAATTCTGACCCTGCTCAGGAAAGAGCCAGTTGTTACCCCTCCCCCTGCTGCTTCATTTACTGAAGATGATAGAAAGCAGTTGAATGAAATTGTAAATAAAGAGAGTCTGAACCTGAATTCTTCCTTCAGATTAAGGTCTCAGTTCTCTACTTTGTCCAGAGGAATTGTTGATTGTCTGAAACAACAAAGTTGGCAACTATAACAACCGTGAGTTGACCATGAAAGCTTTTGAGTCAAAATAAATTTTTACAGCGAATACGACCTCGTAATTCGCGACCCCGTATTTTCGACCCCGTATTTGTGACCCCGTATTTGCGACCCCGTAATTGCAACCCCGTGATTTGCGACCCCGTAATTACAACCCCATTTACTATGCCAATTTCAATTTTTTCTTTTAGTGAAATACTACCCCAGATTTGCTAGCCTCTCAAATTTAGCCTCTCAATTGTAGCCTCTCAATTTAGCCTCTCAATTTCAGCCTCTCAATTAAGACCCCAAATTCAATTTAAGACCCCAAATTCAATTTAAGACCTCAAATTTCAATTGAGACCTCGGACTTCGATTACTACCTCGATTTGGTCAACTTTGGTCGGTTTAGTCAACTTTGGTCAACTTTAGCCGATTTGGTCAACTTAGTCAAACTCGTAATTTGGTCAACTTTGGTCAAACTTATAAAATTGGGTCAAAATCAAACTAGTACGCTTTTGGACAACATAGTCAACACTTGGCGGCACGTTATGAACACGTTTACCTAAAATGAACACATACTTAATTGTGATAACTTGAAACAGATTATTGCGTGCCGGTTACTTGCTTCCTGATATCTTGCGTAGCTTAATCTTGTTGCTAGCATTCAGGTGAGCTTCGTAGTCCCCTTTTTACATGTTTTTATGGGGCTGAAAGGATACAAAATGTTTTCTGGTAAACTGTATTTATTTGATATGATATTGTGACAACCTATTTTGAATACCTATTTGATAACATATTTTGGATATATTTATGATAACATGTTTTGGATACCTATATGATTTCATAATTTGGATACCTATTGATTTACCTTTTGGATACATTTGGATGCATTGGATACATATTCTTGAGCACGGCTGGTTGTTGAACCGTAAGTCCCTTCATAGTCAACATTAGCCTGGTACCGTAAGCGCTGTCAACATTGAGAATATCTATGGCAACATTGTGATTATGGCAACATTTGTGATTATGGAAACATTGAGTATACTTTAAATGCGTCACGTTAACCTGATAACATAGACAACAAACCTACGAACTCACCAACCATTGTGTTGACGCTTTTAAGTATCCTTTCAGGTGCACAGGTTAGAGGTGGCTGAGAAGAGTAGCATGGAGCCTTTATAGCAGACTTTGGACTCTAGGATTCCTTGTTGCTGCTATGTTATCTTATGTTCTCTTTTATGTTAGTATGGCATTATGCCTAACCTTTGATCCCCTGCGTGGGAGTTGGATTATGTTTTATTTGTGTTTGGATTGATATTGAATGCTTGTGTTAATCTATGTTAAGAATTTGAATATTTTGTGGATTCATTTAGTCTTCCTATGTAATATCCATGACGTGTGTACTATGCGTCGCATCCCGAGTTTTCCACCTTAGTCGGGGTATGACAGATTGGTGTCAGAGCCAGGTTATAGTGAATTAGGTGGTTTTTCCTAGACTATAACCTAAGAACCTCACGTAGCATGCATAACAGGAATTATGTGTGCATTTTGTTCAAGTAAACTTGATGTGATTTCTTATGTGAAGTGCAAGTTGTTGATTCATATTGTTGAGATGTATGATCTTTTAGAACCATGCTACTCAGCCACATGTGATGCATTTAATGTTGATATGATGATGATGTTTATTTGTTCTCCTACTTATCTATTGTCCCCAGCGAGATGAAGTGGTGTTAGCGAAGAAGTATGGTGATATATCATCACAGAAAAGCCTGATCACCTTTTCGCATGTGGTATATGCGCCTATGGAATTGTTAGCAACATTGATCGCGCCCTGATGGTTAAAGTGTGGTAGGTAAACTGGTATGCTTAATGGGCGTTGGTTGGGTGGAGGGTTAGCCGCTGGTACACCCTGTATACATACCTTGCCAATACCTTGAGAGCATATCAGAACCGAATCCCAACATGCATCTGATTTTCTAGAGGTGTGGAGGGTTAGCCGCTGGTACACCCTGTATACATACACCTCTAGTATGTTGGATGTAGGAGTTAGATTCGGACCGCGCTTTAGCTGTTGAAATTTGATCGATGCATCTAATTTACCGTACATGTGGAGGGTTAGCCGCTGGTACACCCTGTATACATACATGGATGGTGGGTTGGATGTAGAGGTCAGATTCGACTTGCCCTTTTCGTTGTGTTTAATGAATGTTTAATTGTGGTATTGCTTTGTACTTAATGATTGACATTGATGATAATGCTTAACTTCAGTTGTAATACTTGATTTCTTGAGTTTGCATGTAATTATGGATGCATAATTGTGTAGAATTCTAAGAAGCTAACACGAGTGTGTTTGAGAGTGCGTAAACTATGATTCTTTAAACAACACCACGGACGACTATTTCCTCAATCTAACGTCGATAACGTCTTTTCCTAATATAGGAAAAATGGTGCGAACAAGAGCAAACCCAAATGCCGAAACTCAAGGAGATCAGGGCGGCCGTGGTAATCGTGGGGGTGGTCGAGGAAACCCAGGAGGCGGTCGTGGGAGAAATCAAGAAGGAGGCCATGGGAGAGGCCATGGTGGCCGAGGTGGTCGTGGTGGTGTTGCAGGTCATGTTGAGATTCCCGATTTGGCCACTATCTTTGCTGAACAGTTGACAGCTTCAATGCCAACTATTATGGCGCAAGTAACTGCTGCAATGGGTAACCCTCACAATCAGACTCAAGGAGTAGCACCAAAAGCTGTGCAGGAACCAGTGGGAGTTGAACCAGTGGGAGCTGATCCAGAGCAGGTGCA
>CM067168.1:12562247-12608061 GCA_034093135.1 Erigeron breviscapus | reverse complement strand
CACTAGTTGGATTACCCACAATTTGTTCAATTGGGTGGGCTTTAGTCCATCTAGTGTATTGACTAGGCTTGTGAACTACAATATCAGTGCAAGTCACCTGGGATCTTCTTCAGTTGCAGTAGCTTCTGGAGGAGGATCAGCAAACTACTTCCCATCCTCATCAGAGTGAATAGATGGAGTTATTCCACTCTAAGAAACAGAGAAATGAAGGATAAGGCAAAAGATCTTCAAGACAACTTCACACAAGATCCATCTCTCTATCATGCCACTATGAAAAACCCAACAGCTGATGTTAATGCTTTCTTTTCTGGAGTTGGTAATACTGGTGAGACAGACAATTGTGGTCCATTAATGGATGGAGATGATTCTTCCGGATTCATGGCTACTGATGCTGGTAACAGGGGTAAAAGGGATAATGAAGGAACAAAGACTGGAAATATGAAGTTTGGAAACATTACATCTTCTTCTGCTGGTTACAAGTCCATGCCTATGAATATGAAATCAGCTGAGGGAAGGATGAATGTATTTGCTGCTATGTGTGCTGCACATGAAGCTTTTGTTGCAGGAAGAATCACAGATCCAGCACTTATTGATGAAGATTACGACCAGATAGATCCAGATGATGTTGAAGAAATGGATCTGAAATGGCAATTGGAAATGATCACCAGGAGAGTGCAAAAGTTTATGAATAGAACAGGCAGACAGCTTACTGGAGGTACTCAGGGATTTGACAAGTCAAAGGTGAAATGCTATAATTTCGAAGGTTTTGGACATTTTGCCAAAGAATGTCAACGGCCTAAGAGAGAGGCAAATGTTACGCCTACACGTCAAGATAGAGGTAGTAATCGTCCGCTCAATCAAAATTCTACTAGAGCTCTTTTATTGACTGATGATCCTACTGCAAATGTCAATGGCAATGAAAAGGCTATAGTAGCTGTTCAACCAGATGGTTCTTATGTTTGGAATCTTCCACATGATGAGAACAATAACGCTTATTTGGCCGAAATTCTTGATGATATGGCTCAAATAGTTGATTCTCCCGATAATTTCTTGGACACCACAGTCTACCACAGTGAAGAGCAATTGTATGAAAATACTAAAAGTTCGAATGTGGAATCTGTTGCTGCTGGTGTATATGATACTGATTCAGAATCTGACAATGAGTTAGAAGATGTCAAGAATCTTGATGAAGTGAAAGCTGCTGAGGTTAAAAATGATTCTGCCATAGAAAAGAGTGAAAAGACAATTGAAGAGCAGATGCAAGAGTTTGAGATTCCGGCTGGCATGAATGTGGATGACTTTGTTGCTTACATGGCAGATTGCAAAGAGGCAGACCAACAGGTATCTTATTCTTTACATACTATTGTTTATGTTTGCAAAATTGTTAATCGCATGTTTGATGAACTTGAACAAAAGAAATGAACAAATTAAGAAATTAGAATCTGTTGTCAATACTGCTCATGATGAAAGAGATAAATTAATTAAAAAGGGTCTAACTGTAAATGATAAGGAAAAATTTTTCAAGGAAAAGATTAGATCCTTAGAATCTGACATTAGATCAGAAAGTAACAGGAAAAATTTGTCAAGTATGTTTGCTGAAATTAATGATACTGGGGCAATTACTTGGTACTTGTACTTTTGCTTCATCTCTCAGATAGAGCCTAAAAATGTTGGAATGGCTCTTAAAGATCCGTCATGGGTTGAGGCGATGCAAGAAGAATTGGCTCAGTTTAGAAAGCTTGATGTATGGAAGTTAGTTGACTTACCTCCGGGTGAATCTCCTTTATCAACGCGATGGGTTTTCGTTGTAAAAAGGATGACAAAGGTGTAGTCACTCGCAATAAGGCTCGGTTGGTGGTTAGAGGATTTGAGCAACAAGAAGGCTTCGATTACGATGAGACATTTGCACTAGTAGCTAGACTTGAAGCTATTCGATTATTTCTGGTATATGCTAGTTATAAAGGTATAAAGGTGTATCAACTTGACGTAAAGAGTGCCTTTTTGTATGGGGAAATAAGAGAAGAAGTGTATGTAGATCAACCTCCCGGGTTTGAGGATCCAGACTTCCCTAATAGAGTATATCATCTTGATAAGGCTCTATATGGTTTACATCAGGCTCCTCGGTCATGGTATGAAAAACTGTCTACTCATCTGCATGAAAATGGTTTTACTAGAGGTTCTATTGACAGCACGTTGTTTATCAAATGGAAAGGGAAGGACTACTTGCTCGTACAGGTTTACGTCGATGATATTATCTTTGGTTCATCTGATGAGACTATGTGCAAGGAATTAGAGCATAGCATGAAGGCTAAGTTCGAAATGAGTGCTATGGGGGAATTAACTTTTTTCCTTGGACTACAGGTGGATCAACTGAAGGATGGGTTCTTTATTCATCAGACCAAGTATGTTCAAGATCTTCTTACTAGGTTTTGAATGACTGATGCTAAAGATGCAATTACTCCCATTCAGACTAATCATGGGCTGTGTCCTGATAAAACTAATGATCCAGACGTCATGCAACTCAATATCGGGCTATCATTGGTTCTTTGATGTATCTGACGGCTTCACGTCCAGACATTACCTTTGCTGTTTGTATATGTGCTAGATATCAGGCTAATCCGAAAGAGTCACATTTGAAAGCTGCGAAAAGGATTCTTCGTTATGTGAAGGCCAAGCCTAGTCTAGGGCTTTGGTATCCCATGCATGGTTCCTTTGAATTCAAAGCTTATACTGATTCGGATTATGGTGGCTGCAGTTCGGATAGGAAATCAACGTCAGGTGGATGTCAGCTTTTAGGGGGGAGAATTATATCATGGCAGTGCAAGAAGCAGACATCTGTTGCACAGTCTACCTATGAAGCAGAGTACATAGTTGCTGGTCAATGCTGTTCTCAGGTACTTTGGATACAGCAACAATTGCGCGACTATGGTATGGATATCTCAGACTCTCCTATTTGTATTGATAATAAGTCTGCCACAGATATTACTAAGAATCCGAAAAACTTTAAAGTCACCAAGCACATAGATATAAAGCATCACTTTTGCGTGACTGTTTTGAGAAAAAGCTTATTCATTTAGAAAAGGTTGTTACTGATGATAACCTTGCTGATCTTTATACTAAAGTTTTTGATAGACCTCGTCATGAGTTGTTATATCAACTCAATGGTATGAAGAATGCCGAGTAGTTTCTCTCAAAGAACTTAAATTTTCTTTTCGTGTCTTAGTAGTTTAAGTCGTACATAGATAGAGTCAAAAATACAAAAAGAGTTGTCTTAGTATAAGTCTGTATATATCTAGTGTCAGAAAAATACAAAAAAAATAAAAAATTATTATTAGAAAATCCAAAAATATAATAAATAAAGTTAGGTTACTGCACTACATGATTAGACGTGAAGATACTTTAGCTTTTAAGCCTACTTAATTGTACTTTAAAAATGCTCAGTTCAGTGATACCATTATATGATGTATCGATAGGCACAAAGTACCAAGGTTTCCTTTTAATCTGAACTTAAAGTATACAATGTTCTTATGGGAAACGTATTCAGATATATGGCTGAGAATGCTTGTTCTTAAAATAGACAAGTCCTTTAAATCTTATGAAAGATCTTGCATTATAATTATGTATATTTGGTCTTTATAAAGAGGTCTCGGGTACATATATGTGTATGTATTGCTTTTTTGGATGTATATTTGTGACAAAATATTCAAATTCAAATATCAAATAAATCTGTTGAAAGTATGAAGCTAATGTGGTGTAACACCCGTTTCGTAAAAATATGGATTTCCAAAAAATTTCGCCTAACGGCGTTAAATCATGCGGAAACGATTTAGGAAAATACTCAACTAAGGAAAACAGTTGAGAAAACATTGGTGGTGTTACTAATAGCATCAAATCTGTAATAAAAGAAATCCATGAGATTGCCCAACATAAAGCAATCATAACATAGTCATTACATAAGTTCCATAAAGGAAATCAATAACATAAGGTCTATGCGAAGCTATTGGGTAAACTAAAGCCAGCTTGATCATCTACCCATCTCTTGCCAAAGCTTCACACGTCATCTCACTGCCTAACCTGAGGGGTGTCAACACATTAAAAGAAACAAGTGTTAGCTATAAAGCTAAGTAAGATAACACCAGGTTTAGCAAAACATTTCATCCATTTAAATCGTCACTTTAAAGCATTACGTCATTTAATTAGGCATTCATACCACCGTATAAACATATCCACATCACATATAAGCATAGAGTTCATGACCCTAAGCGTGCCTAATCAATTTGATCACTTGATTCACCTCGTTAAGTTGTAACCGAAGTTACCGTTTTTAAGGAAAGACAATGTCGATCCATGAGTAGCACGCTATGTTCATGACATTAGGTGGGTCATCAGGCCACCCGAAACTACTCGCCACATATGACTTGTTGCAAGGAGCCACCCGAGCAACCCTTTTAACGTACCTATAACCACCGTCAGGCATGACGTACCTATTACCACCGTCAGGCACCATTTATACGTACCTATTACCACCGTAAGGCACAGGTTATGCATAACACTTAACATCTAATTAGCTCGAGTATTTATCATATTTAGTTTAGATTTCCACCTTTAACCTAAACTAATCCATACTATCATCTTTTCACGTTAGGGCCTTAAAACGTGCACGTGTCATGGCAACCTAAAAAGGTCTAGTGTTCTAGATGAACAAGCCACATATACATGCACATAACAACATTACAACATATCATTAACCACCGTTCATCATAACATACCATATCGTAAACATATCATTAACCACCGTTCATCATAACATTTCATATCGTAACCACATGTACGGGGAGCATTTTAGGCATAAACATCGTCATCATTAATCCCCGAGTACCTCCCATATCAACCCAACCACCTATGAGTTATACATTACTGTTATGGAGGTTATAGTTTACGAACCATTTTCGTTGCACCCTCAGCGTGACAAAAGTAGTGTATCTTACCTGTTGGGAGTGTGCGCGCGTAATGAAAGGCTAAAAGTGCTTAACAATAATCCCCGACACCTAAGATACATTAATATACAAATATAAGTCATTTGGGACCCAAACGAACTTTAAAACGAACTTAGGTTTGTTCTTACGAACTTAGACTCACTGAACGAACTTAGTTGCCTTCAAACGAATTTAGGACATACTGAACGAACTTAGCAATGCCCAAACGAACTTAGAAGACCATAAACGAAGTTTAACTTCATTTGTTGAACGAAGTTAGGGTTTAACTCAAACGAATTTAAGTCTCAAAACCACTTAGACATTCACTTTAAACGAATTTAGACACCTTAGGGTTCAAACGATTTTTGAAGGCTTCAAACGAACTTAGTTTGGGTTCAAACGAACTTAGGCTCATCTTCAAACGAATTTAGAGTGTTCCAAACGAACTTAGGAAGCTTAGAACGAACTTTAAGTTCGTTCGGAAGCTGTTGACATCAAAAAACGAATTTAAGACTCAATTTCGACCAGAATTCATAAAACGACTTTGTTCTTCGATTTTTCCAGAAACAAACGACTTGGGCTTCACCCAAAACATGATTTTGACATTGTTAAACATATTTTTGATCATTCATATCGATTACAAACTCGTTTGACACCGTTTAGATCATTAATTAGCCAAAGACACAACATGACCCTAATTAAACAAAAACCCTTTTAAAATCAGATCTGAAACATCAATTTATGACCTTTAAATCTGTAATACATCGATGAATCATTAGTTACCTGATAATACAATGACCGATCCAATCCAATGCCAAAACACACGATCGATTGACCCAAAACTTGAAGATTTGCTTAAGAAATTCAAGAAGGATTGAAGGAACTTGTTTTCTTGATTTAATTATGATTAATGGCTGCAACTAATGAGAGATTAGGTTTCCCTAATCACTTAACCCGTTTTTAACTTTCCAACATTGGCAAAATTGGTCCCTGGACTTCATATCGACTTTATTTCGCTTAAAAACACTTATTGGGGATACATATAACACACTAAAGCACTTTCACACACTACAAAGGCCTTTTACACATCATTAAATCTACTTTATTGTCACTCATTAAAGATAATTAAATCTCACATATAGGGCACATAAACATATAAACACATATTTCCACACAAACGTATCACGGACTATAATTTGACCTAACGACGTTAGTCAACATGAACGATTAAGTTTTGGGATGTTACATGTATTCAACAGTAAGTCATGGTTCTTTGAACCTACTGTGAGTCCCTTAAATAACGAGATGGTTAACCAATAGAAAGTGTAAAATACAACAAGTCTAATAATCACTAGATGTGGACTAGTATTACTTGTAAATAAAGATGCAAGATATATAAACAAAGTAATACAAGACCTAAAGCAATAAACAAATAAAGTGGACCATTATGTATGTTTCATGGGTATTTCATTTATTGATGTTTAAATAAAATACAAGGTTGTTGCGAATCAAGATAACACGATTAAGTGAGTATCCTAACAACCTATGATTACAAATGATCTATATTTGTCAAATAGCTCTTTAGGATCGAGATACTTAAAGTTGTGAAGTATCCCTGTTTAAGATCGAGAGTATTTTAGACAAATTCACTTTCTTGCAAAGTGTATGCTAAAAAGTATTTTTAGTTCAAGGAATGACTTAGTATTTATAGGCAACAAATTCACCAGTGAATTTGTGTCGTACAAATATGGTTGTATACATTTAATGATCCGACAAGAACATTAAATGTATTAGATAAGAATAAGGATAAAGTCACATCAAGTGCAAGTGTATCCTTATTACCCAACCACCTTAACACACGTATACTTTTGTTAAAGAACAAGTGGATTGTTCTTTGGAAAGTGTGTTAAAGGCTAAAGTCAATCCTCGATATTAGTGTTCAGACTTGTAGGATCTAGAACACTAACAATCCTCCAGTGTGCAGATCTGGTAAGACTTTCCAGTGGACTCCGCCAATTGTTAAGTCTTCTTCCTTCAGACTTCAGTCTTTGACTTCAGTCAGAATGTCTTCAGTAGAGTAGATCTGGACTGGGGTGAAGTCTTCAGTGAGCTAATCTGGAGAATGCTCCAGATTACCTGTACAAGTAAATGCTCACTAGTCTTCAATTATTTCTGGACAAATCTTCAGAGGGACTCCAGATTCCAAGTCTGGAGTAGGTCCAGTAGAATATGTGGGGGGGCCGAGCGGCAGGGGGCGCAGTAGTCGGGTCTGGAGCGAGACCAGCAAAACAAGTTTCTTAACAAACCTAACTAAGGTTCCAGTAGTCCAGTCTGGAGCCAGTCCAGTAAGTCTGGACTAAATCTGGACCTAACATAGCCTACCTAAAGTTTCCAACTTGGGATAGGTTGTCAGAAAGTTCGCTACACGGATCTCATAGAAAGTCATGGGTTTTCATAAGTGCTTTAAAGTAAAATCAATGTCACAAATATGCAAGTACTTGGCATTATGCAATGTTGAGTATATTTCCGTACGTGAGTCAAGTTAAGTCGCTTTCCGCGTGAGGAATCACCGACCTGTCACCGCTGACTTGATTCTTAAAGACTTTCTCACTTTACTCACCAAATGTCTTAATCTTAGTACTTGTTTCGATTGTGAGAGTGTATCTGAATATGGGGCACATAAGTTCGCAAACTAAAATTGTGGCATGAATAACTTACTAGGTTACATGGTGACTGTCCTTGGCTCAAGTAATACGAAAGTGCCACAAACCAAAAAGGAGACTGGAAGTACCGAGTGTTTAAGAGGACAAACATATTGGTAATCGTTTTTGGATCACTGTTCATAACTAATAATAAGAGAATTATTTCTCGCTAGTAGGCTTATGTAAATGCTAATCTGATCTAATCAGCAGTATCCTTGTCACATGTAAATAATGAATAAATTAAGATAACTATTGTGTATAGAATAGTTTATTATTCTGTAATTTTTATTCTAATTTATTTTCTATTTTATTGAGTCAAAATAAGTATTTTCATAAGTTCTTATTGCACGAGAGATTCTACTTAAATTCTGTTGAGTATATGTTTTGCTGAATTCATTCATTTGAATTCTTGATGAGGTTATGTGATTAGTTCAAAAGAAGATTTTCTGATATGGACATTAATTTGTTTAAGTTTAGAAAATGATCTTTTAAATCTTATGTGACAAGTCAATGTTATTTGAAATCTCACAAGTTTCAGTTTTCACAAGTTATGAATCTAATTGATAACTTGGTGACCTTTAGGGTTTGACAATGGAATGACCTCCCTTGATCTTTTATTAGGATCTTGAGTATTTCGTAATTGTTAATCCTAATTTTGTGTGTTTTCACTTGAATTTTCTGCATTATTGTGCCTTTGCTCTTGTTGCGTTAATGAGTTTTTGGTAAGTGTGCAGTGTTCAGGTTAAGAAGATAAAGTTGGAGTGCTGCTCTTTGTTGCAATATAGTGTTATTCATACAGATGATATCGTGGAAACGGGATTTTTGGTGTGAAATGACAATATTGTGATGCAAATATGATCACGTGAAGGAAGAATACATGAATCTGTCTTTGGAGTATTTATTTACTTTACATTTCATGTATTTAGTGAAAATAATCAGTGTTGATACGTGTTTCTTTTAATTTCCGTACCTTGACTTATGACATGATTTCGGAAACTTTACAAAGTTCTTCATTGGATTTTTGGACTATTCATTGTTTGTTAGTTTTGTAGACGACATCTAATATGGGACTTAAGTGTTTCAAGATGGTTTGCCGTCAAACATCTCAATGATTAGAGAAATGCTCTCCGTATCATGGTCGTGGTTGGTATCGCTGTTCATTGATTATTTTCATTGATTATTTTCAGGTTTGTTAATGGTTGATTTTAGACCTTGGGGTTCTGTTTTTAATTCAAGATTATAATGTTTGTAAAATACTTACATTATGATGATGATTTTAGATGGTGGTATTTCTTGGTACAAGGCATGAACAAGTTGCTTTTAACGAGTTGTTGCTATGTACAGGATTAGGTCAAAAGGGTTGCATCGTGGAAAGTTTCGTGATGACGAATCTTGAAAAATTTTCTAAGTACTAAATTGTTCTTACGAAGATAGTGATTAACTTCGTTTGGAATTGTACTTCAGAAAATTGGACTCATTTTGTTACATCTAAATTCGTTTCATTTGGTTTTAAACGAAGATGACCTCTATCTTCGTTCCACTTGAGTTTACGAAGGTTAAATTCGTTCCCCTTATTTTCGACCGATCTTTTTACCCGACCCGTTTTGACCCATCTTTTACCCATCCATATATATATCCAAACTTAACTCGTTTTTCTCTTTTTCATTACCAAAATCGTTAAAGAAAACGAATTTAAGTGGCTTAAACCCCAATATCTTCATCAATCAAATTACTTGATTTTACTTGATTCTCGGTGTGTTATTTCGATTTTTGTTGAAATAAGTGATTCAGGTATCTTATCTAGCTTCGTCATTCACAATTCCCAAATTCTTGATTCTTGTTTTTGCCCAATTTTTACATGAACTCATTCGGTTTTGATATATATATTTTTTTAGGGTTTAATTTCGTTTTTAATTTTAATCCATTGAATCCTTAATTCGTTTGTAAAATCGAAATGGGTTATGCTTCTTTTAAGAGTTACAAATGTTTTTGTAATTAATTTTGGGCAAATCCAGTGTTCATCAATGTTTTAAGAATCAAATGTTTGATTTTGGAACTAACTGCTGTTCAGAGTGTCTACGAAGTTAGCTCTTGTTTATTTCTACGAACTTAGGTTCTCAAATAGAGTTTACGAACTTAGACTTTTCCTTCAACTAACGAACTTAGAAGTTCTTGTGACAAACGAACTTATTTATGCTTCAAAGCTATCTTCGTTCATTGTTACCAACGAACTTAACACCTATTTTCGTTTATTGTTATCAAACGAATTTAAAGTCTATCTTCGTTCATTCCTAACTAACGAACTTAAAGTCTATCTTTGTACATTCTTAACTTACGAACTTAAAGACTAATTTCGTACAGTCTCAACTTATGAAATTATTGTTTAAGTTCATCTAAGCCTGCAATTCATTTCTTGTGCTAATCCTATAATTTTTTTTAAAATTATGATCTGTTTTGCAGAAATGGCTCTTGCTCCACGTCAGTTCTTTAAGAAGCACAATCTGGCCTTAAATCTGGATCCAGATCAACATAATTGTGAACGCTATCATGAAATGTTTGATTTTATTGCTCGTTCTAGGCTTTCTTTTGCTTTCTGTGATTCACCTAGATTGGTTAGGCAATATATTGATGATTTCTGGAGGACTGCTCATCAGGTCATGGTTAATGGTCGTAGCTTTGTTCGAGCAACTGTTGAAGGAATCACTTTTGATTTTAATGCTACGATGCTTCGTGAAATTCTACATTTGGGTGAAGAATCAGACGACGCAGTAGATGTAGCTTATGATTTTGACCTTATTCGTAGGTATTTTCAAAGAATGGGATATGTTGGTCAAATAAAGCTTCCTTTTGATAAGAGTGGATTTCAAGGACGTTGGAGATACCTTGCTTACGTGTTGTTAGTAAGTCTGAGCAATCGTAAGGCTGGATTTGATCAGCTTTCTGCTCAGATTTCTTCGCAGATGGTTGCTTTGGTCTATAATCGACCTTATCCGTTTTCATCATACTTCTTTCATGAGTTTATTGGTCAAATCAATGCCAAGGCGAAGAATAGGTTTCTATTATATCCTCGTTTTGTTATGGCGATAGTTAGACATTTCTGTCCGAACTTGGTATTTGATCAAGGTCCTCGCTATGTACCACATGCTTGGCCTTTACGTATATTTGCTTATTTAGATGCCAATACTCGAAATGTAGCTGGTCTAAATAATCCACCTTTGTTTGGTCACTTAATTAATCCAATTATCGATCTCGTTTTGAGAATGATATGTTAGTGGATGATGAAGACAATTCTGATCATGAGAATGAAGAGAGTTCAGATGATAGTTCGGATGGTGATTCTGATGATTCTGATAGTGGAATGATGGTGGTGATGATGTTGTTGAAGCAGACACAGATGAATATGATAGTGTCGCTGCTGATTCTGGTAATGAGCATCGAACTAAGATGGCTCATGATGTACCTGCTGTTTCAGGAAGTGATAATTCATATCATTTTTCTCGAGAAGATGTACCTGGTGCTTTACGCCGAGAGCGTCGGAGTAAGGCATGTCATTCTTCACCGGTTCTTTCTGATACGGATCAATCCGTTCATAATGAACAAGCTTCTCAAGTTAATCAGGATGATGATGCTGAATATCAAGAAGAATTGGAAAATAGAGATATGGCATCAAGTCCAATAAGTACTGTTGGACCTAAGAGGACACTGGATGCTCCTCTTACTTATCGCAGAGCTAAGCGTGCACACATTTCTGAGACTGCTTCAGTATCTGCAGCTGCTGCTGCTATTCCTGCTGTCTCTACAGCACCGGTTGCTTCTGTTGCTGGTAGTGTACCGTTGCGTCCACTGTTGCCTCCTGCTATACCAATATTGCCCAGATTGCCTACTTTTCCTCCTATTCCTTCAGATTACTCCCTAGTTAGGCGTATAGATGTTCTTCAGACTCGTGTTGATACGTTAGAGTCTGATCTTACGAATGTTCGAGGTACTTTAACCTTTTTAATCAACTGGGTCAAGAATCAAGGGGGAGATGTTCCTGAAGAAGTTTGCAGATTATCAGCAGTTCAGCCAAGACGTGAGAATGAAGATGATGATGCTGATAATGCTGGTAATAGGAGTGATTCTCGCCCAGTTTCTGACAAAGGAAAAGGGGTTGAGACTCAGGGGGAGACAGGAAGAGATACTACCCAGACTGGTACTTCTGGTGCGGGTGGATCAAGTGCTCCTCGAGAGACTGAAGTTATTGAAGCACTTGACTCAGGTAATTCTTCGAAATCGATTGATTATTTAAGTGATGATCAACTTGAAGCTGAAACTGAACGATTAAAGCGTGAAGTTAAGGCAAAATTTGGACATGACTATAATACCGAAGAAAATGCTTTTCATTCTGTATTTGATAACTTATTAGATAAACAGCAAGAAGCAAAAACTGAAAGAGAAAAAGAATTACAGATTCAAAGGCAAACAGCCTTGGAATCTGATTCTGATTCTGATTCATTCTGATTCAACTTATGATTTTGATAAAGATTGATAAAGTGTATATTAGGTTGCATGTAATAAGTTTACGACATGTGAATGTAATCTATCTTATTTCAATGCAATTATATTTCATCTCTATTATTATTATTATCATGATTATTCATTTTATTCTGGTGTTCATTTTGTGTAATCTTAATAGATGATACAGATGATGCAGAATTACTCTTTGATGGTGATGATCTTGAGGAAGGTGAGTTTGTTCCTGAACCAGATATAAACATATTCAAGAAGCCTTATGGGTTTGATGATGTTTGGGACTCAACTTCTGAAGATCCATTTTTAGAAGAAAGAAAAGAGTTAGAGATTAAAAGGAAAGAAGTTAAGGAAAGAATGCTTCAAGCTTCAATTAGTAGTTCTGCTAAAGTTTTAAACTTTGTGGTATATGCTAAGATTGATGATGCATTGATTCCTTTTCACTGGGAAATCAACTTGACAAGACCTTTTGATCCAAATGATTATCCTGTACCTCTCAGAGAAGATGATTCACTACATGAGATTGATCGACTTGTGCCTGGGCAAAGAATTAATGATTATATAGTCACATGGGATACTATGAAACCCATCATGTATTGGACTCACATCTCAGATAAAGATGCTGCAAGATATAAGACAATAATCTGGAGTTGGTTCTATGATGAAGAACTAAAGTTGTTCGTTCTTAAAAGACCAGAAGGTTGTCAGTATCTAGCATGGCGTGAGAGACATTTCAGAAGTTTGTGTGAAGAAGACTTACATGAACTTGGAAATAACAGGATTATCAATCCAAGTGGTTATGGTCTTGCAGATGTGGTTGGTAAGAACCTTCACGAAGATTTCAAGTTGAGATTGAATATGAAAGACTCTGAAAAATCAAAGTTTCATATTGAACCAAGACGAAAGAAGAAGGTGGTTAAGCCAGATAAAATTGTTGAGTATATTCAACGTGATATCAAATGTATGATCAAAGTCCCTGCTAAGAAATGGGCACAAGATGTCTTGGATAAGATGGATAATTGGGAGATTGATCAAAATTCTGGTGAAGCCAAGATGTATGCGGACTCGAAGAAGAAGATATTGTTGAGAAGAATGTATGATCCAATGCAGTTGGTTAACTTCTCAAGAAATGATCAGAGAAAATTATACGATACTGAATGCTCATTTTTACCATTTTGGAAGAATGAAGAAGATCGATATCGTAAGATTCTTCAAGTCTGCTTACATGAAAATATCCATGCAAATAGCAAACGATTGTTATTTGATGGATGATGAAGACTTTTTGAAGACTGAAGAAATCGAAGATGCTGCTGTCAAGGGGGAGTTTGTTGATGCATGTTGATGTGACAACAACAACTTAGATTTGATTAGTCTTTTAGATTAAGACATTATGTTGTTTTATGTCTTATTCATTTATATGTAATTGATAGATTATGGACTTTGGGTTTTCATTAGAAAGGTATCAAAAGATCACAGAAGATCCCAGAGTGCAGAAAGCTTTGGCTGAAATGGGAGACTATGAATATGGGGTGAAGTATTCTCCCTTGGAACAGAAGCTGGACCATCTCACATTTAAATTGTCCATTGAGGACTTGGTGAAAAACAGAAACAAAGAGATGGAAATTAAAAAGAAGTCTATTCTAGCTGAAGTTGCCAAGGTGGAGAGGGAAAAGACAAGGCCACCATTGAAAAGCAAAGTGACTGGGCCTAGATCCACAAGGAAAAATACTCGAGATGCTGACCTTTCTACCTTCAAACCAATTTCAGATAATGCTGCAGAAATTCAAAGAAAGCATGAAAAAGATCAATATGAGCACTATCTGAAGCATCGATCTCATCCTGCCAAGATTCTTGATGTTGAAATAACTAAGGAGGATGGTTTGAAGCTGTTTGATCTAATTGTAAGAAGGGAGGGTAGGGCAGCTAAAGAGTACAATCAGGTCTCAGTTCATGAGTTTGGGTGGACTGAGCATAAGGAGATGATTCCCATTCTGAAGTCAAAACCAAAGTCTCATCAAATTGGTGCATGGATGCAAAGAATTCAACAGAAGATGATGACCAAGGTTGACATGGAAGAAAGATTGTTTGGGAAGAAAAAAGACTCTCCACTGAAGAGCAAAGCTACTGAAAGTCCTTCTGGTTCAAGGCCATCAAAGAAGTAGCTTCTTTTTTCAGTTTATCATGTACTTGTAAATATTTTCAATTTTTACTCTTGTAACAAACATTTCATTTCAGATTGCATATATGTTGCAAGTTGTAACCAACAAGTAGATGATAGGTTTAATTTAGAAAAACTCACAAGAAAAATTCTAAGGCATCAATGATCTATAAGATGTCCTTAGAAAATTTTTACAACTTAACCAAAACTTGCATTTCAGACTTACAAACATGTATAGATAGAAGTTTGAGATGCATGCACTATTTCAGGACAAATAGGGGGAATTTGTTGGGTCGAAATCGACCAAGTATAATTTGTCCAGGAAATAGTTGAAGTTTAGTGAAGAATACTTGTACAGGATTCTGAACCATTTCAGAATATTCACTGAAGCTTCACTTCAGTTCAGATCAGTCTAAACTGAAAGCATTCATCTGAAGTCAAAGACTGAAGACTGAAGAAAGAGAATCATCTCAGAAGCAGAGCCCAGAGAAGATTCTACCTGATCGAAGACTGGAGCATCTCAGTGTAAAAGTACTTAAACACTTTTACACTGATTATGAGGAAGCCTTTTGACTTTACCAACCTTTACCCGGATAATAACATTATCTCTGGTAAAGTACAAAGTTGTGTAAAAGGTTGGGAATAAAGTGTGAAATGTCACATCAAATGACTTTCACACTTAACCTTAAAAATACGCATGTTAAGGAATTGATTTCAATTCCTTAAATGCTCCCAACCATATTTGTACGACCTGGTCCACATCAGCATGAACCTTGCCTATAAATACAAGGCTTCTCACAACTTGCAAAGGGCTTGAAACTTTGACATTGCAAACTTGTGAGATATACTCTAAGTAATCCTTACGAGTATTTTCAAGTATTTAGATCATTTGTATTTCAAGATTGTTTAGATATTACACTTAGGTGTTTATCTTTGTTCCGCAACAATCTTTGTATTTTTTTAACACAATTAATAAAATACATTTGAAAAGTACATAATGTCTCAATGCCACATACTTGATATATATATTGTATTTATATAGTTTCAGCACTTTAAGTTTCTTGCATTTACTTTGTGTTATTTATATTTACTTGTTAACCCTAATCTGGATCGTCATTCTGAACTGGTTCCTTCCAGATCAGAATTGCTTGCCAGTCATTGTTATTGATATAGAGGTATCTTCGGGTAACCCATCACTTTGGGACTTACAATATGTAAATAAATATATTAATGATATGTATATGGTACCTAAACTAATCAAAAAATAAAAATCTGTAAAAATGACAACATCATCATTTTTCAATATTTTTTATTTATGTTTGTAATATTATGATATTATAAAAATTTAATATGCTACCCGGGATAACCTAAAAAATCACTACCATTAAAAATCTTATGTTTAACCACCACCATTAGAAGCTAGGTTGTCTTACCGCCACTAATTACCACCATTAGGTTCTGGATGGATATATGGAATGGGGATTCCCCCTTCACCGGTAATGGAAGATTTTCTCAGTGGGAATGGAACTGGATCAGACATCCTTGCTCCGCCAACGAACTGCTTCAACTTCAGGATATGCTCTCAAGAATTGCACGAGTCAACCTTTCCAACGCACCGGACTCATGGGTATGGAAATGTGATCCATCGGGTCAGTTCACTACTCGATCAATGAAAGCCAGACTCCTAAAGGCTAGCTTTGGTCCTCAACAGTGGACCTTCCCATGGAACCGACAAGCTCCTCTCAAAGTGAACGTCTGTGCCTGGCGCCTTGAGCTAAACAGGATTGCAACAAAAGACCAACTACTGCTACGAAACATCCCTATGACTTCATCAACATGTAATCTATGTAGTATTGCTGATGAGACCCCAAGTCATTTATTCCTTCAATGCCCCTTTGCCAGTGCCCTCTGGTCATACATCTTGTCATGGGTAAACATCCCAACAACAACCAAACCTCCAACCATACGTGAATTACTCTACGTTCATAAGGAGAAGTGTGTTACCCCTGGCAAACGAAAACACATTAACCTGGTGGTTCTTGCATACGTCTGGACCTTATGGAAGATACGTAATGACTGCATTTTCTCCAACAAGAGCCCTTCCTTACGCTTTGTTGTCAAAGAAGTCAAGTCCGTTAGCTATCTATGGCTGTCAAACAGAACCAGAAATCCCCAGATCAACTGGTCCCAATGGTGTCGGTTTGCTTTGTAAACTTATTTTCTGTCTTCTCTTTTTCGATGTACTTGAATCGGTTGTATATCTAGCATCTTGTTGGGTTTCTTCTGATATTTAATAAAGGATTTCTTAATGTTCAAAAAAAATTAAAATATGTAAACATGAATTTAAACGTGTCAAAAATTATTTACCGCTATATCTACACTCTAGTTACTTATTAATAATGCATGTCACTTCCTTTTCGATTCGAAGATCTTTAGGTTCGTTTTCAACGTACCATGACACATTTTTTTTATAATAACATGTTTACTAGCCTATCAAACCATGATGATACTTGTTTAGTCGAAGATATATATTTAGAGTTCGATCGTGTATATACACATCTATATATATACAATATACATAACGAAGATAAAGGAAAAGAAAATATAAGCAAAATCATAATATATTCATGAAACCATAAGATATGAATTAATTATATCAATTTTGTCATGTTGATAGAAAAATATATAATTAAAGAATATACATAAAGATATTTATTAACTAATATGGCAAGAGTTTAAAAATTATATGAGAAATTAAGTAATGTAGTTTAATGTTATAATTTATTTAGTTAAGAAGAAAATAATTTTTAAAAAAGATTTTGGAGTTGCCGTATAAAATATTTTGGTAAAATGATGATGTAATCACAACGATATTTTAAGCATTTTGTGTCTAAAAAAAATAATTGGATAAGAAACAACTATATTTTAAGCATTTTGTTTCTTTTAAAAAAAAAACCATATAAAGCAACAAAATGGAACGTGACACAGCTAAACTTTTTAACTTTAAAACTTCGACCTCACATATAGGCATAACTATAACCACCATGGTTGCTTAATGGTCATGCGTAGGGATGTAAACGAGCCGAGCCCGAGCTTGATAGTGCTCGATCTCGAGATCGTTTAAGGAGCTCAGACTCGAGCTCGAGCTCGTTCGAGCCTTAGTATATAAACTCGAGCTCGGCTCGTGATTTATTAAGAAAGCTCGAGCTCGACTCGAGATCGGCTCGTTTGTCAAAAAAACTAAACAAGTTCGAGCTTGGCTCGAGCTCGAGCTCAGTAAGTGATCAAAAATAAGCTCGATTATCAGAGGCTCGTGAAAAAGCTCGTTTAGGCTCGGCTCGATTAGTATATGAAAGCTCGATTAATATAATAATATGTATATATTATTATTATATTATATATATGAAAGCTCGTTTAGGCTCGCGAGCTTAATCGAGTTATGGATTCGAAGTTCGAGCTCGAGCTCGTTTAGTAAACGAGTCAACAGTTAAGCTCGAATTCGGATCGAGCTCGTTTAAGCTCGGCTCGAAACGAGCTTTTTACGAATCGAGTTCGAGTATTTCACGAGCAGGCTTGACTCGTTTACACCCCTAGTCATGCGTCCTGATATTACTTGCAAGATCTCAGGTGCGAACCTTTGTGGGCGAACATTTAGGTGGCCATGAAAAAAGTCATAAAATAATCCAGTTAAATGGTGTAAATCTGAGTCAAATTAATACTCGTCCTCCCATGTAATTAACCGAAGGTCTAAGTCAACAAGGAAGCCAAATTCTCAAATTTTGAGAGTGGCACATCATTTTTTCCACTTCTAAAATTTACACAGAATTTCACCCTACCACTAATAGAACCATTCTCACAAAATTCTCAACTTCTCACTGTCACATCATGATCACATCATTTTCATTTATTTAACACAAACATAAGTAAAATGAAATTCAGAACGTGGAAAATGGGGTGGTAAAAGTAACGGCTTCATAACGTGGGCCACCATTTTCTCACATCCTCGCCGTCTCCATGAAGATATGCCTCCAGAACGGCCGTCAGAACGGCCGCGTAAATTAAGGGTGTGGAGAACGGGCAAGACAAGACGGCCACGATTTGGTGGTAAAACTAGAGACGTGAGAATGACGAGGATTTGGCTCCCAAGATGCCTTATTAGCTTAGGCCTAACTTGAAAAAACCTTCCTGTTTACCGGTTTATGGCTCTTTCGTTAATTGATGTATACCGTGAGTGGCCAATCCAGGGGTGCCCCGAGGGATCTTAATTTAATTGATCATATGTTGACCTGGTGTGATTTATATTGAAAGTGATCGAGATGAATGATAAGCAAGTATGAGTATGAGAAAGACACAGAGATGAAGGTAACTTGCTAATACAAGTCATCAGGTCGTGGTTTGGTCAACTATGTACACATTTAACAAGTTTGTGGGGGGTATGCGTTAATAAAAATATATAACGGGCAACCATGTAAAAAAAATACGTTAGTTATCTAGTGATTAAACCTAAAACCTAATGACATTTGGTGCTGGTTTGCCACTTTTAAACTGATACATACATTGAACTGTACATACACTGTTAGAATGAAGACCCTCCAGTTACTTCATATCTTCCATCTGCACTACTAGAAAGAGTAACATAACACTTTATAATTTTTATCATTTTTCTATTTAATGTATTACTTTTATAGTAATATATATCGAATACCTCGAAACTTAGGGGGTTACAGGTCAAAATGTTTACTCTGATACAATATAAACAAGAGAATTTATTTCAGCTTATAAAATGACATACATATGAATCTAGTAGTCTACACATGTCACTCATCTAACATATAAAAAAAGGGTCATTTACCCATACTTGGATGAATGAAACATATACGAATGAGGATTTGTGGGATGAACTAGAAGTTTTCATGAAACTATATCACACGTTTAATTATATGCATCATTACAACTTTTTTTTTGAAAATTTATATGCATCATTACAACTAATAAAATAAAATTGACATAACCAATCCATTGAAATACAATAATTACATATATATCTACATCTTGCCATTTGAGAAGTTTAATAACCGTTACATATTAAACAAGCTAAGTTGCAAGGGGGAAAAAACAGATAATCCAAGACATTATTAGGTTATACACATTTTGTTTTATTTTTTTGATTAAAATTTAGAGTTCATAGTTATGTTGAATTTTAAAGAGAAGGCTTTGGCCCAAGCAGAAACCCAATAGTATCACTATTTAGTTTTTATATTTTTACAACCCATATACTTAGGCCCATGGTTCCACATTTCCACCACATCGTAGAAACCAGCTCGATTAGTCTTCCGCCAACAGCCCAACACCAACAGTGCTTTGCTTTCACTTCCATTTTTTTCATTTATTCAAAATCAAATATTCCATCACTTAATTTAGGGTTCATAACTCCATCTGTTCAAGGCACAGTGTGATCAAATCATCAAATCCTATACAGAATAAGCAGAATAACAAGGAAATATATTGGCCAATTAATGGCGCAAAATGACGTGAGTTAAAGTGAACTCCCTGATGGGCTAATGGCTCAAATAAGAACTTTTTGGGTGGTTATATTTCTACATGTCTCATAAACGTAATAGTAGTTTGCTACTTAATGATTGTAGCTATATAGTTGTGTAGTTTCTACTTTGGTATAGTGTTGCATCCATATTTTTCACATCGATTTAAAAATTTGACATAATTTGTTTTCCACTTAGCGGGTATATTTTTCTTAAAGGGCAATATCAGAATGACACTATTAAAGTTATGTTTCCACCAAGAATCATAAAAGTATGTTACAGCTAAAACAAAAAACCTACAACAAAAAAGTAAAAACCATATAAACCCTATAATCATGTAGTTATCATAAAATTGATAAGTTAAAAGTTTTTCATATTACATACGTATATTTATTTTGTAAATAGAATGAGAAAATGAAGTGCACCTATGAGCAATAACATAGTAGTGCTCAAAAGTTTGTAATGTAAACTATCACATTACCCGCACAATGCGGCGGTGATCGTGGCGGCGACGATGTGGTGGTGGGGGCGACTGTTGGTGGTAGATGGAACGTCGAGTGGTGTAGATAATTGATGTAAAAGTAATTGATGTAAAGGGTTAATGGAGATATTTTAAAAGATAAAGGATTGATAATGTAACTTAATCATTAATGTTAAGAGGGTAGTGTAAATGGAAATATTTTAAGGGGTGCTAAGTGAAAATATTATATATTTTTCAACACTTTCAAAAATAAAGTGTTATTTTTCTTATAATATAGTATAGATACAGCTAAGGACAATAACATCGTCATGTGTTAAAAGTTTATCCATATCAAATAATTATATTTATTTTCCAAAAAAATATAAAAAAATAAATATCTAAAAGAAGATGATTTAAAAAAAAAGACAAAAACAAAACCAATGGCTCAAAGCCTCAAAGGATGTTTATCATCAGCCAAAGCGTATATTCTTGATAATGAAAGTGAAACAAACGAGTTTGTAATCGGTAGGGGTCTTAAACAAGGAGACTCAAGGATATATTTTATGCAGAAGATGCTATGTTACTTGGTGAATTTTCTTTTTCCAACATGACAGTGATCAAAAAGGCATTTGATGTATTCTATACCGTGTCGTGCCTAAAGTAAATTATCAGAATGTCATCTATTTGTGGCATTGGAGTTAATGATTTAAAAGTTCAAAATTTGGCAAACATGGTTGGATGCAGAATTACCAATTAAGCTCTTCTACATACACTATTATAAAAAGGGGAATTAGTCTACCCTCATTTTACAAGGTTCCCAAGAAAACCGTGTAAAATGTAAAAACCCGGAAACTTTAACACGGTTAATATAAACAACCGTGTAAAAAAGTTGGAACGAAAAATTTGACACGGTTGTTGTAAAAAACCGTGTAAGAAAGGCCGTAGTAGAAAGGTAGTAGTTGAACGTATTTAATGCTAGTCTACATATTAACACGGTTGAAAACTAAAACCGTGTAAAATGAGCTGAACAAAATATTCTGCCCGTTGGCAGCTTAGATCATATGTCACATTCTTTTTTTCTTCCCCTAACATTCCACATTCAATTCTTTCACAACTCCACATTCAATTCTTCTAAAATTCTACATTCAATTTTTCTAATATTCCACACTCAATTCTATATCTTTAAATATTTTGGTGGAATATCTCAACATTTATTTCAAGTGAGTTAATTTGGCTATTATTACTATAATAATGGTATTATAATATATATAAATTTATATTATGATGCATATTGTTGTTCTATCTATCTAATTTGTGTATGATATTTTTTTAGGTGAATTTTGTTATGTTGAGGTATAAGAAGTTGATTAACTTTAATATGGGTTAAAGAATATTTGATACATTTTCTTTGATAAGGTAACCTTTTTTTATTACTATAGTAATTATATTATAATATATATAAATTTATATTATGATGCATATTGTTGTTCTATCAATCTAATTTGTGTATGATATTTGTTTAGGTGAATTTTGTTATGTTGAGGTATAAGAAGTTGATTAACTTTAATATGGGTTAAAGAATATTTGATACATATTCTTTGATAAGGTAACATTTTTTTCTTCACATTTGGTTAATTTAAATGATCATTCGTATTTGCATATGTATAAAATTCTAATATATATCATTTAATTTAGGAAGTTCATATGCCGTAGGTCACCCGTCCGGAATTAATCTAATAGAGATTAGTTTCGGATAGTCCCCATTTGGGACTGTTTTTTGAATAATTTGTCTCATTTAGGGTGTGAATGTATAATGGATTTGATTATTTAATAAAATTTTGGTAGGCATTTCTCTTTGCTCCTACAAATATGTATTTTATATACATGTTCGGGGAGTTAAGGGGAATTGCTGTCCGATTTTTTCTGAAATAATCAATCTATTATATACATTCGCATATGAGACAAATTATTCAAAAAGCGGGTTAGGATGGCCACCAAACTTGTCCTGGATTGTTACCGAGCATGTATTTAGTTGACATGTATATTTTAATGTTACAGATGGATCGGAGTTATTGGATGTACGAAATACCACGTGCTACAAAGGATTATTTGACATGTTTGAATCAGTTTATTGAAACAGTCGAGAAGTATATGACTGAAAGTGGAGACATTCATAATCGGTGTCCTGGTAAAAAATGTAAATATATGAAAGATGTTAGTGATAAAAATGTACTTAAAGACCATCTAATTTGTGAAGGATTCGCTGAAATGTATACATGTTGGATATATCATGGAGAGTATTTGGATGATCAAAACGTGGTTGGTCCTGATTCTAATGAAAATGATAACAATGTTCCTGACAATGATAGTAGTGGTGATAATTTGAATGACATGTTACACGATGTGGAGGACGAGATTGTTGATAAGGATTATGAAAAGTTTCAAAAGTTATTTGATGAGGCTGAAACATCATTGTATCCTGGATCTAAATTTACCAAACTTTCAGCTGTTTATAGATTGTTTAACTTGAAAGCAGGCTATGGTTGGAGCGATAAAAGTTTCACAGAGTTCCTAAAATTTTTGCATGAAATTCTTGTATATAATTATCGCGTTACACTGCTGCTGCTTTTTTTTATATATATAACAGCTCGTGTATATAGTTTTCAGTTATACTGCTGCTGTTTGTGTGTATGATACATTTATACACTTGTTGTGGCTGCTCTCTCGAAATTTGATGTTATCGGTTTATGATATCAACTAAAACAATGTTTTTTTTCTTTCATGGTATGCATTTTATTTGAGTTTAACTATTTTCATATGTTTATTTAATAGTTCAAACTAACATATTGTTTTCCATATAGGGCTATTATAAAATATAGTCCAAGTATTTTGGCTGGACCAGTTACATGGATCATGACTGAGGTATATATAGTTAATTTTTCATTTTGCAACTTTATGTTTATGCTTTCCTTTGTCTGATTGTTATATTTTCTTTACAATGTGCAATCAACAAAAGAAGTCTTGGGAGTGTGGGTATTATGTTTGCAAATGGTTGTTTCACTTTGTGATGGAACAACAATATAGTTTTCCTCAGCAGGTCTGTTTTAGATTTGTATTTTATTCTATATGAAGCATGGTATTTTGTCAATCATTATAGTTTCATATCTTGAACTTCATTTATAGACTCCATGGAAAAAACAATGCTTTTTGGATGCCGAAGTGGACGAGATAGCTATTTCAATTGTCAAGCGGCTAACTATTAGCTACTTTAAACCATAGTATGTCTTTGTAAGCTTTAGATCTTAAAATATCCGTAGTTTAGTAGTTCTCTTCAAACAAAGATGTTACATATATGTATGTTATCTTTAATGTCTTCGAATATGTTTCATCTTGATGGTGTTTTTGTAAACTTATGAGGCATTTTGATATATATATATATATATGTGTGTTATCTATATATATATACTATATATATATATATATATATATATATATAGGGATGGGTTATGTAAGGAACACCCAACTAAAAAAGTACAAGGGGACTATTATGAACCGTCCGATCATCCAATCTACAGATAAAAAAAAAACACGGAGGGGCAAAATAGTAAAAACACCGTCCTTTTTCTTCCCAGCTAGATATAAACCCCAGCGACCAGTCTTCCTTCTTCAACCATCAACTCCTTCCGCCACCAAAAGCATACAATGACGGCCACTAATTCCGACAGAATGCCGACATCTAACGACAAATTAAGCAACCGGCGACAATGATTGACCTAAAACGAACTTTCTTCTTCCTTTAATTTCGTTTAAATTAAGATTTCTAGATTTAATTTCGTTTAAATCGCTATTTGTTCGATTTCGTTAAAATAAATTTTCCGATTTAATTTCGTTTAAATAAGATTTCTGTTTAATTTCGTTTAAATTAAGATTTCTAGATTTAATTTCGTTTAAATCGCTAAATTTCCTTTAATTTCGTTTAAATTAAGATTTCTAGATTTAATTTCGTTTAAATCGCTATTTGTTCGATTTCGTTAAAATAAATTTTCCGATCTACTACAATTAAAATCAAAGATGGAAACAAATCAGAATACAAATGTTGATGAAGATTGTTAGAATTGAAATTAGTGGTGTTAAATTGTAAATTGAGTTACATTTGTTATTGTTGATAAAGTACAAGGGGTCTAGGTGAAACTTGTATTAGTGTAAGTCCCAACTTGTTAGATGGTACTACTGAAGACACCTCTATGTCGATGGTGGAGTTACTTTGCAATATACTTGCTGAACTGGAGACGACCAGTTGCAGAGGTATATACCAAGTTCTAGATAGATTACTTATATAAGAGACAATAAGTAAAGAACAATGCAATAATACAAATAACTTGTAAACAATCTTGATGAGACAATATGTAGTTTTCAATGTGTAATTTATTTATTGATATTAAACAAATTACAAGGTTGATGCGGAACCAAGATAATACACGAATGTAAATATCCTAGCAACCTATGAAATACAATTGATCTATACTCGGAATTTCTCTTCAATAATCGAAACACTTAAAGTAGTGAAATGTTCCTTTTAGCGATTGAGAGAATATTGCACAAGTTCACCAAGAATATTGCAGGTATGCAAAGTGTGAAGTATTTATCTTGTGAGTTCGAATACTTGTTATTCTTGGTTGTGCAATGACTTGTATTTATAGGCAAAGTTAACATTGGGATGTTAACTTTAGCCGTACAAATGTGGTTGGGAGCATTTAAGGAATAGCATTCAATTCCTCGTAATCAGTGTAAAGCTTTGTAAGGGCTTTCCACTGATGGTCTCCAGTTTGTAACTGACTAGAATGCCAACTGGGCTTCGCTGCCATTGCCATTCTCTTTCTTCCATTTGTTGTCTTTGACTTCAACTGGAATGCTTCTTCAACTTGGTCAGTTCTCAACTGGAGGAAGTCTTCAGTTGCGTTGACTGTACGGTGCAACTGGACTTCAATATATTTCTCGACAAATCATCTTGGTCACCAGTTTCACTGGGTCACCAGATGCAACTGGTGACTGGTCAGTGTGAACTGGTGACTGGCCAGTTCCAGGTGAACTGGTCCTAACAAATTCCCCCTATTTGTCTAGAAATATTGCTAAGTCTTTCTAGTTCTTGTATCTATACAAGTGTGAACTGGAAAGGCTTGTTTGATTAAATTCTATCTAAGTTTCTAAGGTATTTTTATAGATCAGTAAATACCTTAGGTTTTTCTTTTGGGTTTGTTAGATTTTAATCTATTATCTACCTTGTGGTTACAAACTGGTAACTTCATTTATACAAGGAATGAAATTTACACAAGTTACAGAATGTAAAACAAACTACAAGAAGATAAACTGAAGAAGAACTTAAACAGATGGCCCTTCGCCAGTTCTCCTTCTCTTGGCAACCGAAGAAATGGGCTGTTTGTCTTCTGGATCAACGTTTAGTCTCTCTTCTACATTTTCCTTGAACTTGAGCAGACTTTGAAGAACAAACATCCAACCCTTTTCAACCTTGTTTATATGTTGCCTAGCCCCCAACAAGTTTAACATCTCCACCAGCTCAGAATAACCATATTGAGTTACATCAGGATTCTCAGTTTGCCTCATGGGTCCATTAAAGTGTTGAACCTCAACAGTGAAGTGTTTGGTACCTGGTTTGATTGAAACTTTCACATCAGTAATCTTACCAGGGTTATATCTCCGCTGTTGCACTTCAGATAAATATTCTCGAGCTTCAGATTCATTGGCCAGTTTGATCTGGCCAGTGCTCATTTTGTGCACTGCAGCTTTGATATCTTCACTTGAAGGTTCAGTTGTTTCCACCCAGGTTCTAAGGTCTGCATCTCTTGGCAGTTGCTTAGGTTTTCCTCTGGACTTGGGTGGATTCAACACTTGTTTGACCACTTTCTTTACATGCTCAGTTCTTTTGAGAATCCCTTCAGTTCTCACTTCCTTGGCCTTCTCCACTGTGATGTTTAGACATCTGGCATCATATTCAGCCTCATCCTCCTTATAATGTTTGTCAAGCTCAACCTCTAGCTGTTCTTTTAAGGCATTGATAATTCTGGGGTCAGCTTTGACTTTGGCATATTCTGCAAGTGTCATGCCCAGGAGACGCGCATCACTTATATCAAGTAGAGTTGGGGCTAAAGTTTTTCTATCATTTACTTGATTGACCCTCATCTGTTTCTTTCTCTCCTTGATTGCGTCCCCAAGTCTTGCCAGTTTCCTACTAACATCATCTGACACTGGAGGAAGCTGATCAATGTTACCAGTTTCTAACACACTGGCCTCAGTACCAGTTGTTTTTGTTTGTTCATCAGTGGCCAGCATAACTTCCTTTCCTTTATTCCCCCCATGACCAACATCATCAAATGTTTCAATTACTTGCTGGTCATCATCATCAGTACCAACAACAGTCCTTTCAACTAACTGTCTTGCACTTACTGGACCTGGCAGTCTAGGTGCAGGTGCAAGGATATTCCTTCTTTCCCTTTCCCCCTTGGCAGCATCTAGACCTGCACGAATAGCTGCCCAATCTTCATTACTGGAGGGCAAACGGGCTAGAGGCTGCCACGATTGCATATCCTTGCATTCCCTAAAAACTGTGCAAATCATTCGGAAGGATCTCCACAAGTGGTTAATTTCTTGAGACTGGGTCAAGACATTTGCTGCAGTTCGGTCCTGACCAGTCTTCAAGTCTTTCAACAGCTTTGAGTCTTCATCTAAACCCTTAACCACTTGTTCCTTCACTTCAGCATCCTTCTTTTTCAAGTTATCCACCTCAGTTACCAGTCTATTAATTGATGAAGTGTGAGAAGCTAACTGAGTGTTTATAGCATTAACCGCTCCCCTTAATTGTCTTACTTCAAGTGCCAGAGGCTCCAGATTAACCTGAGGAGGGGGGAGCTTGGCAACTTCAACCATTACCTTCTTAACCAGTTCATCTTCTCGACTAGCCAGTTTTTCATCAATCATCTGGCCAACTGAGGTGGCCACCTGCTGTCCAATTTCAACTACATTAAGGCCAGGTCTTTCAAACAACTCCTTGACCTGCCTCTCTATCTCCTTCAGATCAACCTCTGATGATCGAACAGTGTTACTCAATAGGTTGGAGATAGATGTATTGACATTGGAATGAGTTAAGTCAAAAGCTTCTTTCAAAGATGTGGACAGATTGTTACAGCTTGTGACTAACTCATTTAACTTCATAAATACCAAGTCCTCATTAGCAGCAAATTTGTTTATTCCCAAATCAACAACCTTAGAATTTGTGAGCGAGTCTTTGTTGTATTTGGAAATGGACTTGGCATTCTGCTCAATTGTCTTATGAACACCCTCCACCCGTTTGATCAGGTTTTGGATGTCGGCTGAGAAGGAGACAAATTGAGTGTCCAGTGACAGAGGAGAAGGTGTCACTGGACCAGTAGCAGGTTGCACTGGAGCAACTGGAGGGGGCAAAACAATGGAAGCCTCTCCAGTTGTTAAAGTAGCAGAAGAACTTAGAGTTGGTAAAGAAAAAGAACGCTGAGGAATTTCAATGTGTTGGTCAGGCTGAGAATGCTCAGGTGTGACCAACGGCGGCGGTAGGGAGGTGTGCCTATCTCTAGGCACAAAAAGAGTTGATATTAGTGATGGAGTTCTTTGTGGGGAAGTTCTGGTGAGCATATCTGTATATGAAACTGAAACTTGTGGTTCTAGGGGTTGATCAGAAAATGAAGGGAGTTGATCATGTACAGATGCATCAACCATTTCCTGATCATCTTGTGTTCCTTCCGAATCCGAAGATTCAAGATGGAACTCATCCTCATTTATGCCTAGATTCATAAATGATAGGGATGGCTGAACATCAAGTTCAGTCTCCTGATGACCAGTTCCAGTTTCCTGTTGGGAGGAAACTGGAGGGCAGGTTGGGTTACTAGTGTCAGTGGCAAGTTCTGACAAGTTCCTAAGACGACGATGGTGTGACCTGGTTGCCTTTGGAACACCCTGGAGACCTGTTGGGAGGTCTCCAGTGACAGTGGGAGGGACTGACACGCTGGAACTGGAAGGGTTAAACTGGCGGATGGGTTGTGCCTCAGTTATAATTCCAGTAGACGAACTGGTGGGTCCCTCATTGTTTTGAGGCCCGCCCAGTTGTCTTTCCGGCTCACTTGGATTGGTGCACCGGTTTTAGAGAATGCCAGCAACATTCTCGGAGGAATCTGGACCTCCCCAGGTATAGAAGAGAAGGAGTCCAGATTTCTCAACATTTCTGGGACAGTGTAAAGTGATAAAGTATTTTTGTATTCATCACTGCCCAGAATATGAAGAAAACAGAGTGATAAGAACCTGGAGAAGGGGATACATGGTCCCCTTGAGCCCTTCAATTTCTGTACCAGGCTCCTAAATAAAATATCAGCGAAATCCACTCTGAGTCCGTTCCACAAGCAGTATGCCAACTCTGCTTGTGTGGAGTTAATCTGGTCCAAACCACCAGAGCTCCCACCCATGCTTTCAACAAGGTGGATGAAGAAGTACCTCCAGGATGGTGAGAGGCCCTTCATCGTCATCGCACCTTTTGTTTTTAACACCCCATGCTCTAAGCACTCCTTATTCCCCATATCGAGGAGCACCTGGCGAAAATTAATGTTTTGGGATATCTGAACTGGAGTCTCACCCTGTCTCCAGTAGTTGAGGTGCAAAGCATCCTCAACGTTTCAACATTTATGGTACACTTGACTGACCCATCTTTAAGAGTGAAGGTGATAGATGAACAGTCGTCAGAAAGTGTGGCAGTGTACCAGAACTCACACAAGTAATCATGAAATAACTTGCGTGGGTTTAGGGTAAAACACTCACTGATGGGAGATTCCCGAAGGAATTTTTGGATTTTTCCAATAAGAGTATCAGGAGTTTGAACCCCTTGCAAACTAGCCATGGGATTGTTTGGATTGAGTTTAATCACTTTGGGATTTTGAGGGGCACCATCGGCTCTTTGCACGTTTCCAGATGGATCATAAGGAACAGTAAGGAGATTGACATCCCTACTCCTTGAAGATTTTGGTGCCATTTGATATGAAATTGAAAGTTTGGGTATTAGGGTTTTTGATTTAAGAAGCAGAGAGAGAAATGAAGCAATTGTGAATGATTGGAGAGTAAATGAAGAGAGTAAATGAAGAGAATGAAAAGAGAGTAAATGAGTTTTGGAGTAAATAAGGGTATTTATATGGAATTCAAGATCCCAATGTAAAACCAAAAATTATATTTTATTAAACCAAATCAATTTTGAAGATATTTTTTGAGTTTTGAAATAAAAACATAATTACCCGTGTTAGCATTAAATGCTACGACGGCTTAATTTACCCACTTTCCCACTTTCTTTTATTTTCCCAATAAGAACAGTTGTCATTTACCAAAATACGTCACATGACCGTATCAAGTGGTTTAAAACACTCAAGTACATTTACGTGGCATAAATATTGACCATGTATCTCTAACGTTATGAAAAATTAGACAAAGACTGAACCTGGTCACTGGAGGATCAGTCCAGTACCAGTTTCCAACTGGAGAGTTCTCCAGTTGCATTTTCAAACAAAAATGAATTTTAGTCAGAAAATTATTTTGAGTCTTTCCCCCTAGAATGATGATCCAGATATCAATTAGTGCCAAGATAGTATCACAAAGGCGTTCGATAGCCTGGCTAGCAAAGATGATCTGGACCTCCTCAACTGGAGAACTTCATCAGTGTCACTGACGCGTTCAATAACAAAGAAAGCTCTAGTTAAGGATTTAACATTCCTAGTTCACTGATGAGATGTTTAAAGGTTTTCTCATCGAGAGGTTTTGTAAAAACATCAGCTAACTGTTTGTCAGTGGGGATGAAATGAATTTCAATATCACCTTTCATAACATGATCTCGAATGAAATGATACCTGATATCAATATGCTTTGTTTTGGAGTGCATCACTGGGTTGTGAGAAATAGCAATTGCACTGGTGTTGTCACAAAAGATTGGGGTCCTTGTAAACTTTTGACCATAATCTAGTAACTGGTTCTTGATCCAGAGAATCTGGGCACAACAACTGGCCGCAGAAATGTACTCTGCCTCGGCAGTGGACATAGAGACTGAAGTCTGCTTCTTGCTGGTCCAACTTACCAGTTTTCCTCCAAGGAAATGACAACCACCAGTTGTGGATTTTCTATCAATCTTACAACCTGCATGATCAGAATCTGAATAACCCATTAGATCTAATCCTGAGCCTTTGGGGTACCAAAGACCAAGATTAGGACACCCTTTCAGGTATCTAAAGATACGCTTTACAGCGTGCAAATGTGATTCTTTAGGGTTAGCCTGAAACCTGGCACATAAACATGTTGCAAACATTATATCTGGTCGACTGGCAGTTAAGTACATCAGTGAACCAACCATACCTCTATAGTCAGTTATGTTAACTGGTTTGCCAGTTGGGTCAGAGTCCAAATTCAATGGTGCTGCAATAGGTGTGTTTTTCGATGGGATTGAATCATATTTGTATTTTCTTAACAAATCTCTGACATATTTTCCTTGGTTTATGAAAATTCCATTTTCAGTTTGCTTAATCTGAAGACCTAAGAAAAATGTTAATTCACCCATTAAACTCATCTCATACTCAGATGACATGATTTTAGAAAACTTTTTACACATTGCATCATCAGTTGAACCAAAAATAATGTCATCAACATAAATTTGTACCAATAAGATATTACCTCTTTCTTTCAAGATAAACAAGGTATTATCTATTGCACCTCTTTGAAAGCCATTTTTAAGAAGATGTTTAGTTAAAGTATCATACCAGGCTCTTGGGGCTTGTCTTAGACCATACAATGCTTTGTTCAGTCTATAAACCCAATGAGGATGCTTCTCATCGATGAAACCTGGAGTCTGCTTAACATAAACTTCTTCTTCCAATGTTCCATTAAGGAACGCACTTTTGACATCCATTTGGAAGACCTTGAACTGCAGATGGGCTGCATAAGCCAGAAATATTCGTATGGCTTCAAGTCTTGCAACTGGAGCAAAAGTTTCATCAAAGTCAACGCCCTCTGCTTGACAATAACCCTGGGCAACTAGTCTGGCCTTGTTTCTTACAACATGACCATCTTCATCCATCTTGTTTCGGTAGACCCATCTGGTACCAATGGGTTCTTTCTTTAACCCAGGTGGACAAGGAACAAGTTCCCAAACATTGTTCCTTTCAAACTGGAGGAGCTCTTCTTGCATAGCTTCCACCCAGCTTGGGTCTGCCATAGCCTCGTCAATCTTCTTTGGTTCAATTAAGGATAAGAAGGTGACGTTTAAGCATTGCTCACTGGTGGCTCTTCTAGTCTGAACCCCACTAGTTGGATCACCCACAATTTGTTCAATTGGGTGGGCTTGAGTCCATCTAGTGTATTGACTAGGCTGGTGAACTACAATATCAGTGCAAGTCACCTGGAGATCTTCTTCAGTTGCAGCAGCATCTGGAGAAGGATCAGTCCAAACAACTTCTACATCCTCATCAGAGTCAATGAGGTCTCGATTAGCATCACGAAATTCCTCAGTTGAAGGTATTTCATGAGTAACTGGAGAAGTAGGTGCTTGAACTGGTGCTGATATTGGAGTGGCACGTACATCTGATCCAATCACCAATTCTTGTGGTAAGTTAAAATTGATGGAGGGATAAAATGATGTGTCACTGGTGCTTTTCTTCTTCTTGACTGGTTCCAGTTTGTTGTAACTGGAAGCATCTTCTGGTGAAACAACTGACCGATGAACTTGGTCAGTTTCACCAAAGTTGATTGGAATGACTGGAGAAATATCAAGGCTTGGTCTCTTGTTGATTGCTTCAGTTGATTCATCGAATGTGACATGAATTGTCTCATGCACCTTTTGGAGTCTATAATTATAAACTCTAAAGGCCTTTCGAATATCTGAATAGCCTAAAAATACCCCTTCATCAGCTTTTGCATCAAACTTTCCAAGCTGACTGGAATCGTTCAGTATATAAACTGGACAACCAAATACATGGAAATATCCAATATTTGGTTTTCGATTCCTGAGTACTTCGTAGGCAGTCTTCTTATGTCTCTTGATGTAGACAGACCGGTTTTGGGTGTGACAAGCAGTTGCAACTGCCTCAGCCCAAAAACTGGTGGGAAGACCAGATTCAGATAGCATGCTTCTGGCCGCTTCTATCAGTGTACGATTCTTTCTTTCCACAACTCCATTTTGCTCTGGAGAGTGAACTGATGAGAAGTTTTGAGAGATGCCAGTATCAGTGCAAAATGTTTCAAGTACCTTATTTTGGAATTCAGTACCATTATCACTTCGCAACTGACAAACTTTTCGAGTGTACTTGAGCTCAATTCTTTTGATAAGAGAGATGATTTCAGCAGGTGCATCACTTTTGGATCTGATGAATACCACCCAGCAATATCTGGTGAATTCATCAACCACAACTAGAGTGTATTTCTTTCCAGCTCTAGTTTGAACATTCACTGGACCAAAAAGATCCATATGAAGCATGTGAAGAGGTTCAGTGATGCTAAAATTTTGCCTAGTTTTAAAACTGGCTCTCTTCTGCTTACCCATCTCACACCCTGGACATGGCTTTTCCTTATTGAAGGAAATCTGGGGTATCCCATCAACCAGTTGTTTGCGAGACAACTTGTTAATATTTTTGAAGTTAAGGTGGGATAACCTTTTATGCCATAGCCAGTTGGTGTCCTCATCAGCTTTTGCATCAAACTTTCCAAGCTGACTGGAATCGTTCAGTATATAAACTGGACAACCAAATACATGGAAATATCCAATATTTGGTTTTCGATTCCTGAGTACTTCGTAGGCAGTCTTCTTATGTCTCTTGATGTAGACAGACCGGTTTTGGGTGTGACAAGCAGTTGCAACTGCCTCAGCCCAAAAACTGGTGGGAAGACCAGATTCAGATAGCATGCTTCTGGCCGCTTCTATCAGTGTACGATTCTTTCTTTCCACAACTCCATTTTGCTCTGGAGAGTGAACTGATGAGAAGTTTTGAGAGATGCCAGTATCAGTGCAAAATGTTTCAAGTACCTTATTTTGGAATTCAGTACCATTATCACTTCGCAACTGACAAACTTTTCGAGTGTACTTGAGCTCAATTCTTTTGATAAGAGAGATGATTTCAGCAGGTGCATCACTTTTGGATCTGATGAATACCACCCAGCAATATCTGGTGAATTCATCAACCACAACTAGAGTGTATTTCTTTCCAGCTCTAGTTTGAACATTCACTGGACCAAAAAGATCCATATGAAGCATGTGAAGAGGTTCAGTGATGCTAAAATTTTGCCTAGTTTTAAAACTGGCTCTCTTCTGCTTACCCATCTCACACCCTGGACATGGCTTTTCCTTATTGAAGGAAATCTGGGGTATCCCATCAACCAGTTGTTTGCGAGACAACTTGTTAATATTTTTGAAGTTAAGGTGGGATAACCTTTTATGCCATAGCCAGTTGGTGTCCTCATCAGCTTTGGTATAAAAACATTGCTCTTTTGGAGCTGGTTCCATATCCATGATGTACACATTTCCTTTTCTTGGTGCAATCATCACCACTTTCCAATCCTTGTTAAATATGGTGCCTTGTGCAATATCGAACAATACTCTGAAGCCATCATCGCAAAGTTGGCTTACACTGATCAAGTTATATTTCATACCATTCACAAATGCAACTCTTTTGAATTCGACTTGTCCATTATTGAGCACACCATATCCTTCAGTCTTTCCAGATTAACCAAAATATTATTTTGATCAGGCAGTTGAACCTTGGACTTTGGTTCAACTGGTGCTTTAGTCTGTCGGGTCTTGGGTTCCTTAGACTTTTGAGGTAAAGGCTTGTTACCAGTGGCCTTTTTGACTGAAGCTTTAGCCTGTTTGGCTCCAGTTTTAACCTCAAAGGGGGTGGTCTCATTGGTTTCAGTTTCAACAGCTTCAGGTTGATCATAAGGTGTTTCAACCTGGAGAGCTGGAGGCAATGCATGAAGATCTGGTATAAGAGCTGCCATCTCCAGATCTTCAGATTTCCATGCATTTTTCTGGGCATCGATAGTTCTTGAAAATGCATCGTAGTTTTTGCCAGATGCTTTTACCCATGACTTGATAATCTTTAAAACTGACTCCTTGAGAGCCAACTGGACACTTTGCAAATCATTTAGTTGTGGTTTAACATTGTTCAGTTCAATTAAGATAGTGTCAAGATATCTTTCACTATCAGCTCTAACAGTTTCCACAAATGCAACTTTTTTGAATTCGACTTGTCCATTATTGAGCACACCATATCCTTCAGTCTTTCCAGATTAACCAAAATATTATTTTGATCAGGCAGTTGAACCTTGGACTTTGGTTCAACTGGTGCTTTAGTCTGTCGGGTCTTGGGTTCCTTAGACTTTTGAGGTAAAGGCTTGTTACCAGTGGCCTTTTTGACTGAAGCTTTAGCCTGTTTGGCTCCAGTTTTAACCTCAAAGGGGGTGGTCTCATTGGTTTCAGTTTCAACAGCTTCAGGTTGATCATAAGGTGTTTCAACCTGGAGAGCTGGAGGCAATGCATGAAGATCTGGTATAAGAGCTGCCATCTCCAGATCTTCAGATTTCCATGCATTTTTCTGGGCATCGATAGTTCTTGAAAATGCATCGTAGTTTTTGCCAGATGCTTTTACCCATGACTTGATAATCTTTAAAACTGACTCCTTGAGAGCCAACTGGACACTTTGCAAATCATTTAGTTGTGGTTTAACATTGTTCAGTTCAATTAAGATAGTGTCAAGATATCTTTCACTATCAGCTCTAACAGTTTCCACAAATGCAACTTTTTTGAATTCGACTTGTCCATTATTGAGCACACCATATCCTTCAGTCTTTCCAGATTAACCAAAATATTATTTTGATCAGGCAGTTGAACCTTGGACTTTGGTTCAACTGGTGCTTTAGTCTGTCGGGTCTTGGGTTCCTTAGACTTTTGAGGTAAAGGCTTGTTACCAGTGGCCTTTTTGACTGAAGCTTTAGCCTGTTTGGCTCCAGTTTTAACCTCAAAGGGGGTGGTCTCATTGGTTTCAGTTTCAACAGCTTCAGGTTGATCATAAGGTGTTTCAACCTGAGAGCTGGAGCTGGAAGCATTGTTGGGGCCATTAAATCTTTTGGATTTATGCTTAAACCTATTAAAGGTTTTAGCAATCATGGCGACCAGATCATCATCGTCAGTTTCATTACAGCCATCACTGTTTTCAGTGGTCAGTCCAGAGTTTAAGAAACTGTTCAACATCTCCTTCATCGAGTGTACCTGGACACTCTCAGCAGACATTAAAGCAGAACAAGGTCGCTCAATTGCATTAGCAACCTTGGAACTCTGGGCATGGTTCATGGCATCTTGCTCAGCCACAAGTCTTGCAGCATTATTATCTTCAGTGAATCTGAAGGCTCCATAGAGCGATGCAAGAGTATGAGTGTGCAAGGTTTTACCTTGTCTCAAGACAAGAACCATGTTTTCCCATTTGGAAGGAAGAATATCACAAAACTTCTCAAGAAGAATATCCTTATCCTTCTCTACACCCAAACCTCTCAACTGATTGATGAGGCTAGAAAATCTGGTGTATGTACCAGTTAGACTTTTATTGGGCAAGGCAAAGAAGGATTCATACTTCTTGTTCAAGGCAACTTTTCTGGTGACAATTGTGTCATCACCTCCTTCAAATTGAATCACTAATTCATCCCACATAGACTTGGCACTGGGAAACAACACAAGTGTTGGAATTAGGTCTTCAGGGACAGCCCCAAGGATCATGTTTTTCAGTCTGGTGTCCAAGTCCACCAGTCTGCGATCCTCATCAGACCAATGGTCTTCTGGCTTTTCCCTAGAACCTCTTCTTCCAGTTGGATCAAGAAGAGGACTAACCCCAAGGGACATGGGTATATATGGTCCATCCTTAAGGATTTTCAACATATACCTTTCAATCCCACCAAAATGCAAAAGCATTCTAGCCTTCCATGTACCGAATGTCTCACTGTTTCCATCAAATTTTGGAACAGGAGTGTTAGAGTAATGTACATGGACATGGTTTGGGGCAGTAGGAGGAGGAGGGTTGGTGTTAACATTTTGAAAAGGTTGTGCATTAGTGTTCGATGGGTTTTCACCTGAACCAGAACCATCTCCACCTTCAGTAGTGTTCATCTTAGCAGATCTAGGCAAGTTTATTAGCCTTCTGCTCTGATACCACTTGTAAGTCCCAACTTGTTAGATGGTACTACTGAAGACACCTCTATGTCGATGGTGGAGTTACTTTGCAATATACTTGCTGAACTGGAGACGACCAGTTGCAGAGGTATATACCAAGTTCTAGATAGATTACTTATATAAGAGACAATAAGTAAAGAACAATGCAATAATACAAATAACTTGTAAACAATCTTGATGAGACAATATGTAGTTTTCAATGTGTAATTTATTTATTGATATTAAACAAATTACAAGGTTGATGCGGAACCAAGATAATACACGAATGTAAATATCCTAACAACCTATGAAATACAATTGATCTATACTCGGAATTTCTCTTCAACAATCGAAACACTTAAAGTAGTGAAATGTTCCTTTTAGCGATTGAGAGAATATTGCACAAGTTCACCAAGAATATTGCAGGTATGCAAAGTGTGAAGTATTTATCTTGTGAGTTCGAATACTTGTTATTCTTGGTTGTGCAATGACTTGTATTTATAGGCAAAGTTAACATTGGGATGTTAACTTTAGCCGTACAAATGTGGTTGGGAGCATTTAAGGAATAACATTTAATTCCTTAAAAAGCATTGTAAAGTCGCATGTTAAAGTGACTTTACATAACCACCTTTATGTACCTTTTAATACTTAAATAATAAGATAAGGCTTATTATCCGGGTAAAGGTACATAAAGCATACACGTCAATTCCTCGTAATCAGTGTAAAGCTTTGTAAGGGCTTTCCACTGATGGTCTCCAGTTTGTAACTGACTAGAATGCCAACTGGGCTTCGCTGCCATTGCCATTCTCTTTCTTCCATTTGTTGTCTTTGACTTCAACTGGAATGCTTCTTCAACTTGGTCAGTTCTCAACTGGAGGAAGTCTTCAGTTGCGTTGACTGTACGGTGCAACTGGACTTCAATATATTTCTCGACAAATCATCTTGGTCACCAGTTTACTGGGTCACCAGATGCAACTAGTGACTGGTCAGTGTGAACTGGTGACTGGCCAGTTCCAGGTGAACTGGTCCTAACAATTAGTCATATATAAACCCCTTGTAATTACATTTTGTAACTAACCCTTGTAATAACCTTGGAAAACCCTTGCATTAATAAACACACACTTAAGATATTTTCTCTCTCCTCTCCATCATCTTCAACCTTCCTCCACACACACAAAACCCTAGAATCCACCATTAAACCTCAATTAAGCTCGATTATATTCTTACATTTGGTATCAGAGCACAATCAGTATATCTGAACGATCCACAAGCTTAAATGAAGCTGTTTTTGTGCTAATATTTTTGAATTTTGAGTTATTTCTGAAACTACCATTTGCCGAGATCACTGTTCAAGTGATTTCAGCAAATTCAGTGTGTTTTTCTTCGAAATTTGTTCACCGATCACTTCGTAGTTAGTATATCTTCCTTCGTTATCAATTTCAGAGCTTAATTTCATCATTTGATCCGATTTTAATTGAGCTCGGCAAATGACATGTTCGTTTGGGTTTGAAATCTAGTTAAAATTAGTTGTTAATTTGTTTTAGAATTTGTGCGCGATTAGTTTCTGAGTATTTTGATACAAATTTGAAGCCTTAATTCACAAAAATGAAGGAGAAATCGAAGATTTTCCGTGAGCTCGGCGTTTGGGTGTTTGGCTGAACGAAGAAGACGACCTGAAACCGACTATTTTGTCTTTAAGTGAATTCTAGTGTTTGCCGAGGTCGTTGTTAAGAGTTGATCCTATTTGTTCTATTTGCAGAGCTTATTGCTCGGCAAATACGTGTTTCAAAAAATCTTGGTTAAGTGTGGAGCTATTTGTTCTATTTGCAGAGCTTATTGCTCGGCAAATACGTGATTCAACAAATTTTGGTTAAGTGTGAAGCTATTTGTTCTATTTGCAGAGCTTATTGCTCGGCAAATACCTATTTCAACAAATTTTGGTTAAGTGTGGTGCTATTTGTTCTGTTTGCAGAGATATAAGCTCGGCAAATACGTGTTTTGGGTTGATTCGACTAAGTAAAAATCAATTTGTTCTGTTTGCAGAGATATAAGCTCGGCAAATACTTGATTTGGGTTACTTCGACTAAGTGACAATCCATTTGTGCTGTTTGCAGAGAATTTAGCTCGGCAAATACGTGTGTTGGCTGAAGTTGGTTAAGTGTTGATCCTATTTACACTGTTTGCAGAGATATTATCTTAGCAAATACCTATTTCAACAAAATTCGACTAAGTGTTTTGTGATCAATTTCTGATTGTACCATTTGCCGAAGAAACTGCTCGGAAAACAGTTGAAGTTAGACTTTGATTAGTGTACTCGTGTTGTGACTTGACTGATTGTACTGTTTTCCGAAGAAACTGCTCGGCAAACAGTTGAAATTAGATTTGGCAAATCAACAATTTTCAAGAAAATTGATTCAAAACCATTTTTGATCAATAATCTTCTCGTGTGCAAAATTTAAAATTTTTCAAAAAAATATTTGGTCCATTTACCGAGGTCTGAGCTCGGCATCCAATACAATTAGAAAAAAAATCAAAATTTTTTTTATTTTGTTAATTGAACTTCATGGCTTCAAGGGAAGCATTGGCTCTTGGTTCTGAAGGTAGACCTCCTGTGTTGTTTAGAGGCTCCTATCCTCAGTGGAAGAAAAGGTTCTTGAATTGGATTGGCAGACAAAAGAATGGGAAACTGATATGTCGTATTTTATACCCATTTCCCACAACGTATTTAGTTGATTTTACATGGTTTATGAGTCGTTTTTGTATACATTTGGTGCGTTTATGGTATTTGTTAGTGTTTCAGGGTACTGACAGGTATTTAAGCGCAAATCTGGAGAAAACAACATTGTTGAGGAGAATCAAGTGCTAACGGAAGATTTCAGAAGCATTTGGATGAAGATTGCAGGAAGTCAACTAAAGTCAATGCAGAAAAGGGCCAGTTGCGCCGCAACTCTCATTGCGCCGCAACCCAATTCCAGAAGAATAAGTTGCGCCGCAACGCCTTCCAGTTGCGCCGCAACTCCCCTCCTTCCAGGCCAGCCACGAGTCAACATAAGTCAATGGTCAACGCAAGTCAACGGTGAATTGCGCCGCAACTCAAAAGCAGAGAGATAAGTTGCGCCGCAACTCAATCCGTTGCGCCGCAATGGGTTCTAGTTCAAGCCAGCCTCGGTCAATGAAAGTCAAAGTCAAAGGGTAAAGTCAACTGGAGTTGCGCCGCAACACTAAGTTGCGCCGCAACTGGGCGCGAATCTGGCAGCCTTTGGGGATCGATATAAATAGCTTGAAAAATATGCAAAAACTCTTCTTCTCTTTTAGCAGTCGTGGGAGAACCCTAAATTGGAGATATTTTCAGATCTTAATCAATTTCTAGGTTTTCAAACACGATTTGATCATTTTCGTTCGTAGCTTTCAATTATTATCATTAGGTAACAATGAATTCTTCTTATTTCAATTGTTATTCTTCTTTTAATATGAGTGGCTAATCACTTCATCATCCATCTTGATGGAGTGAGACATTATGTAAAGATTGCACAATTTTATTAATTCAATGTTGATTTCATTTAACGTTATATCGAGATCTTAGCGTATTTCTTCCTTATTATTTATCTTGAATTGATTGGTGATTTATATGTGTCTTTAATGGTAGTTATTGATTACGTATATTTCATTTTGATTGTTTGGGTACAAACGATTGGATCTATGACGGGTACGGTAGATAATCATTCATGATAATAGGGAGAAATGTGTTAACGGTTGGGTACAATCGATAGGTTAATTGTTATCTAAATAACCAAACCAATTGTTTGATTAAGGAAGTTATAAAAGATGTCTTGGGGTACCGGTCTTTGTAACGAAACTAGTTAAAGCAAGAGAGTCAAATGATGTCTTCAACTTCACGGGTATGGGGTTGGTGCTCTGTTTGAGTCTCGGTTATTTAATCAACTAATTTGGGTTTGAACTTCATTTATGTGCAATCTGAACATGTGTTGAGCGAAGTCGAGATGGATGACCTTTTAAATTATTGTTTTAAACAAAATTCTCTTTCGATTAATCCTTTGGGATTACTAATTATTTATTGACTTTTGCAACGTGACAATTCGGTCACAAAACCCCCTTTTAATTAGAATTACTTAATGTCTACAATTACTTAGTTTTAGTCCCTGTGTTCGATCCTGGACTTACCTTTTAGCTATACTATATACGAACGGGTCCACTGCCCGCAAGTGTGTAGTAGTCAGTTTTAGGGTATTTCTTGTTTATAAATTTTAAACTCGATTTTACACATCAAGTTTTTGGCGCCGCTGCCGGGGAGTTAATTTTAAGTAGTTGTTTATTGTGTAGTTCGACCCTTTCTCACATTCATCTGTGAGAAAGTTATTGCTTTATTAGATAGTTTGTATTTTATTTGTTTCAATTATACCACAGGTACGGTTGACGGTTTGTTTGTGGTGAGTGTACAGGTTCTTGTTAGTTGATGAACACAAGCTTCTGGCCGACCTTTGCTTAGCCCATTGTCTAATCCATGGAAAGTCAGACGTCGACTTGTGTCAAGAAGTAGCCAGGAACCATTCACACCCGTCAAAATAGATTTAGAAACCGAAACCAGTGTCCCACCCGTTCAGGATTTAGAAGATCAGTTGGTTAATAAGTTGAAAGAAGCAGGTAAAGTATTTGGGAGTGGAGAAGATTCAGATTCAGAAGAAGAAGAGAAAATCCAAACACCTGAACCGAGTACTATTGTCATACCTAGAACCAATCTTAATATTAACCAACAACAAAGGGGTAGAAGAATGGGTGATGAACAACCGGTAGATCCGAATGCCCGTCCGTACGGGGAGAGAAGAAGAAATATACCGGCGGACCGGGGCACAGCTATTCGCCCTCCAAATATTTCAGTGGATTTCTCTTTGAAAGGGAATCACCTCAAGAGTGTAGAAGAAGATAAGTTTGATGGGATTCGAAGAAATGACCCATATGCACATCTTGAGAGGTTTGAGAAGATATGTAGGCTTTATCAATATGGTACAAGGCAAGCGGAAGCCGTTAAGTTGGAACTATTTCCTATGACTCTCATTGGAGATGCATCTTCATGGTTTAAGGAGTTACCTGAAAACTCATTTACCACTTGGGCCGAACTTCGGGAAGGCTTTATTGATGAGTTTTATTCGGTTAGAACTCAAAGACAATTAGAAAACAAAATCAGAGGTTTTTCTCAAGAACCCGGTGAAGATGTGGTTGATGCATGGAAAAGGTTCAAAGAAATGCTTAGAAATTGCCCCGGACATAGTATGGGCACCGAAGAAAGCTTCGAGATTTTCTATGATGGTTTGGATAGGAAAACAAAAAGGGAGCTCGGATATGCATTTGGGGGAAGTCTCAATAACATTTCCCCAAATGAAGGATATAAGATACTTGAGGATATGGCTAGAGAGTATTGTACAAGGGATGAAGACCATGATAAGAGATCTAGTAGAACCACCGTGGCTAAGGTGGAGAGTAGTGAAGACTCCAAGCTTATTACCGAGGTCAAGGCTCTCTCAAAGCAAATGAATGAGAGATTTGATAGTCAAGATACTAGATTTAAGAGCCTTGAGAGAGATGTTAAGGTTATGGCCGACGGGTGTGAGCATTGTGGAGACTTGCATTATTCTGAGGATTGCCCGGATAAACCAGTAAAGGATGTTAGCTATGTTCAGAATCAAGGGAACTTCAACCAAAATACTGGTTATCAAAACCGGCCATCAGGTAGTTCTTACCCTTCTTCTTCTTTTGTTAATGCTAACACTTCTGGTTATGGTGGTAACATGTTTAGTAGGTTCACCAATCAAAGAGGCTCGGATCCGGAATTAAGAGACATAGTGAAGGAGTTCATTGGTGCCCAAAAGGCAACTAATGAACAAGTTGCAGAGGAGTCAAAGAAGGTGATTCATGTTTTGGACGCTTTGACTACTCGCTTGGATGGGCTCGGACATAAGTTGGATCAAGGAGCTAAGAATCAACAAGCTACCATCAAAGATTTAGAAGGAAGACTCGAGAGGCTAGGAAACTCGAATAGGCAGCCCGGTACTCTACTGAGCAATACTCAACAGAATCCAAAGCCTCAATCCAATAACCAAGGGCAAAGTAGGCAAGGATCGGGACAGAAGTATACCCCTCCAAATGCTTGAAATGAGCAAGTGAATGCCATCACTACAAGGACGGGTAAGACTTATGACTCTTCAAACCCTTTACCTAATGATTCTTCTCCACTTGTGCAGGAAAATGAAGAAGAGGAGACGGTTGATGAGGAAATTGAGATGGAACCGAACCAAGCCGTGCCAATACCGGCCGTTCCATCCAAACTCGCTGAGAAACCGACGGTGAAGCCGTATCAACCAAAGATTCCATTTCCTCAACGGTTGAGGAAAGAAAAAGTGAAGGAACATTTTAAGAAATTTGTTGATCTTATTCAATCTGTGAATATAACTGTTCCTTTAGTTGATTTGCTTGCAGGTATGCCTAATTATGCAAAGTTCCTCAAGGAACTTGTAAGTGACAAGAAGAAGCTTGAAGAGGCTAAGACTGCAGTTATGAGTGCCGAATGTTCAGCAATCATTCAGAATCAAATTCCTCCCAAGTTGGAAGATCCAGGGAGTTTTCTAATTGCTTGTTCTTTTGGTGCTTATTTGTGTGAGGCATTGGCCGATCTTGGGGCTAGTATAAATTTGATGCCTTATTCTGTTTATAGAAAGTTGTCTCTAGGAGAGTTGACCCCTACCCGCATGAGCATTAGGCTCGCGGATCGTTCTTTCCAATATCCCATGGGGATAGCGGAAAATTTGCAAATTAAGGTGGGGCATATGATATTTCCGGTTGATTTTGTTATCCTTGAGATGGAGGCGGACGCCAAAGTCCCCCTCATTCTTGGCCGACCATTCCTTATGACCGCGGATGCTATCATCTGGGTTAAGGCCAAGGAAATTTCCTTAGGAGTTGGTAATGATAGAGTTGTTTTTAATGTTGATAGAGCACTGAAGCATCCGTACTCTTGTGATGAAACTTGTTTCAGGTTGGATGTGATTGAAGAAGAATATGCTTTGGAAAAAGAGCTCATGGATTTCTTGGATATGGAAGAAGGTCAAGCATTGCTAGCTTGCAGTGAAGAAGAGCAAGAATTGGTTGGAGATATGATGCAGGAAATTATGGCATTAAGTGTTGATGAAACTCCACCGGAAGATGAGACCTTTGAAGAGATCACCACTAGAGATAGCACACGGGTGCTAACCTCGGTAGAGAACCCTCCTACCGACTTGGAACTCAAGCCACTTCCGGACCACCTTGAGTATGCATATTTGGAAGGTACATCTCTTTTACCCGTTGTCATCTCATCCTCATTAATGGAGGATGAGAAAACTAGACTTATGACCGTCCTAAAGGCCCATAAAAAGGCCTTTACATGGAAAATTTCCGATATTCCAGGTATAAGTCCAAAATTTTGCAAACATACCATAAACTTTGTTGATAATGTGAAACCGGTTGTGCAAAGGCAACGAAGTTTAAATCCAAATTTGAAAGATGTGGTTAAAAAGGAGATAATTAAGTTACTTGATGCAGGAATCATATTCCCCATCTCGGATAGTCCATGGGTAAGTCCGATACATTGCGTACCGAAGAAGGGTGGGATGACCGTAATTTTGAATGATAAAAATGAATTGGTTCCCACTAGGACAGTCACGGGGTGGAGGGTATGTATTGATTATCGGAGATTGAATGATGCTACCCGCAAAGACCACTTTCCCTTGCCCTTTATTGATCAAATGCTCGAACGACTCGCCGGTAACGAGTATTTCTGTTTTTTGGATGGGTTCTCCGGGTACCTCCAAATACCCATTGACCCTAAGGACCAAGAGAAGACCACTTTTACTTGCCCTTTTGGCACATATGCCTATAGAAGGATGACATTTGGTCTTTGCAATGCTCCAGGCACTTTTCAAAGATGTATGATTGCCATATTTCAGGACATGATAGAAACATCCATGGAGGTTTTTATGGATGATTTTTCTGTTTTCGGTAGTTCATTTGAAAATTGTCTTGAAAGTCTTGATAGAATGCTTGAAAGGTGTGAAAGGGCACACTTGGTCTTGAATTGGGAAAAGTGTCATTTTATGGTGAAAGAAGGTATTGTTTTGGGACACAAAGTTTCAAGGGCGGGTTTAGAGGTAGATAGAGAAAAGATTGATGTTATAGCTAAATTGCCTCCACCCACTAATGTGAAATCAATTAGAAGCTTTTTGGGTCACGCCGGGTTTTACCGTCGATTTATAAAGGATTTTTCAAAAATCACCCGGCCAATGACCAAGTAGTTAGAAAAGGATGTCCCTTTCAATTTTGATAAAGAATGTCTTGATGCATTTAACTCACTTAAAGTTAAATTGACCAATGCATCCATTATGTCTCCACCCAATTGGTCATTACCGTTTGAGTTAATGTGTGATGCTAGTGATTATGCTTTAGGGGCCGTTCTAGGCCAAAGGGAGGATAAGCATTTCCGCCCTATTTCCTATGCTAGCAAGACTTTAAACCCGGCTCAACAGAACTATACCGTGACCGAGAAGGAGTTATTAGCCGTGGTATATGCCTTTGATAAGTTTAGACCTTATTTGGTTTTGAATAAGACCATTGTGTTCACCGATCACTCGGCTTTGAAGTACTTGTTCTCGAAACAAGATGCTAAGCCTCGTTTAATTTGTTGGGTCTTACTTTTACAAGAATTTGATATTGAGATCAAAGATAAGAGTGGGGCTGAAAATGTGGCAGCCGACCACTTAAGTAGGCTCGAAAACCCTCACCTTGAGGAGTTAAAGGAGCATGATATTAATGATTCGTTTCCTGATGAGTTTCTAATGCAGGTGGATGTGGAAGAAGAACCTTGGTTTGCATATTGCTAATTATTTGTGTGCAGGTGTTCTTCCTAAGGAAATGACTTATCAACAGAAAAAGAAGTTCTTTTCTGAGATTAAGCACTATTTCTGGGAAGAACCATATTTGTTTCGCATGTGTGCAGATGGCTTGATTAGGAGATGTGTGGCCGGTGCAGAAACCCGAAAGATTTTGGATGCATGCCACTATGGACAAACCGGTGGTCATTATGGACCATCTGTAACCGGTAAGAAGGTCTTTGATGCAGGATTTTATTGGCCTTCAATCTTCAAGGAAGCTCAAACTTTAGTGG
>CM067168.1:12547928-12561247 GCA_034093135.1 Erigeron breviscapus | reverse complement strand
TAACCCTTCATTATTGGCCACAAACTGCATTATTGACCATATACAACATTAGTCCTTCATTAAAAGGCACTACATAGCCTTTAAGCGACATTAATCACACTTTTATTCGTCATTAAAATTTAGGCTTTTAAACCTAACTACTTTATCTACGTTAACCACACATAACTACATTCAAATATTAAGTAAAGACTTAACGACGCCCCAAATTGACTTAACGGCATTAGTCAAACGTTAAATAAAAGTTCGGGATGTTACAACTTGCCTAAACTTACTGCCAAACATCTCAAAGCAATTAAAGATGCAGATCTGAGCACATTCATTCCTCTGGATACTTCACTCAAAATTAATCGTGAACAACTCCAGTCTGCCATGGAACAGCAAAGAGTATCCAAGGAAACCGAATATTTGATCCAGATGGCTAAGCAAAAAGCCAGATATGAAGAAATGTCAAATTACAGGGCTGGTGCCAGAAGGATCATTGGTGCAGAAATTAAGCTTGCTGATAATCATGAAGCTTTGTCAAAGTTTGAAATAAAGTTGACCAGGGAAGGCAACTTTACTGACGAAAGAAAGAGTGCTTCAGTCCAGGCGTTTGGATGGAGTGAACTGAAGGAGATTGCCTTAACGTTCAGGGGAAGACAGATTTGTCGACTGACGTTCAAGCATTTCTGAAGAGAGTTGAGAAGGTATGGAGAAGAAAGCAACAGATGGAAGTTGCAATAGGCATGAAACCGCCAGAATCAGTACCATCTGCTCCATCACCTAAGAGAAAGGCTTCTGAAGATGCTCCAGGACAGACATCGAAGAGAAGGGCCTAACTCTTGTATCATTTACTTGTTGTTTGTATTTAAATTCACAAAATTGTAACTTTGTTTCTGTTGATGGCTGTAAATATAGTTGCATATTTTGTTTCACAAAGTAAATGATCAGATTTAGTCTAAGTTAGTATTAAAAGATGAAACTGAAAACACTGATGATCTATAAAGTGTTTTCCAGTAACTTAAATTTTTAGACTAAGTCAAAACAAGTGTCTTTCAAGCACACAAAGTTGTATAGATATAAGCTTGAAAACACTTGCATTATTTCTAAACAAATAGGGAGAATTTGTTAGGTCCATATTTACTGGACTCGCTCCAGACTCGACTACTGGAGCCTTACTGAAGAATCTGTCCAGAAATGATATTTACTGGACCTACTCCAGACTTGGAATCTGGAGTCCCTCTGAAGATTTATTCAGAAATAATGGAAGACCAGTGAGCAAAATACTTGTATAGGAAATCTGGAGTATTCTCCATATTAGCTCACTGGACTTCACCCCAGTCCAGATCTATTCTACTGAAGACGTTCTCACTGAAGTCAAAGACTGAAGTCAGAATTAAGAAGACTGACAAATGGCGGAGTCCACTGGAAGTCTTACCAGATCTGAACACTGGAGGATTGTCAGTGTTCTAGACCTTACAAGTCTGAACACTGATATCAAGGAATTGACTTTTGCCTTTACACACTTTCCAAAGAACATTCCACTTGTTCTTTACCAAAGTACTTACGTGTGTAAAGGTGGTTGGTTAAAAGAATAAAGTCATGTTGATGTGACTTTATCCTTGTACCTTAACCAATGCATTTAATGATCTTGTCGGTTCATTAAATGCATGCAACCATATTTGTACGGCACAATTTCACTGGTGAAATTGTTTGCCTATAAATACAAAGTCATTTCTTTGAGAAAATTACTTTTAGCATTAAAGGTGAATTTGTCTAAATACTCTCGATCTTAAACAGGGATACTTCACAACTTTAAGTATCTCGATCCAAAGAGTTTATTTGGCAAATATAGATCATTTGTAATTCATAGGTTGTTAGGATACTTACATACTTGTATTATCTTTGATTCCGCACAACCTTGTATTTTATTTAACATCATAAATAAAATACACTTGAAAATATTACATTGTGTTCCACCTTTATTTTATTGCTTTTAGTCTTGTATTACTTTGTTTATATACTTGCATTTATATTCAAGTAATACTAGTCCATTCTAGTGTTTATTAGACTTGTTGTATTTTACACTTCTGGGTTAACCATCTCGTGCTTGGGACTTTACACATTCCTACTAGGAGATTATGTCTTCCGCAACAACGATGCAAGTAAAGCAGAGAAACAAGGAAAACTGGGTCCCCAGTGGGAAGGACCATACGAAGTTGTTGAAGCATGCGGAAACGGAGCGTACAAGCTCGCGACACTCCAAGGAGAAGATTTACCAAGAACATGGAACAGCAATCAATTGAAGAAATGTCATATATAAGGGCAAGCAGTCGCAGTGTACGTTTATTGTAAGCTCCAGTAGCTAATATTCAAAGTTTAACACTTGTCTAATATTTGACTGATTGATGAAAGGGCAACAACCGGAAGCCCCTTTGAGAAAACATTTACATTCTTCCTTCCTTACAAACATTATTCATGACTATATATATATATAAAAAAAAATGAGCTCTAAATAATTGAAAAGTTATAACTGACACTCAAGTCATTATAACTTGGGCACGTAGGCTCGCAACCTGGTGCCGCAGACTTAAGTCTGCTGGTGTGAAAGGGGACGAGCTCCCTAGACACCTTGCGGTAACCTTCCCATGCGCTCCGGCCAGGAACGGTAAAGATGCAATAGCCGCATAAGCCCAAACAACTTGGCATCAACATTAAGCCCAAAAATATGTTTGGCAGGGGTCTAAACATGTACAAATGATTTTAGAAACATACAATGTCATATGCACAACCAACAACAACAAAAAAAGGAGGTAAGGCCACATCATAACATGCATACATACTTCATATATATTCAAAATAAAAGAAGGAAAGTGCAGAAAACATAAATTGTTTCGACCCCAAAGGATCTTACAGACCAAGGCCACGAAGGGCCGAATGCAAACCAAGTACTTGAAATAAAGAAGTGTCAAAGTGCCAACAAAGGCATTACATTCATCCAAAGTGCATCAAAGTAAAACAGCCATGTTCAAGGAGCAGCAGTGGTGGCGGAGCCAGAAGGCATAGCGGAGGATCCCGGAGCAGTAGCGGAGGACGGAGCCTGGGCGGGGTCCAGAGCAAGGATCTCCCCGGCAGTAAGGTCGGAGCTCTCCGCAACCAATCAAATAAAGTCAAAATCTCTATCACCAAAACACTTGGCCGATTGATCAAGCTCCATCAAAGCCCCCGGTTTGTACCCGGGAAGCTTTGTGATGTCCAAGCTCGAGTCCCTCCGATGAAGCCTCTCCAAAACTTTATGCCCGCCATAACTCATTGCTATTTTCTGAAGATCAGCCATTCTTTTCATAAATTCATAACTACGCAAGAGTTTGCGCACTACCTCTGGCAAACCTCCTATAAGCTCGCAGCGGTCTGAACGGAGCCTTGCAACCTCCTCCTCGAGTGACTTGATTTTCTCTACTGATAACTTATCCTTGTCCTTAAGACCAGCAACTTCCAACATAGTACTATCTAACCTGCCCCTCAAATCCTCCGATTCCTTCCTGAAACCTTCCTTTTCCATCTCAGACTGATTCAACCTTTCTTGCATTCTATGGAGATCTTCCTCAATGGAAGCGGACTTCTGCTTCTCAAAGGCTGGAGCAGACCGGAGCTCTTCATACTTTGCTTCCACCCCCTCCGCAACATCAGGTTCAAACCTTTGATCATCAGAGGGTGATCTCAAAAGAGCAGCAAAGTCCATAACTGTAAAGGAAAAGAAAAACGTTAGTACACACATACATGCATATAATAAACAAAAGGAAGGAGAAGAAGATCTATAACAACAAAAATATGTGTAAACAACTACGGTGAAAGCATTTAAGAGACAACAAAGCAAACTTCAAGCCTCCGTACCCTTCCCACGAGCGTCGATGATACGGGGAGCATCAGGATGAAAACTCCATATGTTGCTCAACTTGGCCAAATACAAGGAAGCCTCCGGAAGGGTACGACAGCGTACGGGCGGATCAATTAGCCTGGCGGCCAAGGCGGCATCATACCCGGTAGTGGGTAGAGAGTCCGCTGCCATACTCCCAATGTCACGTTTACTTAAGGCCTGATAATGGTTGGGATCAATAACATCGGAGTTAACATAAAAAAACCTAGACTTCCATCCTTTGATGGAATCCTTCACAGCAAACATACAATTACCCGAAGGAGATTTAGCCCTTTTTTCGATGGTATACCAATCACCAGAAACACCCAACTTAAAGAACAAACGAAAAAGAGCGACCGTAGGTTCCCCCCCGCGGGCACGACAGTGCGCCTCAAACATGGAGATCCGTAATGCACCGAAAGGAGTAAGTTTAGAAACATGGCAACTATAGTAGTGGAGCACATCTAAGAAAAAATTAGTGAAGGGAAGGTGTAGGTCCTTGTGAACTGATCGTCAACGAGAACGCTTATAGTTATGACGAGAGTGCGGAATCCTCTCGTGATAACCTGTTTGCTTAATTAGATTATCGTCTTTCGTTGTTAATACAACCTAAGACCTTAAACGCGCGCGGGTTTGCAATAGGACAGAGTTTAGGCGTATTAGCTTAATTAACTGTTACTAATTACGTATTAAGTGTGTGTATTTATACTAAGATGTACTAAACGCGTGCTAAGTATGGACCGTGTATATTAAAGCCCATAGTCCATTAACAAACGCGTGTCATTAAGTAAACACGTGAATACCACATGTTTAGGCAAACTCGTGTTACTGTAGCACACGAGTTTAGGCAAACTCGTGTTACTGTAGCACGAGTTTGCATACACTTTATTCTGTCATCTTTTAAGTATACTTTAATACTCAAAACGTGACTAGTTTATCACTTGTACCTGTATGTTATTTATAATCACATTCATACAAGTCGTAAACATTAAACATACCAAAACTCTGATCAATATGTAATCATTCACATTACTTAAGTTCAAATAACAAGTTTAAACATATAATAAGTCTATGATTACATATTACAAAACATAAACATATACTGATCAAATCGATGTTGCTGTTGTCAACTGAATCATGCACTTACAGTCTCCCCCTTGACATCAGCTACACGATTTCTTCAGTCTTGTAAAAATCCTTCACAGCAAACATGCAATTACCCGGAGGAGATTTAGCCCTTTTTTCGATGGTATACCAATCACCAGAAACACCCAACTTAAAGAACAAACGAAAAAGAGCGGCCGTAGGTTCCCCCCGCGGGCACCAGTGCGCCCCCCCCCCCCCCCCCCCCCCCCCCCCCCCCCCCCCCCCCCCCCCCCCCCCCCCCCCCCCCCCCCCCCCCCCCCCCCCCCCCCCCCCCCCCCCCCCCCCCCCCCCCCCCCCCCCCCCCCCCCCCCCCCCCCCCCCCCCCCCCCCCCCCCCCCCCCCCCCCCCCCCCCCCCCCCCCCCCCCCCCCCCCCCCCCCCCCCCCCCCCCCCCCCCCCCCCCCCCCCCCCCCCCCCCCCCCCCCCCCCCCCCCCCCCCCCCCCCCCCCCCCCCCCCCCCCCCCCCCCCCCCCCCCCCCCCCCCCCCCCCCCCCCCCCCCCCCCCCCCCCCCCCCCCCCCCCCCCCCCCCCCCCCCCCCCCCCCCCCCCCCCCCCCCCCCCCCCCCCCCCCCCCCCCCCCCCCCCCCCCCCCCCCCCCCCCCCCCCCCCCCCCCCCCCCCCCCCCCCCCCCCCCCCCCCCCCCCCCCCCCCCCCCCCCCCCCCCCCCCCCCCCCCCCCCCCCCCCCCCCCCCCCCCCCCCCCCCCCCCCCCCCCCCCCCCCCCCCCCCCCCCCCCCCCCCCCCCCCCCCCCCCCCCCCCCCCCCCCCCCCCCCCCCCCCCCCCCCCCCCCCCCCCCCCCCCCCCCCCCCCCCCCCCCCCCCCCCCCCCCCCCCCCCCCCCCCCCCCCCCCCCCCCCCCCCCCCCCCCCCCCCCCCCCCCCCCCCCCCCCCCCCCCCCCCCCCCCCCCCCCCCCCCCCCCCCCCCCCCCCCCCCCCCCCCCCCCCCCCCCCCCCCCCCCCCCCCCCCCCCCCCCCCCCCCCCCCCCCCCCCCCCCCCCCCCCCCCCCCCCCCCCCCCCCCCCCCCCCCCCCCCCCCCCCCCCCCCCCCCCCCCCCCCCCCCCCCCCCCCCCCCCCCCCCCCCCCCCCCCCCCCCCCCCCCCCCCCCCCCCCCCCCCCCCCCCCCCCCCCCCCCCCCCCCCCCCCCCCCCCCCCCCCCCCCCCCCCCCCCCCCCCCCCCCCCCCCCCCCCCCCCCCCCCCCCCCCCCCCCCCCCCCCCCCCCCCCCCCCCCCCCCCCCCCCCCCCCCCCCCCCCCCCCCCCCCCCCCCCCCCCCCCCCCCCCCCCCCCCCCCCCCCCCCCCCCCCCCCCCCCCCCCCCCCCCCCCCCCCCCCCCCCCCCCCCCCCCCCCCCCCCCCCCCCCCCCCCCCCCCCCCCCCCCCCCCCCCCCCCCCCCCCCCCCCCCCCCCCCCCCCCCCCCCCCCCCCCCCCCCCCCCCCCCCCCCCCCCCCCCCCCCCCCCCCCCCCCCCCCCCCCCCCCCCCCCCCCCCCCCCCCCCCCCCCCCCCCCCCCCCCCCCCCCCCCCCCCCCCCCCCCCCCCCCCCCCCCCCCCCCCCCCCCCCCCCCCCCCCCCCCCCCCCCCCCCCCCCCCCCCCCCCCCCCCCCCCCCCCCCCCCCCCCCCCCCCCCCCCCCCCCCCCCCCCCCCCCCCCCCCCCCCCCCCCCCCCCCCCCCCCCCCCCCCCCCCCCCCCCCCCCCCCCCCCCCCCCCCCCCCCCCCCCCCCCCCCCCCCCCCCCCCCCCCCCCCCCCCCCCCCCCCCCCCCCCCCCCCCCCCCCCCCCCCCCCCCCCCCCCCCCCCCCCCCCCCCCCCCCCCCCCCCCCCCCCCCCCCCCCCCCCCCCCCCCCCCCCCCCCCCCCCCCCCCCCCCCCCCCCCCCCCCCCCCCCCCCCCCCCCCCCCCCCCCCCCCCCCCCCCCCCCCCCCCCCCCCCCCCCCCCCCCCCCCCCCCCCCCCCCCCCCCCCCCCCCCCCCCCCCCCCCCCCCCCCCCCCCCCCCCCCCCCCCCCCCCCCCCCCCCCCCCCCCCCCCCCCCCCCCCCCCCGTCAATCTCTTGCTATTTGCATGGATATTCTCATGTAAGCAAACTTGAATAATCTTACGATATCGGCTTTCTTCATCCTTCCAAAATGGCAAAAATGAGCACTCTGTATCGTATAACCTTCTTAGATCATTTCTTGAGAAGTTGACCAACTGCATTGGATCATATATTCTTCTCAACAAAATCTTCTTCTGTGAGTCTGCATACATCTTGGCTTCACCAGTATTTCGATCAATCTCCCAATTATCCATCTTTTCTAGCTCATCTTGTGGCCACTTCTTGGCTGGGACTTTGATCATGCACTTGATATCACGTTGAATATACTCAACGCTTCTATCTGGTTTCACCACCTTCTTCTTCTTTCTCGGTTTGATATGAAACTTCGGCTTATCTGAGTCTTTCATACTCGATCTCATCTTAAAATCTTCACGAAGCTTCTTACCAATGACATCAGCAAGACCATACTCGCTTGGATTGATAATCCAAGTATTTCCAAGTTCATGTAGGTCTTCTTCACATAAACTTCTAACTCACAAAACTTCTAAAATGTCTCTCACTCCATGCTAAATACTGACAACCTTCTGGTCTTTTGAGAACGAACAGCTTCAGTTCTTCATCATAAAACCAACTCCAGATAATTGTCTTGTATTTTGCAGCATCTTTATCCGAGATATGAGTCCAATACACAGAGGGTCTCAGAGTATCCCTAGTGACTCTAAATTCACCAACTCTCTGACCAGGTACAAATCTATCAATCACCTGTAATGGATCATCATCTCTGAGAGGCACTAGAAACTCATTTGGATTAAATGGTCTTGTCAAATTAATCTCATAAGGAAAAGGAACCAATGTATCTTCAACCTTAGCATATACTACAAAGTTTAAAACTTTAGTATTGCTACTAAATGGAGTTTGAAGCATCCTTTCCTTAACGTCATTCCTCTTTAATTCCAACACATTTCTTTCTTCTACTGATGGGTCTTCAGGAATTGAGTTCCAAAAATCATCAAACCCATAAGGCTTCTTGAATAAGTCCATATTCGGCTCAGGAACAATCTCACCTTCCTCAAGATCATCACCATCAAAGAACAATTCTGCATCATCTGCATCATCTGAATCGTCAAGTGCTTCAATGACCTCAGCATCACGAGGCGCACTTGATCCAGCAGCTCCAGATGTACTTGCAACATCCTTCTCTAACTCCCCCTTAGTTCTTGCTTCTGTATGAGCTTCAGTTCTTGGCTCACCATCAGCATTCGCATCATCATCATGATCTTCATCCTCTTTCCTCTTCAACTCAGTTTCCCTACAACCATCTCCCCCTTGACATCAGCTACACGATTTCTTCAGTCTTGTAAAAATCTATCATCCATCAAACGTCAATCTCTTGCTATTTGCATGGATATTCTCATGTAAGCAAACTTGAATAATCTTACGATATCGGCTTTCTTCATCCTTCCAAAATGTCATAACTCTTGTCTCCAAATGATTCACCTTGAATTGAGTTGACATGATATGCGCAGGTTCAACTGTTGGTCTGACTCCAAAAGGTCTAGTAGGAGATTGTGTAGAAACTGGAGGTCGTCCGATCAAAGGCGGTTGTAGTGGACGTAGAAGTGTCTTAAACACAGTGCTTATAGGAACAACAGGCCTAATCGAAGCACTCTGTGTATCTTGAGGAACTGACACTTGAATTGATTCAGATTGAGTTACTGCAACTCGATGTGGACGAAGTTTCTTTCTTCTATATCCGATTGAAGACGACGTAGACACCGTAGCAACAACAGGTACCTCTGATTGTACAGGTTCATCAGGAACTGATCCTTCCGTCACCTCATCTCTCTCAGACTCTTCTTGTCGTCTATAAGTCTCAAACGCTTCAGCCAAATAAGCAGGTAAAACCTTTCCCGACCTAGGCACTTTCCTTCGTCTTATCAAAGGAATCTCCTCTTCCTCTGGTTCATAAGATGGATCACTCTCCTCTTCAGTGCGAACTCGTTTCAAACCTCTCTCAACAGGAGAAGTATCACTTGCACGTCCAGTCACATCAACATCGGAATCACTCTCTGTAGCCTCTGGATCAACAGTCTTTCCTCTTGAACTTTCTGCGGCATCACCAGCAACATTCAGAGGGTCATCGACATCTTCCAATAATCTATCCAATTCTTGATCTCGTTCAGCATTTGGAGCTACAAACAACTCCAAGTGATCCAAAGCTTGAAAATTATCCACTTGAGCAATCACATCATGTGGATCCAATGCAGCATTCACAAAATCTTCACCAATCTCAGGATTTGCACTCACAGCCTGATCTAACAAATCTTCCATCGCTTCATTATCTGCTCGAACATCTTCAGCAGCAGCTTGTACTGGCTGAACTTCAGGTTGAGCCTGTGGTGCCACTTGAGGATGAACTCGTGGACGAACCCGTCGTTGAACTTGTCGTTGACGTGGGACCGCACGTGGAACTTGAACTTGAGGTCCGTGTGGTGGTGGTGGTGGTGGTGGTGGTGCAGGTGGTGGTGGTGGTGGTGGTGGTGGTGGTGGTGGTGGTGGTGGTGGTGGTGGTGGTGGTGGTGGTGGTGGTGGTGGTGGTGGTGGTGGTGGTGGTGGTGGTGGTGGTGGTGGTGGTGGTGGTGGTGGTGGTGGTGGTGGTGGTGGTGGTGGTGGTGGTGGTGGTGGTGGTGGTGGTGGTGGTGGTGGTGGTGGTGGTGGTGGTGGTGGTGGTGGTGGTGGTGGTGGTGGTGGTGGTGGTGGTGGTGGTGGTGGTGGTGGTGGTGGTGGTGGTGGTGGTGGTGGTGGTGGTGGTGGTGGTGGTGGTGGTGGTGGTGGTGGTGGTGGTGGTGGTGGTGGTGGTGGTGGTGGTGGTGGTGGTGGTGGTGGTGGTGGTGGTGGTGGTGGTGGTGGTGGTGGTGGTGGTGGTGGTGGTGGTGGTGGTGGTGGTGGTGGTGGTGGTGGTGGTGGTGGTGGTGGTGGTGGTGGTGGTGGTGGTGGTGGTGGTGGTGGTGGTGGTGGTGGTGGTGGTGGTGGTGGTGGTGGTGGTGGTGGTGGTGGTGGTGGTGGTGGTGGTGGTGGTGGTGGTGGTGGTGGTGGTGGTGGTGGTGGTGGTGGTGGTGGTGGTGGTGGTGGTGGTGGTGGTGGTGGTGGTGGTGGTGGTGGTGGTGGTGGTGGTGGTGGTGGTGGTGGTGGTGGTGGTGGTGGTGGTGGTGGTGGTGGTGGTGGTGGTGGTGGTGGTGGTGGTGGTGGTGGTGGTGGTGGTGGTGGTGGTGGTGGTGGTGGTGGTGGTGGTGGTGGTGGTGGTGGTGGTGGTGGTGGTCTGAGTAATCTGGGTCTTCAAAATATCAAAGAAGTAATCCGAGAATGAGTATGGTCTATTCAAAGTCAAGGCCACCATCTGCGAACCTACTTGCTTATTGAGCTGATCAAACCCTGCATGACGGTTACTGATCGCCACAATCAATACATGAGCCAAAAACCTCCATTGGCCATAGAATCCTGCCTTCGCAATCGGCCACTTAGCACCTGGCGTAGCATGTCCCATTCTTCCAAAACAACCTCTAATCAACGTCTCATCTAGCTCTATTGGACCATTTTCTTCTTCAACAGTCCCTAAATGCAGTATATCTCGCAAATCAGCCGCAGTAAATGAAAACGTGTGATCAGCCACAGTTGTCTGAAACCTAACACTCCGAGGGACAGCAGGTCTATCTCCTTGTGCTGGCTGTGCTTGAACCACCCTTATAGAAGCATTATTCCAAAATTGATGCAGATATCCTTGATATAGCACTGGATTGTGAGTTAGCACGAAATGAATACGTGAGCGTTCCAGATACTGAAGCAATCCATTAAATTCCACATTTCTTCGATCTCTCGACAAATCGATCAACTGATTGTGAGTTGAGAAGAAATTTCTTGGATTTCCTGCCATTTCTGGAAAACAAAAACAATAGTGCAATAACGAAAATTTAGCAATAATAATTCTGCACAATAAAACTTAGAAAATTTGGAAACTGCTTGTAAACGCGTGTAGCAGGGTAAACGCGTGTGATCAAGAATAAACACGTGTATAAAGGGAAACGCGTGTGAAAGGACAAACACGTGTATAAAGGTAAACGCGTGTGATCAAGATAAACACGTGTATAAAGGTAAACGCGTGTGATCAAGATAAACACGTGTATAAAGGTAAACGCGTGTGATCAAGGATAAACACGTGTATAAAGGTAAACGCGTGTGATCAAGATAAACACGTGTATAAAGGTAAACGCGTGTGATCAAGGATAAACACGTGTATAAAGGTAAACGCGTGTGATCAAGATAAACACGTGTATAAAGGTAAACGCGTGTGATCAAGATAAACACGTGTATAAAGGTAAACGCGTGTGATCAAGATAAACACGTGTATAAAGGTAAACGCGTGTGATCAAGATAAACACGTGTATAAAGGTAAACGCGTGTGATCAAGATAAACACGTGTATAAAGGTAAACGCGTGTGATCAAGATAAACACGTGTATAAAGGTAAACGCGTGTGATCAAGGATAAACACGTGTATAAAGGTAAACGCGTGTGATCAAGAATAAACACGTGTATAAAGGTAAACGCGTGTAAATGGGTAAACGCGTGTAGCAAGGGTAAACGCGTGTGATCAAAGGTAAACGCGTGTAAAGGGTAAACGCGTGTAGAAGGGTAAACGCGTGTGATCAAGAATAAACACGTGTATAAACGTGTAAAGGTAAACGCGTGTGATCAAATGTAAACGCGTGTAGCAGGGTAAACGCGTGTGATCAAGGATAAACACGTGTATAAAGGTAAACGCGTGTAGCAGGGTAAACGCGTGTGATCAAGGATAAACACGTGTATAAAGGTAAACGCGTGTAGCAGGGTAAACGCGTGTGATCAAGAATAAACACGTGTATAAAGGGAAACGCGTGTGAAAGGACAAACACGTGTATAAAGGTAAACGCGTGTAGCATGGCAAACGCGTGTGATCAAAGGTAAACGCGTGTATGTAGGGTAAACGCGTGTAGCAGGGTAAACGCGTGTGATCAAGAATAAACACGTGTATAAAGGTAAACGCGTGTGATCAAATGTAAACGCGTGTATCAGGGTAAACGCGTGTGATCAAGGATAAACACGTGTATAAAGGTAAACGCGTGTGAACAAGATAAACACGTGTATAAAGGTAAACGCGTGTGATCAAGGATAAACACGTGTATAAAGGTAAACGCGTGTGATCAAGATAAACACGTGTATAAAGGTAAACGCGTGTGATCAAGGATAAACACGTGTATAAAGGTAAACGCGTGTGATCAAGATAAACACGTGTATAAAGGTAAACGCGTGTGATCAAGAATAAACACGTGTATAAAGGTAAACGCGTGTGATCAAGATAAACACGTGTATAAAGGTAAACGCGTGTGATCAAGATAAACACGTGTATAAAGGTAAACGCGTGTGATCAAGATAAACACGTGTATAAAGGTAAACGCGTGTGATCAAGGATAAACACGTGTATAAAGGTAAACGCGTGTGATCAAATGTAAACGCGTGTATCAGGGTAAACGCGTGTGATCAAGGATAAACACGTGTATAAAGGTAAACGCGTGTGAACAAATGTAAACGCGTGTAGCAGGGTAAACGCGTGTGATCAAGGATAAACACGTGTATAAAGGTAAACGCGTGTAGAAGGGTAAACGCGTGTAGCAGGGTAAACGCGTGTGATCAAGAATAAACACGTGTATAAAGGTAAACGCGTGTGATCAAATGTAAACGCGTGTAACAAGGTAAACGCGTGTGATCAAGGATAAACACGTGTATAAAGGTAAACGCGTGTAAATTAGGTCAACCACGTGGTCTAAATCCAAACGCGTGTAATTTAAGGCAAACACGTGAACAAAGGTCAAACGCGTGTAGTCACCCAAACTCGTGAAGGAAATCCAAACGCGTGTAAATTAGGTCAACCACGTGGTCTAAATCCAAACGCGTGTAATTTAAGGCAAACACGTGAACAAAGGTCAAACGCGTGTAGTCAAGAATAAACACGTGTATAAAGGTAAACGCGTGTGATCAAATGATAAACACGTGTATAAAGGTAAACGCGTGTGATCAAGAATAAACACGTGTATAAAGGTAAACGCGTGTGATCAAGATAAACACGTGTATAAAGGTAAACGCGTGTGATCAAGATAAACACGTGTATAAAGGTAAACGCGTGTGATCAAGGATAAACACGTGTATAAAGGTAAACG
>CM067168.1:12472928-12542928 GCA_034093135.1 Erigeron breviscapus | reverse complement strand
CTTCTTCATACTCATTTCAAATTCCTTCTTCATACTCATTTCAAATTCCTTCTTCATACTCATTTCAAATTCCTTCTTCATACTCATTTCAAATTCCTTCTTCATACTCATTTCAAATTCCTTCTTCATACTCATTTCAAATTCCTTCTTCATACTCATTTCAAATTCCTTCTTCATACTCATTTCAAATTCCTTCTTCATACTCATTTCAAATTCCTTCTTCATACTCATTTCAAATTCCTTCTTCATACTCATTTCAAATTCCTTCTTCATACTCATTTCAAATTCCTTCTTCATACTCATTTCAAATTCCTTCTTCATACTCATTTCAAATTCCTTCTTCATACTCATTTCAAATTCCTTCTTCATACTCATTTCAAATTCCTTCTTCATACTCATTTCAAATTCCTTCTTCATACTCATTTCAAATTCCTTCTTCATACTCATTTCAAATTCCCCCATAGCACTCATTTCAAATTCCTTCTTCATACTCATTTCAAATCCTTGCACATCTTACTTCACATCCAACTGATACACCTTTATTCCTTTGAAACTAGCATAAGCTAAAAATAGTCTTATAGCTTCAATCCGAGCAACTGGTGCAAAAGTTTCATTGTAGTCATAACCTTCTCGCTGTGCAAAACCTTGAACAACTAGACGTGCCTTATTTCTTGTAACAATCCCTTTGTCATCTCGTTTGCATTTAAATACCCAACGAGTTCCAGTAACACCCGTCGTTTAAAAACTCGGATTTTTCAAAACTTTGCCAAACGGCATTCAAAATAAGCGGAAAGGATCACTTTCAAAATCTGCCCCATCCGTAACGAATGGTACCTTTAAAATTTGGTGTTACTACTAGCATCATCAAAACAATAAAAGTAAATCCAAGCTTTGGCACCAACATAAATGCCACATTAATACAAGTCTTTAAACATAAATGAAATAGCCAAACATGAGGCTAAAAGGAAGTCTAAGCGTTTAATGTCTTAGCTAAGCTTCTTTATTCATCTACCCAAGTCTCACCAAGCTAATCCTCGCCTAGCTCACTTGATTATCCTGAAGGCACAACATTTTCAAAGAACAAGTGTTAGCTAATAAAATTAGCTAAGTAAGATAACATAACTTGAAAACATTTGCCATTTAAATATATTAACAAAATCATCTTTTAATGTTAATATCACAAACATATAGATCATTGCACACACATCTTATCATAACACAATAGGATCATCATATACCTAATGTGCCTAACTTTTCTTTCTTTATCTTTCTTTCTTTACTTTATTTCTTTGCCTAGACGTAGGCTAAGTGACTTATGCCACTTACTTAGGGATGTGGGGTTGTGTGTAGGCGGTCATAGACCATACATGGAGTCCTCACACCCGACATGATGGGTAAACCAATAGGTGGTCCATCGGCGTCGTTAAGGAATGACAAAGTCAATCCAACTGAATAAACCGTTTATGCCTTTACGCATTGGTGGTTAGTTACTTCACTCGGAATACTCAAACATAACTATGCCACAAGGAGCAACTCAAGTGACCACGTACGCACCAGCCCCGAAGAGCTAGCACGGGTTAAGCTTAACACAAGACTTTACATAATGCTCGAGACTTTAATCGCTTAATTAGTTTAGGCTACTCTTTCACCTAAGCTAATCACATATCATCTTTTACTTTAGGGCCCTTAACGTGCACGTGAACATGGCAATCCTAATCAAGGACTAGTGACTAGGTGATCAAGCCACACATGCAAGCATATATCATATCATTTCATACATACATAATCATTTCATCATATCATGCATATATACTTACCACATACCATTGCAACCTGCATATGAACGTTAATCATCATAAACGGTAAGTAATATATCCCTTGCAACCTCCCATAGTCACCCATGAACATAAAATGTACATACATATTCAATTGGAAGGTTTAACTTATGAAAACGTGTTTTGTTGTACCAACAGGTGACAAAAGATGTTATCTTACCTCGATACAGCTTACCAACAAGTTAGAAGTATCTTATAGTGCTTGCTAAGTGCTCCCGACAACCTAGAATGAATATAAGATCGAATATAAGCTAAACGAAATGTTTTATGAAAACTGGACAAGAGGTGCGTCGCACCTCCCACATGGTGCGTCGCACAAAATCATCAGGGGAATTCTAAACATAAGCAGGTGCGCCGCACCTACCCCTTTGGTGCGCCGCATAAAATGATCAGAAATTCTGAACATAAGAATGTGCGCCGCACCTACCCTTGGTGCGTCGCATATCGGGCTTTTGGCTGAACACCATTTTTCCAAAATGGCCTGTGGTGCGCCGCACCACCCTACTGGTGCGTCGCACCTGGAGTGTCGACCAGAAACCTAATCTTTGTTCTATGATCAAACGAATTCCATACGAACCCATACCCCAAATCCAACCTGGGGACTTAAAATTAATCCTTTCAATTGCACTTTCATCAACTTAAACCATCCTATTAATCCCTTAATCCTTTACATCATCATTCAATCTTTAAAACACCCGAATAACATGAATTCAATAAACGTTTGATCAAATAACCCAACCCAAACCCTATGGCCTGGATCGAAATCACTACTAAGACATACATGATCAGATTCAAGAGTAAGATCAACCATAATACCTGTAGATGACTTCGAGGATTCGAAATCTTAATCAAACTTGATCGAAATGACACGAAATGATTGATTCTTGGAGAAAACTTGTCTTGAGAGGGAGGGGATCTGAACCTAGGGCTTAATCACGAAATGTTGCAGCTATTGGGGTCTCACTAGACCTTAAACCCTGACCATAAGTTTCCTTTAGTGCCCATAGGCCCCTCGACTTCCTAAACTTTACTTTCGTAGCTTAATTAACTTACCGGGAGACTTAACGATCTAACAAGCACTTAACTTTCATACTTTACTTTAAATTACTTTCATTTAATTCACTTTACTTCATTTCATATTAAACACATAAGCATTAATCACATAATCCCTTATAAGGCACATAAACATAATAGACCTAACGTTAACTAACGGAAAGTCAAATAGTCAAACATAAAACGTTTGGGATGTTACAATTACCTCCCCCTTAAGAGGATTCCGTCCTCGGAATCGCCTCGGAAGTGAACAAATCTGGATACTTCTCTTTCATCACTGCCTCGGTCTCCCAAGTTAAACTTTCACCATGGTTGTGCTTCCATTTAATCAACACGAGATCAATCAACTTTCGGCGAAGTTTCTTTTGCTTTCTTCCGAGTATCGCTACTGGTTCATCCACTATTCTTTTCTGAGGATTAATGCTCACATCCTCAATTGGAATAACACTTGACTCATTGGCCAAACACTTCCTCAAATACGAAACATGAAATGTGTGGTGAATTCCATCCAATTCTGGGGGTAGTTCTAATTGATAAGCTACATCCTTGATACGTTTCAGAATTTTGAAAGGTCCTATGAAACGTGGGCTTAGCTTTCCTTTCTTTCCAAAACGAATTACTCCTTTCCATGGGGAAACTTTCAGCATTACCAAATCACCAACTTGGAATTCAATTGGCTTCCTTTTCTTGTCGGCATAAGTCTTTTGTCTTTCTCTAGCCACACGAAGTGCTTCCTTTGCCACATTAACTTTTTCAGCTGAGATTTCAATGATTTCAGGACCCGTAAACTGCTTTTCACCGGGTTCCATCCAACAACTCGGAGTCCTACATCTCCTACCATAAAGCATTTCAAATGGTGGCATTCCAATACTTGCATGGTGGCTGTTATTATAAGTGAATTCGATCAATTTCAAGTGTTCATCCCATGCTCCACCATATTCTAATACACAAGCTCTCAACATGTCTTCCAACGTTTGTATGGTCCTTTCACTTTGCCCATCAGTTTGAGGGTGATAGGCGGTGCTCAAATTAACTCTAGTACCTAACTCTCGCTGAAGACCCTTCCAAAAGTTAGACACAAATCTCGTGTCTCGGTCTGAAACAATGGATAAAGGAACACCATGCTTTGCTACGATCTCATCCACATACATCTTTGCCATCTTAGTTAGTGGTACATCTTGTCTTGTTGCCAAGAAATGAGCACTTTTTGTCAATCTATCCACAATAACCCATACCATGTCATTTCCTTTCGGTGTTCTTGGTAGTTTGGTCACAAAATCCATAGTAATATGGTCCCATTTCCATTCCAGAATCTCCAATTGATGCAACATTCCATATGGCTTTTTGTGATCAGCTTTCACACGTGCACACGTCAAACATCTTTCAACAAAATGAGCAACTTCTCCCTTAATGTTTGGCCACCAATAGATGGGCTTCAAATCTGCATACATCTTGGTAATACCTGGATGGACTGAATATCTTGACCTATGAGCTTCTTCAAGGATCAATTCTCGGTTACCACCAAGCAACGGTACCCATATTCGACCCTTATAAGTCTTAAATCCACGGCTGTTCGTCTCCATCACAAGTCTTCTCTTCTTTCCAATACTCTCATTATCGATATTATCTTTCAATAAAGCCTTAACTTGTGCTTCCTTGATGCGGTCGAGTAACCCCGACTTGGCTTGAACAACCATGCTCATCAATCTACAAGAAAAATTCTGCACTTTCCTACTTAATGCATCCGCCACCACATTGGCTTTACCGGGATGATATTTAATCTCGCAATCATAATCTTTCAGAAGTTCCATCCATCTCCTTTGCCTTACATTCATTTCCTTTTGTGAGAACACATATTGCAAACTCTTATGATCCGTAAACAATGTACATTTGGTGCCATATAGGTAATGCCTCCACAACTTCAAAGCAAACACTACTGCAGCCAATTCAAGATCATGGGTCGGGTAATTCTTTTCATGAGGCTTCAACTGACGTGAAGCATATGCAATAACTTTGTCCCTTTGCATAAGGACACAACCCAAACCTGAAATAGAAGCATCACTATAAACAACAAGATCATCAGTACCTTCGGGTAAGGCTAGGACAGGAGCTTCACATAACTTTGTCTTAAGCGTTTGAAAGGCCTTTTCTTGAGCTTCTGTCCATACAAACTTTACTCCTTTCTTTGTCAATTCAGTCATTGGCTTAGCTATTCGGGAGAAATCTTGAATAAACCTCCTATAATAACCAGCTAAACCGAGAAAACTCTTAATCTCCGTGGGTGTCTTTGGCTGTTCCCATTTAGATACCGCTTCAATCTTGGCAGGATCAACTTTAATACCTTCAGAAGAGATAACATGCCCGAGAAATTGAACTTCTCGGAGCCAGAATTCACACTTGGAGAACTTTGCATATAACTTTTTCTCCCTAAGAACCTCAAGAACAGCTCTTAAGTGCTCACGGTGCTCGGCTTCAGACTTTGAATAAATTAAAATATCGTCAATGAAGACAATCACAAAATGATCTAAGAATGGGCGACATACCCGATTCATTAAATCCATAAAAGCGGCTGGAGCATTTGTCAACCCAAAAGGCATGACAAGAAACTCATAGTGCCCATAACGTGTACGAAAAGCTGTCTTGGCCACATCTTCCTTTTTGACTTTTAATTGATGATAGCCAGACCGCAAATCAATCTTAGAGAAGTAAGAAGCACCATGGAGCTGATCAAAAAGATCATCAATACGCGGGAGAGGATACTTATTCTTAACCGTTCGTTTGTTCAGCTCACGGTAGTCTATGCACATGCGCATAGAACCGTCTTTCTTTTTGACAAAAAGAACCGGAGCTCCCCAAGGCGAGGAACTTGGTTGTATGAAACCTTTGTCAAGTAGCTCTTGAAGCTGGGACATTAACTCTTTCATTTCTGTGGGAGCTAAATGATATGGTGCTTTTGCAATAGGAGTAGCACCGGGTACGAGATCAATCTGAAAGATGACCTCTCGGTCGGGAGGAATACCGGGAAGATCATCCGGAAAGACATCAGAAAATTCAGAAACTACATCAACATTAGGGATCGGAGACTTCCCTTTTCGTGTATCAATAACATAGGCAAGGAAGTGATTCTTGTTATGCCGAATGCAATTGAGAGCCTTCATCAAATTAATAATCTTTATGCTCCCCTTCTTCTTATCTCCATAAACGGAAATGATCTCACCATCCGGAGTAGCGAATCGTACGACCTTTTGAGAACATATAATAGTAGCATCATTTTGAGACAACCAGTCCATACCTATCACTATATCAAAACCGGCTAGAGTGGTAGGCAATAGTTGAACCGGAAAAGAGCGACCTTCAATCTCAATAGAACAATCATCATAACCTACTTGAATGTCACTAATGGTACCGTTAGCAATTTCAACCTCTATAGAGCAATCAAGAGGAGTAGTGACCCTATCAAGCTTAGGAGCAAATAAAGTGGACACAAAAGATCTATTTGCACCCGAATCAAAAAGTACAGAAGCAGGTTTTGAGTTAACAAGAAATGTACCGCTTACTACCTCGTCGTTATCTTTGGCAGCTTCGACTGTCAGCTGAAAGGCTCGAGCTTTAGGCTTTTGGACAGCCGTCTTCTTTCCATCATCTCTTCCTTGTGGGCAATCTTTAATGAAATGACCGGTTTGTTGACACCGATAACACTTTGGCTTGTCCTTGCATCCTGAAGTAGGATGACCCGTACCACCACAAGTATCACACCTTCGGGTCTTATCTGAACATGGACCCGAGTGAGGCGCCTTACAAGTACCACACCAATTCTTTGGCTTTGCATAACTGCTGCCCCCATTTCTTGAAGACGGACCTTTCTTGAACTTCCTATTAGATCCACTTGACCCATCATGCTTCCTTTTAAACCTGATTGCTTATCATCATTAGCTTTCACTACAACCTTTTCACCCTTGAAATCATCATCCAACCTCTTGGACTCCTTAATCGCAGCAGACAATGTAATGTGTTGTCTACAAAGGCCATGATAGCTAGCGGGAAGACCATCACAGTAAGCTTCAACCTGATCCACATCTCTACGAACCAAATGACCAACAAACTTCAGCTTTTCCATAAATGAGTGGGCATACTCAGTTATGGCACCCGGCTTAGCTGTTAAAGCTCTGAATTCCTTCTCAATCAACCTCAGTTCACGAGTACCCACATATTCTTCCAAGAACTTCTCCTTAAAGGTACCCCAAGGCATATTAGCTAGCACCTCGGGGGTCAAAGAAATAGTAGCAACCCTCCACCAATTTCGAGCATTCTTCTTCAACATACGGGAAGCACACAATACCTTCATATCCTCAGGGCAATAACATGAAGCAAACACAACCTCGATATCATCCAACCATTCCATGGCACCTACAGCATCTAGAGTACCATCAAATGCCTTTGCTCCACATTTCTGAAAGCTCTCATACTTAAAGTTACTAGTACGAGGAGCGACTACAACACAAGGCTCCACCACATTATTAACACCATTCACATTAGCAACAACATTTTCAGGAGCAACTTGTGACCTTACCATTGATGGCTCGGTACGGTTTGAGCGGTTGGAGTAATTCCCATCCGTATGCTCATTCCGTTGCAAGCTAGCTTCTCTTTCAGCCCTAAGTTGATTCAACTCCTCTTCATTTCTCAACAAAAGAGCTCGAATAGCCCTCAACTCTTCATGCATTTCAGCTTGAGTAGGAACTTGTTCAATCACGGGGTTAGCTCTATCAATTTCAGACCTTGTAGGTTGTGCACCCGAAAGTGGTCTTCGAGGAGGCCTTAGGTTAAAACCATTTCCAGTCCCGTTTGGATTAACCGGAGCATCGCTAGCATTAGCTCCATCTCTTTGACTACTAGCACGGGTATTAACCATCCTTCTACAATTTTAGTGACAAATGTTAGAGATGAATCGAATGAGAACAAGGTATGGTCAGGCCTACTAAATTACATAAGCATAACATAAACATATATAAGCCATAAACCTACCCTCACACTCATCCCAACCCATCCTAAAAGCATTTTCATCATAGAGCTAAAGCATTACTACTTAAGCCAATCATTTCTCGTACGGTTTAAGTCCAAAATCCTAAGGTCTTGGTCGAATTTTGGTTCACTTAAACCATTTCTCTGATACCAACTTGTAACACCCGTCGTTTAAAAACTCGGATTTTTCAAAACTTTGCCAAACGGCATTCAAAATAAGCGGAAAGGATCACTTTCAAAATCTGCCCCATCCGTAACGAATGGTACCTTTAAAATTTGGTGTTACTACTAGCATCATCAAAACAATAAAAGTAAATCCAAGCTTTGGCACCAACATAAATGCCACATTAATACAAGTCTTTAAACATAAATGAAATAGCCAAACATGAGGCTAAAAGGAAGTCTAAGCGTTTAATGTCTTAGCTAAGCTTCTTTATTCATCTACCCAAGTCTCACCAAGCTAATCCTCGCCTAGCTCACTTGATTATCCTGAAGGCACAACATTTTCAAAGAACAAGTGTTAGCTAATAAAATTAGCTAAGTAAGATAACATAACTTGAAAACATTTGCCATTTAAATATATTAACAAAATCATCTTTTAATGTTAATATCACAAACATATAGATCATTGCACACACATCTTATCATAACACAATAGGATCATCATATACCTAATGTGCCTAACTTTTCTTTCTTTATCTTTCTTTCTTTACTTTATTTCTTTACGTCTAAGTCTTTCTTTCTCTCTCTCTTTCTTTATCTTTCTTTCTTCTCTCTCTCTTTCTTTATCTAATGTGCCTAACTTTCTTTCTTTATCTTTCTTTCTTTACTTTATTTCTTTGCCTAGACGTAGGCTAAGTGACTTATGCCACTTACTTAGGGATGTGGGGTTGTGTGTAGGCGGTCATAGACCATACATGGAGTCCTCACACCCGACATGATGGGTAAACCAATAGGTGGTCCATCGGCGTCGTTAAGGAATGACAAAGTCAATCCAACTGAATAAACCGTTTATGCCTTTACGCATTGGTGGTTAGTTACTTCACCCGGAATACTCAAACGTAACTATGCCACAAGGAGCAACTCAAGTGACCACGTACGCACCAGCCCCGAAGAGCTAGCACGGGTTAAGCTTAACACAAGACTTTACATAATGCTCGAGACTTTAATCGCTTAATTAGTTTAGGCTACTCTTTCACCTAAGCTAATCACATATCATCTTTTACTTTAGGGCCCTTAACGTGCACGTGAACATGGCAATCCTAATCAAGGACTAGTGACTAGGTGATCAAGCCACACATGCAAGCATATATCATATCATTTCATACATACATAATCATTTCATCATATCATGCATATATACTTACCACATACCATTGCAACCTGCATATGAACGTTAATCATCATAAACGGTAAGTAATATATCCCTTTGCAACCTCCCATAGTCACCCATGAACATAAATGTACATACATATTCAATTGGAAGGTTTAACTTATGAAAACGTGTTTTGTTGTACCAACAGGTGACAAAAGATGTTATCTTACCTCGATACAGCTTACCAACAAGTTAGAAGTATCTTATAGTGCTTGCTAAGTGCTCCCGACAACCTAGAATGAATATAAGATCGCAATATAAGCTAAACGAAATGTTTTATGAAAACTGGACAAGAGGTGCGTCGCACCTCCCACATGGTGCGTCGCACAAAATCATCAGGGGAATTCTAAACATAAGCAGGTGCGCCGCACCTACCCCTTTGGTGCGCCGCATAAAATGATCAGAAATTCTGAACATAAGAATGTGCGCCGCACCTACCCTTGGTGCGTCGCATATCGGGCTTTTGGCTGAACACCATTTTTCCAAAATGGCCTGTGGTGCGCCGCACCACCCTACTGGTGCGTCGCACCTGGAGTGTCGACCAGAAACCTAATCTTTGTTCTATGATCAAACGAATTCCATACGAACCCATACCCCAAATCCAACCTGGGGACTTAAAATTAATCCTTTCAATTGCACTTTCATCAACTTAAACCATCCTATTAATCCCTTAATCCTTTACATCATCATTCAATCTTTAAAACACCCGAATAACATGAATTCAATAAACGTTTGATCAAATAACCCAACCCAAATCCAACCTGGGGACTTAAAATTAATCCTTTCAATTGCACTTTCATCAACTTAAACCATCCTATTAATCCCTTAATCCTTTACATCATCATTCAATCTTTAAAACACCCGAATAACATGAATTCAATAAACGTTTGATCAAATAACCCAACCCAAACCCTATGGCCTGGATCGAAATCACTACTAAGACATACATGATCAGATTTAAGAGTAAGATCAACCATAATACCTGTAGATGACTTCGAGGATTCGAAATCTTAATCAAACTTGATCGAAATGACACGAAATGATTGATTCTTGGAGAAAACTTGTCTTGAGAGGGAGGGGATCTGAACCTAGGGCTTAATCACGAAATGTTGCAGCTATTGGGGTCTCACTAGACCTTAAACCCCTGACCATAAGTTTCCTTTAGTGCCCATAGGCCCCTCGACTTCCTAAACTTTACTTCCGTAGCTTAATTAACTTACCGGGAGACTTAACGATCTAACAAGCACTTAACTTTCATACTTTACTTTAAATTACTTTCATTTAATTCACTTTACTTCATTTCATATTAAACACATAAGCATTTAATCACATAATCCCTTATAAGGCACATAAACATAATAGACCTAACGTTAACTAACGGAAAGTCAAATAGTCAAACATAAAACGTTTGGGATGTTACAGTTCGATACCTTTAGGCACATCAACTAATTCCCATACTCCAAGTTTTCAAATTGAGCCAATTCTTCTTGCATAGCCTCAACCCAAAACGGATCTTGAAGTGCTATCTTAACATTCTTGGGTTCTTCTTGTGAAATAAAACATGAGTATAAACACTCAGTTATTAAACCTGTATCCTTCACTTCACAGAATAAACTAGTCATCTCCTTATTTAACTGATTTCTAGTTCGGACAGATGCTGAAGCTTCACCAAGAATATTTTCAACTGGATGATCTTTAGTTGCTCTATGTTGAGGAGTTTTGTGACTTGGAAAATCATCACCCATATTTGGAACAATTTGGGTGGGAGACTCTCCACCAGCTTCAGAAGATGAAGAAGAAGATGAGTCAAGCGGGTCATCATCTGGTAGTGGAATATTAGTTGGATCTCTTGAACCACTGGATTGACCAACCTCAGTTGTAGGAAGAACTCTGGTTGGTGGTACATCATCAGTAGGAGATGCAGCGGGAACAACCTCAGAATCATAATTCAAGTGATCTCGAACAATAACAACATTTTCATCAATAGGAATACCAGGAAAAGAAATTGGACCCTTAAGTGAAGTAAACACACTATCATAAGCAAAACTTGACTCAGAACCAGCATGAGCAGCAGGTTTATAACTTACAATCACGACATTAGTACCAAGATCGACTCTACCTGTCTGCGAATTGAAAACCCGACGAATGGGGGTTCCCGGTTTATATCCAAGAAAGAAACCTTCTTCAACTTTAGAATTAAACTTTGGTTGAGGAGAAGTTTTCAGAAAAGTACAAGGAACACCAAACGGTTCCAATCCAGACAAATCAGGTTTTCGTTTGTTGAGAAGTTCATAACACGTCTTATTAAACCTTTTAACAGTAAGCACCCGATTTAACACATGACAAGCTGTGTTCACAGCTTCCGCCCAAAACATAGTTGGTAGCCCTGAATCAGCAAGCATAGTTCTGGCAGTCTCGATCAAGGTCCTATTCTTTCTCTCAGCAACTCCATTTTGCTGAGGTTTATACGGAGCACTAAATTGATGTTGAATTCCTTTAGACAAACAGAAAACATCCATCACCGAGTTTTTAAACTCCGTGCCATTGTCACTCCTGATTCGTTTGATCTTCGTGTTGTAGAGATTCTCAGCTTCAGTGAAAAAGTTAATCAGTATCTCCGTAGTCTCATCTTTAGTAGCTAAGAAGAAAACCCATGAAAACCTTGAATAATCATCAGTGACAACCAAGCAGTAGTACATTCCCCCTCTACTCCTAACATTTACTGGACCAAAGAGATCCATATGAAGTAACTCAAAAGGAGCGGCAATTGAATTTTGTGTCTTGGGCTTGTGAGGCTTTTTCTGTTGTTTGCCTTTCAAGCATGGAACACATCTATCTTCCAATTCAAACTTCTTTTTAGGAACACCTTGAACCAGATCATTCTTCACAATGTAATTCATCTTTCGGAAATGTAGATGTCCCATTCTTCTATGCCATAAGAGAGAATCACTTTCGCTTGCCTTAGACAACAAACAAACTTCCTTCTGTACATTCTTGGTTCCTAACATTAAACCATAAATATCTCTTTTACGAGGAGCAGTCAACAATATCCAATCATCTGGAATAACAAAACCCGGTTTCAAGACGAATGCTGCTTTGTCGTTGAAGAAAACTGAATTTCCTCGGTCACAAATTTGTGATACACTCATCAGATTATGAGTAAGTTCTTCCACGTAATTGACATTCTTTAAAGTAAGTTTTCCATCGACGACATCACCTTGTCCAGTGATTTGTCCGCCCTTGGAACCAGCAAAATTGACATGTGATCCTTTAATATTTACAAAATCAGACAGAAGTCTTCTGTCTCCTGTCATGTGCCTGGAGCAACCGCTATCAAGATACCAAATACTAATAGGAATTGGTGGTAGCCCCTGCACATGAAACAAAAACGGATCAGTTATCAAGGACAACCCAAGCCTTTATAGACTTGGGTTTACCATTCTCGTCCTTAACAAGCATTTCAGTCCAATATCCATTGCTCCCAATAGGTGCCTTGGATGAATGCTGAGCATGCTGAAAAGGTATATTCTCAACCCTTGATTGAGACCTTTTAGGGGAAAATGGTCTATTAATGAATGGTCTATTCACTTGTGGAACACGAGATGTGTTACGGTCATAGTAGTTCTGTCGATGATACCCTGAATTTGCATTTTGTGATGACTGACCAGATCTATTTCTAGGGGAAACAAATCTTGGTGAATCATTTCTTTTAGCCACAGATGGAACAAATTTACCATAAGCATGATTACCCATCCCATTAGAACTACTTGACACATTCTGTTGTTTACCATTCCCTCGCTCAAAAGACACATGAGAATTAGGGGATGATCCTCTACTTTGATTTGACTTAGCAGGAGAAACTGACTGTATAGAGGACTTCCTAACTCGGTTGGGACAACAACTATACACATGTCCCTTTTCAAAACAAGCAAAACAAGATCGTTGTGCTGACTTGCTAGAAGATTGTTGAGCTGATGGTTTAGATGGAGGGGTATTCAAGATATTCTTAATCTCCTGAGTCGCTATCTCTTCCACAGTAGGAGCCTTAGTCTCAGAAGTTGAGAATGATTTGGTAACACTAGGTTCAGGTTCAGTAACATACTTAACCTCAATTGAATTAGTCTGAATTCCTTTCTTGACAAACTTCTTACTTAGCTGTGGTATATCATGGTTTTTGGTCCTCAGTTGTCTAGGAATGAATTTAAGTTGCTTAGGTTCAGTGGAGACGGATGACTTAGGATAGTCAGTAAGCACTGGTTTAGCAGAATCAGACTCAGCCAAATCTGGATGAACAGGGTCTAAGTTGTTGTTAAAAGGAGGTCTTACATCAGTGTAATCAGCTCCTAGTCCTGTTTTATCCTTAGGATGTCTAGGTTTACCTAAAGAAGCTACCAGATCACTTCCTCTCCATTTAGCTAAAGTAGTCTCATGTTTAGTAATGGTAACCCTAGCATCAGCCAAATCCTTCTCTTTCTTACCGATTTCACTAGAAAGAAAAACTATCTTTTCATTTGCTAGATTTTCTCTAAAAATTGATTCTTTCAGTTTGTCTTTTAAGGCAGCATTATCATTGTCAAGTGACTTAATCCTACTCTTAAATTGACGTTCTTGATCAAGTAAAGCACTATTCTTAGAGAAAAATGAACTACGTTCCTTGCTGATATTTTCATAACTAGCGGCTAACTCTAAAGTCTTGGATGAGGCAATACTATGTTGTTGCATCAAATCTTTAACAAACATGCAAATACGATGAACAGTCAAATAAGAAAAAGTTACCTGTTTCTCTCGATCATCGCAGTCAGCCATATATGCAACAAAGTCTGATATTGTCATACCTTCAGGAATATCAAAATCATCAGCTTCTGTAGAAATAGCCTTGTCCAATTTTGCACTTGAGCTCATCGATTGATTATCACTCTGGCTGTTTGTCTTATCAGAAGATTCATCGATCTGCTTATCAGCCTTTTTAAGCTTCACTGCTTCATCTGCATCCTTTTCATCATCAGAAACTTTTAATGCAGCATCAGTAGCAACAGCCTCTTCACTTGTATAAAGAGCATAATCAAACGCAGCACTTCCGTCATCAATCACATTAGCTACTTCATCATAAATCTCAGCTAGCAAAGCATTTTCAGGTTCATTCTCCTTTGTCCAAAGATAAGTACCATCTTCCTGTCTTGCCACCATGGCATTTTCAGGACTTTGAACTTGATTTTCTGTAGGAAGTTCCTGAATGATCATTCCATCATGCTCTGTAGCTTTGGTTGATTTGATTTGATTTCCAGCTTGCACACCTCCCTGATTGTAATTCTGACGATTAGCTGTAGAATTATCAAAACGCTTTGGTCTTTGACATTCCTTAGCAAAATGACCAAAACCATCACAATTATAACACTTAACCTTCGACTTGTCAAATCCTCTATTCTTGTCAGATGCAAGATTTCTTCCAGTTCGTTGCATAAAACGACGAGCTTTTATAGTGAGCATAGTCATTTGCCACTTCAAGTCCATTTCCTCTAAATCATCAGGATCAACTTGTTCATAATCTTTATCAATCAAACTTGGATCTGAAATTTTGCCATTGATAAATGCCTCATGAGCAGAACACATTGCAGCAAATACTTGCATACGTCCTTCAGCAGATTGCATACTCATTGGCATCGAGCGAACAGTTGTATTTCCACTGTTTCTTGATCCACTGCTATTCTTAGTTGTAGACGAATTGTCATAAACCATGTATCCAGCAATTCCATCAGGATCCATAACAGGATGAATGGTTTCAGTGGATAAAAGAGCAGTAGTTCCACTTCCAGAAGTAGAGGAAGATGAAGACAATAGATTATCAGTATTTGCATGATAAAGACTCGGATTTTGTTGAAAAACAGAAAGCTCATCTTTTGCTTTACGCTTCATTTCCCTGTTCTTTACTTTTGAGACAATCTCTGCCAAAGTATAAGATTCATAATTTTTCTCTTCTTGAAGACTATGCACAAAATCATTCCATTTGTTCGGCAGAGAATCCAAAAATTTATCTACTAGTTTATTTTGTGTAAATGTAACACCAAAATATCCCAGTTCAGTAATCAGATGATTAAAATGAGTTATTAAATCATCTAAACTTTCAGATTTCAAACCATTAAAGACTTCATATTGTCTGTTCAGCAGTTTAATTCTTCCCTTTTTCATCAACTCATCACCTTCACAGTATGCGTTTAAAGCATCCCACAAACCTTTAGAGGTCTTATGTTCTCCGAAAAGATGAATTGCATCCCGAGGTAAACACATTTCTAAGTTCGACAAGGCCTTTCCTTCAACGGCATATTCTTTCTTCAACACTTCAGTCATATCCCCAAGCCTGTATTGGACCTCATTTCCATTAACTTCTTCATGAGTTGGCCACTCATATCCTTCAGTAATCATCACCCATTGGTTGAAATCAGTAAGGCGAATATAGGATTCAAAGCGTTTTTTCCAACTCCAGAAATTTTCAAGTCTTATCAATTTAGGGGGTGAATTGGTACGACCGACTTCATGATCGTGAAGAATTAATGCATTAATGTATTGGGCCTCTTTTGATGAAACTGTAGGTATTCCAGACATCATCGAAATACGACAAAAGAAAAAATTAAAATAAATGAACAGGAGCACGTGTTTGAGATAAACACGTGTTTAGAACAAAAAGAGAACACCACGAGTTTGACACTGGAGCACGAGTTTAGACTGAACACGCGTTTAGAAGTCAAACACGTGTTAAGGTAGGACTAAACACGAGTTTAAAAAACTCACCACGCGTTTGATACTGTAGCACGAGTTTAAAAGTCAAACACGTGTTAAGGAGGACTAAACACGAGTTTAAAAACTGACCACGGCTTTAATTAGCAAACACGTGAAGAATTAGGGCTAAGCACGAGTTTGATTAAACACGAGTTTAAAAGTCCCCTGCACAAAATTTTGCACGATTTTAGGCAAAATTAAGCCAAACAAAGCGATCTCGAACCTTCAGATTGAAAAATCTATTGGCTCTGATACCACTTGTAGGTCCTTGTGAACTGATCGTCAACGAGAACGCTTATAGTTATGACGAGAGTGCGGAATCCTCTCGTGATAACCTGTTTGCTTAATTAGATTATCGTCTTTCGTTGTTAATACAACCTAAGACCTTAAACGCGCGCGGGTTTGCAATAGGACAGAGTTTAGGCGTATTAGCTTAATTAACTGTTACTAATTACGTATTAAGTGTGTGTATTTATACTAAGATGTACTAAACGCGTGCTAAGTATGGACCGTGTATATTAAAGCCCATAGTCCATTAACAAACGCGTGTCATTAAGTAAACACGTGAATACCACATGTTTAGGCAAACTCGTGTTACTGTAGCACACGAGTTTAGGCAAACTCGTGTTACTGTAGCACGAGTTTGCATACACTTTATTCTGTCATCTTTTAAGTATACTTTAATACTCAAAACGTGACTAGTTTATCACTTGTACCTGTATGTTATTTATAATCACATTCATACAAGTCGTAAACATTAAACATACCAAAACTCTGATCAATATGTAATCATTCACATTACTTAAGTTCAAATAACAAGTTTAAACATATAATAAGTCTATGATTACATATTACAAAACATAAACATATACTGATCAAATCGATGTTGCTGTTGTCAACCGAATCATGCACTTACAGAAGGAGGACATTTCCTTTGTCAAAAGTGGCACAATAGAGAGCTACTTTCCCTGCCGGAACACTCTTTACAGTGTCAGAAGGCCGCGGCAGGGTATAACCCTTATGGAGGGGAAACCTATGCTTTGAGAGAAAGGAAGCAAGATCATCTTTGTCAAGGGAACAAAAATGAAGATGTGAATCTTTCCTATTAGCCATCTTATAAGCATCAAAATAAAGCAAAAATACAAAAACCAACCTTAGGAGTGGGGTAGGCTACGGCGGAGGCGTAAGCAAGAAAGGAGGCTGCGGCTAGGCTACGGCGCACGAAGAGAGAGAGAAAACAGAAAGTGAAAAAGATGTGCCCTAGTTATCAACTATTTATAAGGAAAAAAACGGGTCGGGCCGAGGCATTGAAAAGACATTTGGTGGAGCACCCGTTCGGATGACGACACGTGTAACGCAATAAAATCCATGGACGGAGGGATCAATTTTATTATCTTGTTTTATTATGTAACTGAATATTAGAAGAAAAAAAAGGAGAAAGAAGTGATAATGATAATTATTGGCAACAAACGCACGCAGCCAAACGGACAAATTATGTAGTCCAAAAGTTTCGCCTCTGACTTAGCCTAACGCTCCATAAACCTATATCGCTAGGTTGGGGGGCTTGATGACATACCTAGCTTAAACACCTATAATGCTAGTAAATGATCCAAAAATCACCAATGCCAATCAACTTATAGCATAGGCTGCGGTCAAACCCCTAGGCTGGAACCTCACGAATGCGTAGCTGCGGCTGTGCATAGCTGCGGTCAAGATTTTAGGCCGGAGCCCCCACGAGTGCATAGCTGCGGCTGTGCATAGCTTGGATCAAATCTTCAGGTCGGAGCCCCCATGATGCATGGTTGCGGACTGTCCATAACTGAGTCACAGACTGATGAGAATAGCGACGTCTAACAAACCCTGCAACAACTTTGTCTCTTTCTCGCAAGAGACGAATGTTTACGTATAAAACGACACACCGAATAAACGTCTCGGTGCAAGACGAACGTCATGATTTGGGACCAATGTATACGTCTACCTGCAGGACGAACGTCATGGTCGGGGACCAACATGCTGACCTACCCTCGACCTCTATAAATACCCCTCCATTGGCCTACTTCTAGGACCAATGAACAACACACACAAACACACATTTTACACTTGGTGGCGTGAGATTAACACCTTAATTTCACACCAGTTGGGAATCGCCAGCAAGTCCGAATCATCTCTCAAACCCCTTTTTTCCATACAAGATTAACCCCCAGACCTTAAGCGAGAATCCTTGTTTAAATAGTTTCTTTTATACAAACTCTTCCGGAGTAACAATATTTTAACTTAGATTACACAATTGACCGATTTCTCATTGATATTTTGCAAAAAAGTATTTTTATTTTCATTAGCCATGGTTCTTAAGAACAATAAAAGTAGCAGTTGGTTCATGGGTTTTCAATGATTTTGTGTGTTGTATTTTATTTGTAGGTTTCCAATTTCTAATAATAACAATGATTATCCTAATTATAGTCTGATTACAATTACTAATAACAATAATATTAAATTAATAATTATTTTAAATTGGGTTAAAGTGTAAATTGGTGATGGAAAACCAAATGATTATCCTAATTATAGTCTGATTACAATTACTAATAACAATAATATTAAATTAATAATTATTTTAAATTGGGTTAAAGTGTAAATTGGTGATGGAAAACCAAAAAATGTAAATTAATTATTTTTAAATTGGGTTAAAGTGTAAAATTGGTGATGGAAAACCAAAAAGTATAAATTAATTTAGACATGTGTTGATTTATTAATTTTAAAAATTGAGATATGTGATTGGTGAAGTTACGTCGGTTGCTTTTTAGTATATATAGAGATAAAGATGATAATTTACACAAAATATTTTGGACCATAATGACTTTCGGCGGCCCGTGAGTAACCTGAGTTTCCCAAAAAAAAACATCAGATTTCAATTGAATTTGAGCAAAATAATAATTAATGATTTTGAAATTTGTTTAGGTGTGCTGAATTATCAGTCGTGTTAGGCCTCTCACTAAGCTATCCTCATCAACACCTCTTCCACACCTCTTCCACACTGCCACATCAGCTTTTCTCTTTCTTCATCCACCTCTTCCACACTCACTCCCTATAATCCCTCTTCCACACCTCTTCCATAACTTTTATTTATTTTATTTCATATTTACACAAAAAATAAATAATTCAACATTTATTTAAAATTAAACATTACAATACATAATTAAAAAAGACAGTACATGATTAAAACACGAAATAGATAATAATGCTACGATTACTCTTCGTCATCTTTGATTGACATACTTCCTAAGCCACGGTAAGCTTTTTCGTTGAGCCACCACTTGTCGTGTTGCGGGCATTTAACTTCCCAAGTGGTTTTGTCTTCCCCGCAATTGTCGTGATACGATTCGGCCCAAGTGTATTGGTCACCCAACGTGTGACCGGCCTGTAAAACATCATTGACCACCCTTTTGACCCTTTTGATCTCATCTTGCAAAAACAAAGAATATGTCTCTTCGTGCTTCGAGACCTTGCAAAAATAGAAGGATAGTATATATAGAAGATAGTATATATAGAAGAAGGATTGGAAAAAAAAACAAAAAAACTAACGGTTAGTTTTTAAAACTTTGAAAAAAAATTGTTTTTTTGTTTTGGCGTTATCCCCCGCTCCACCTCGTCTATGCTCATCGATGCAACGAAATGAGAGGATGGAAGAGCCGGTCGACGAATTGCTCCCTATGGTGTCGGCGTCGATGAAGTGGTCGACGAAAGCTTAGTGACCGGCCTTAGTGATCGAGAACGAAAATAATGACTTTATCATGTATAAAAAGTTAAAAACCTAACAACTTAACAGAAACTACCATTAAAAAATGTGGAGAAAACTATTTTATTTCTACTTTTTGAAAGTTCGGGTAAGTTTTCTTGATTAAAAAATAAAAATCAGATAAACTTGATACCAAAACTGTCTCCAACGGTAATCGGAAACCATTGGCGGCCGCTATTCTTTACAATAATTTATCATTCACATATGAATGATATATAGATACACTATATTAACATGAATATTTCCAAGATTCTATATTTTAGTGAAAGATTATGGCAACAAAAAATCACAGCAATAAACATATATCCACAAAATCATCAATTTTATTCATCACTGTTTTTATTGGCGGCGCATTCATCTTCAGTTATTTATGGGCTTCTTCTTCCACTGCTTACACACCATTTCTTGTAACCCTGAACCCTAATTTCTTCAATGACACCGAAAAGGTCAGTTTCTTCTTTTTTTAATTTTGACTTTTTTGGTCAATTTTTAGTTATTTCAAGCTCGAAATTGATGTATTTTTTTGCAAATTAAGCTATAAAGATGGTTATTTCTTATTGGTTACTTGTTTTTTGATTCAATGTGGTTATTATTTGCCCTTGAGACTACCTACATTGGTGTAAATTTGGCATTGGGACTAATAGAAGTTGACCCGGAAAAGTCAAACTCTGTAATCTTTAAATTTGGCAGTTTCCCAGTGTTTTTTTTCTTCTTATTTTATTTTTAGTAGCAAGAATGATGTTTTGAGTGTTGCAGTGTGTTAAAGTTTGGACCTTTTTGCTTATTTTGTTTTATATTTTTAGATAGTAGATGTTAAAGTTCAAAAAGATGAGAGGTTATTATCAGGAACTTTTGCGGATTTACCTGCACCCGAAATCGAATGGGAAGAGATGCAACCGGCACCTGTTCCACGTCTAGATGGTGCTTCAATACAGATCAATGAATTGTTTTACGTGTTTTCCGGTTATAGAACACTTGACCATGTATGTACTTATCTTTCCTTGCATCGAGTGTGTTTCGTTTTAGTTCATTGTTTCCTGTACAAATTATCTAATTATTTTGTCTTGATCTTTCAATTATTACTTTTAAAATGCACATCTAAAAACCTCCTTGTTTGTTTAAATATAAACTGATATATTATTATTTTGGTAAATAGGTACATTCTCATGTTGATGTTTACAATTTCACAAGCAACAAATGGGGAGAAAGCTTTGCTACACCAAAACAAATGGCTAATTCTCATTTAGGAATGGCGACAGATGGACGCTATATATATGTTGTTTCTGGGCAACAGGGTCCTCAATGTCGAACTCCTCCTGTTGCTGAAACATTTGTGCTGGATACTCAAACAAGAAACTGGGAATTGTTTCCTCCCTTACCGGAACCTAGGTATGATAGTTTATCAACAGGATTCGAGAGTATAAATCATTGTGTACGTTCTGATGGAGCTGAAAATGGGTGGATCAGGCTTGGCTGGTAACGGATTAAAACGTTAATCTTTGTACGGATCAATTTAAGTCTTGTTGGTTGACTTCGTTTGTAACCCTTTATGCCCAAATACCTAGATAAGTGGTTAATACCCTTGCCTTTGGAGACAGATGTCAAGGGTTCTATCCTCATGCCTTGCAAGGCTGGAGGTCGTTTTCTATCTTAGATAGAACCTGCAGTCTCTCTACACGGGCATGGTAGGGGTAAGGTTGTCTACATCTTAACCTCCCCCATACACTTTTGAGGAATTGGGACCCAAAACCCGTGGAAGGAGGCATTGGGTGCTTACTTCTACCTAGATACATATATTTTATAAATAGCCCGTGGATATCATTTTAAGAACTATATCCTTTCGGTAAGGTAAATCTACTATTTTTTAAGAAATTGATGTTGGAGGATCTATGTTAAAAAAAATCCTCAACCTTTGACTTGGACCGATTTCATTTTAGCTAACTTTCTATTTTACATGGTTAACCCGTTATAGTAAACATAAACCCCGAACACCATTCATAAGTTCAAAATCGCCACCTCTATATTCTGATTTTATTAAAATTAATTTGTTTTGGCCGTTTTGATCATGCTAAACAAATTTAATCTCCAGATATGCTCCGGCAACTCGAGTTTGGAGGGGTAGGCTTCATGTGATGGGAGGTGGAAAGGAGAACCGTCATACACCTAGTACGGATCATTGGAGTATTGCAGTGAAGAATGGCAAGGCGTTAGAGAAAACATGGAGGAAAGAAGTACCAATTCCTCGTGGGGGTCCACATAGGTAAACCCATTTGACCAAGTATACACCCATATGGGATCAGCTGTGTATAGCCAAATAGGGAATAAATTGAGAGTTATCAGGGATGTATTGTTTTGTGTTTTAAGGGGATGTATAAAACCATGTGTGTTTTGACAGAGCTTGTATTGCCGTCGGAGATCAGCTCTATGTTATTGGTGGTCAAGAGGGTGACTTCATGCCTAAACCAGGGTCACCTATCTATAAGTGTTCACGCAGGCATGAGGTCAGTTGAGTTATACACTTTCATTTACAATCTTAAAAAGAATTACATTTCACCCTTAAGCGTATTACTTTTCATGATCAAAGTTGATACACATTAGCTACAGATTAAACAGGGGCGTTTTAGCTAGATCAGTTTTCTTTTTGTCTGGATGTCATTTGCAAGACTTGGTGAAAGAACTATAAAGAGTTCATTTTGTAGTGGAAATTAGAATTAATGTGTTTGGCCTTTCAAGAGTTGAATTTTATGCCTTAATTAATTTTATATAGCAACAGAGCTTAAATAACGTAGTGACATGTTCAAAATTTCAGGTAGTTTATGGTGATGTTTATATGCTGGATGATAAGATGAAATGGCATACATTGCCATCTATGCCAAAGCCCGATTCACATATAGAAGCTTCATGGGTAATTTGTAACAATTCAATCGTGATTGCGGGAGGCACAACAGAGAAAAATCCTGTGACAAAGCGAATGATATTGGTTGGAGAGCTGTTCCAGTTTGATCTCGACTCAAAGGTATGGTATTGCTACCATCTCAGTTTGTTTTGGCTTAAATTTTGCTTTTGTGTTGCTGTGGATGTCTTAATACCCTACAAATCCACACAGAAATGGCATGTGATCGGTAAACTTCCTTATCGTGTGAAAACTACACAAGCAGCATACTGGCATGGATGGTTCTATATCACATCTGGTCAGCGAGACAAAGGACCTGATAATCCACAACCAAAAAAAGTTGTAGCAGACTTGTGGCGAACCAAACTGAGCTGCTAAAAAGATCGTTTTCAACTCTCTGAGTTCCAACATTTTTTGCTTACTAAATAGCTTGATCTAGAGTAAAAAAAATTTCCCAATTGACAGTTAACACATTCGTGTAACATGTAAATGAGTATAGTCTCGCCTGTTTTTTAACAAATATATTAGACAATGAAGTAGATAATGTTCGTTTTTGATCAAGATTAATATTTAGTTCTCATGTCGATAGTTCATATTTTATAGACTTGATGTAGCACGATCTACATGAAGATAATCCTTCACTTGCTTTTAACAATGATTTTAAAACGAAAATTTGGAATTTGGTTTTATCAGTTTTTTTTATTGGTTAAGAAACTGTACAAGAGCTGAATTTCTCGCCTATACAATAAATCTCATAAACAATATCTTCAACTTGGTATCAGCAGATAGCTTTAAAACAAAAACATGACCTGGAACTTGGAACTTTTCCATACTAATTTGAAGGTCGTGAGGTGATTAGTTATTATTGAGTTCCCATTTTGATAGTTGATGCTGCGTTTACATGTATATGGTCTCTCATTTGCTTTTAACAGTGACACTAAAATGAACAATTCGGCATTTTGGTTAGAAAAACTGTACAAGAGTAGTTTCTCATTTATAGAATAAATCAAATAGCAATATCGTGTACTTGGTATCAGCAGATAGCTTTAAAACAGGACGACCACCTGGAATCAAAGTTTTTCCATGCTAATCTTAAGATCAAGAGTGGCACAATGAACTGGAAAAACAAGATCACCTCCTGCTACAACATACAAACATCAGCAAACAACTTAACTGGCCTAGGCAGCTGGTACTGTATGGTTCCTTGTAACTCGCTAGGTTCCCAAAAATATATGGAGATCGTAGAACTCAACATCCTAGATCCAATTTTATCTTAGTAAAGGCGCATAAGGAGCTGGGCATGGAGATATAGTGAGATCTGGTAATTGGTTAATCAGATCAACAGTTGCCTCCAAGCATTTGCTTAGTATTCTCTTCTCACACCTGATAAGCTGTGTGGCGACTCGTTTCTTGGGGTCGATATCACATTCAGCTAGCTGTATTGCCAAAAAGCATATTGATTAATTCTAAACTCGACCAGGATATGAATTGAGGTGGCAATTTCAACCCATTTAGGTACAATGGGTTGAGTTGGTGGTTTATGTTAGGGGTAAGTTATATACCTAGCAGGTTAACTGGGTTATGCTTACAGATTTAACTAAAGGTAATGAATAAAACAGAATGAAAGTCATCGCAAAAATATCCAACTATTCAAGTACATACAGCCTCCTAAATCGTTTTATTGCCGAAAAAAGTTAAAATGTAGTTCTTGTAATCGTACTCGACACTTTAACTATCTAAAAAATTAAACAATACCAGGGGTTGTAGTTTGGCCAGATCAGATCTAGTCTAGCAACTTTGACCCGCTACCCAGTCCGCCCATTTTACAACCCATAGGCATAGTTCAAAACTAGAAACTTACCAAGGCTTCATCTTCGCTTAGAGTAGTGGGGTAACCTGCCAGTCTTTCCCTGAAATACGTAGCTATTTGGTCCAAAACTGCATGTTCCATACAAGGGCTTACCTGTGATATCATATTATGAAAATAAGTAAGACACTGAAGTTGGAAGTCGTCACCTGATATCAACAACATGTCCACCAGATTGACTTACCGGACAAACTGGACCCTGAGAAGAGAGAACAGATTCCATCTCTAAAGGATCTGAAACATAACCTAACCTCATGTATGGAAGCATATCTAGAACGGCTTCTCTTTCCTTCCCCACTTTCACCTAGAGAAAAATAAAATGTAGTCAACATCTGGACTCATGAACAACATCATTATTCATAAAGCAAAACTAAGAATGATGTATGCCTGGAATGGTTGTATGGTTAACTTTCCATTTCGTTGAGCAACTAATCTCTTGTCTTGATATTGAGGATCCTCTGTATTTAATGCAGCCTGAAAGCCAGAGAAGTAAGATTGAGTACATGCAGATATATAATTTAGATGAAGATATGAGTAATTCAGAGTTCACCTCAACCACCAGACGGTCAAAAGAGTTATCTTCATCAACAAAACCATAATTAATAAGCAACTTCGAATTTGGTTGTGGACCACACCTACAATTACAAAACAAAAATGGATGATAAAAATCAGCAGGGTACCTTGACAGTAAGCGCTTTGGAAACAGTCCAGTACAGAAAATAGACATTCACAGAATCACTCCTTATTTTTCGGTTTTACAAGTAACTTCATGTTTTATAGATAGTACGAGTATGCTAGACAAAGCTATTGAGGCATGCAGTAACTCGTTAAAAACAAAAAACTCACTGCAGAAATGCATATGATGTTTTTAGAACATATCCATCCTTAAAAGTTCAGAAAATGGAACCACATGTACATGGACACATACTATAGAAGGGAGTGATACTTCAACTGATTAGAGACTACTTTAATAACATGACGACACTACTACTGCAGTAGCATCTGGAAGTTACATCTTGTGATGTAGTCTAAAAGGAGAAAGATACCATACCATACGACTATAGATTGCCCCGCTATGTATGGGCGATCAACAACCAACTGAACAGCTCCATCTACAGCTGTTAACATCGCTCTGCAGTTGCTCCTATAGGTCAGAAGAGGAGGTCCAAGAGGAACCAATGCAAACCTCCGTGCCAAACTGACATTCTGAATTTAGAAAGCGAGCATTGTGCAATTGATAAGGAACAGTGAAAACGAAAGGCAGAACTGTAGAAAATTGATGATAGATGGGAATCTGTCATAGATTATACTTATTTTATTTCCTTTATCTACAAAGATACTTCAACAAACATTCAAATGCTAGATAAAGCTAAAAATGCATATTACTCTCATCCCAAAACAGCTTTAACACAGACTATTCATATCAGACTATAATCTTATGACCATAAAGTGGTGGAATAAGTTATATATATGTAACGGCAAAAAAACAACCAAGTGACCCTTCCATATTTGATATTTTCTAAAACCAGAAAAGAATGGCCCTATAATATTATACTAAAAGGAAAGTAAATGACAACCAAGTGTAACCAGATAATAGAAGAAACCTGCAAATGCACAACACACGACTGGACTGCGACAAAAGCTTGTTTAAAGATCTCAAATGAAAACGCCTCCGTAGGAATATCAAATGGATATTGCTGCTCAAGAAAAAAGAAAAAATTAAACTAAAGTGAGCTAGCTGAAGAAAGCAAAAGTAAATCCAAAACCATTACATGTATCTTTGTGGAGCAAATAGCTCTGACACAAACACAAAAAAAATAAAATGAACAAGGAGAAAACACCTGAAATAGAGATCCAGCCATAAACCAGACAGTGTCAAGCTCGCTATACTCTTTTCTGATGCCTTCTGCTCTTTCAACAACTTCAGCCTGATATATTTACATAGAGATTTACATTGAACTGATGAAAACGATAAACATTTTGCCAAATTTTATATAAGGTTTCTTTTACATACACGAGTGTTTTCTTATAGACCTTAAAGTTAAATTCAAACTAGAAACAAATACCTTAATGGGACTGCCTGTCAGATAATCCAATTCTGATTCGGACCACAAGAGTGGGGATTCCACAGATAACTGTCCCCTACCACGCTGACGATCAAGCTCTTTAATATACGGGTACCAGACAGATTCTTTCCCTTGCTTTTTCTCATACATTAGATACAATGCAAGACAAGCTAACTCCGATAGTTTGTTCGTGGTTAGCAGTTCCGCTGCAATAAAGTTTAGAAAGAAAGTCCTAGTCATATATAAAGATCAATCAAACAGTAAGAAGTTAGCTGCAAAGACTAGAATGAGCAGGCTGCCAACATATCCTCAGACCTTCTACATCATCAAATTACTCAAAGATTCCATACATTTAAATTCCAACTACACAATAATTAACGTTTTTAGTTGCAAAGACAGAAACGAGTAGCTGCCAGCATATCCTTAGGCCTCCAACATCATCAAATTTACTCAACATTTCCGAACATCTAAATTTCCAACTACACAATAATTAACATTTTTTAGTTGCAAAGACTAGAACGAGTAGTTGCCAGCATATCCTCGGGCGTTCAACATCATCAGATTTACTCAAGATTTCCGTACATCTAAATTTCCAACTGCACAATAATTGACATTTTTTAGTTGCAAAGACTAGAACGAGTAGTTTCCAGCATATCTTCGGGCGTTCAACGTCATCAAATTTTACTCAAGAATTCCGTACATCTAAAATCAAACTACACAATACTTAATTTGGCTATATCTAATTCAAGCCTAGTAACGGGAAACTATCTATGTTCGATATAGACCTATCTACTAAACCGACTGGCTAAAGAACAATGCCAAACAATTCACATATAATTATATAAAATGAACAAAATTTCGTAACACGAAAAGAAAAAACTCAAAAAGAATAAATTACCGATAGTTTCGTTCCCCAAAACTCTCTCTAGTGTAACAACCAACGAACTCGGAACAGAAAACGCAATATCACCTGCCTACAAATCAATAATTATAAAAACAAACATATATAATCAAATAAACCTATCAATCAAATTACTCAAAAAAAAAAAATGCAACAACCTGCAAGTCTTCACTAGCCGCAACATAATGAGTGGAAGGATGGCGTGAATCATAAGCAGGACGATCTTTCAACACAACTTTACACGGAGGCAAACCGTTTTTATGCATCCATGATTTCAAATCTTCTTCTGCTTCTTCTTTTGTAAATTCTTTATGTTTATTAATAGCAGAAACCAGTATATCGGAACTCGAAGAGGCGAAAAAAACGTTTCGGTTTCGATACGAAGAGCGAAGAGCATTATTGTGTTTCTGACTTGAAAATGAAAGTCTAGGAAGAACTGTAATAGGGCGATGATGATGATTATTATTATTATAATGAATGGGATTGAAATCGAATATGTAATTTGTTTGATGTATATAACATACGTCCATTTTAAGTCAGAGTTGAGTTGAATTAAAATTAGGGTTTATATGCAATTGTGATTGTGATTTTGTGACAGACGGATTTACTGACTGACAAAGTGGGTGGGTGGATAATTTTGTTGGTGGCGTTGAGAGGAGAGGAGAGGGGGGATAAGGAGGGAAAATGACAATCTGATAAATGTTGTTTGTTGGATTGGGTCACTTTGCTTTTTTGGTACCTCACCTTTCTACATGTTTCCTCCTTTTATTTTTCGAGTTTCTGGAAATATTTGGTTCGTTACATTTGCGTCATGTTAATTAGTCAAGCAATACAATAGTTAACTGCATAATTTATATACAGTATAAATATGTTTTTTTGGGTAAAAGTTTTACCATGGTTACTTTTTTTTATTTTTAAACCACTCCAATATTTTATCCCTACAAATGTAGAAAGTATGATTCAAACCTTGATATAAATATGTTATTATTGTCTATAATTGAATTCTGTTGTGAAGATATCGTCACTCATTTCTAATACATCTCCACAATTATACCATTTGTATCTTTGCTCCATTATCTCACCACAAGAAACCTCATACACCTCATACTCGTATTTGATTATGTATTGTGTTATGGAAATATTAATCTTTATAAAGGATTCAGAGTATTCCTTCATGGTCGGACCTCTATCACATCATAAACCGGCTTTGTTGCTCACACGATGGGCTGGGGTGGCCGTGTGGGACTATCAACGTTGTGGTAGATACTAACTATGATACAATACGACCTGTTAGTGGTGTACAAAAACCGGTTTTTCCTCAACCCAACCCGGTTTGAAACCGGTTTGGGGTCAAACTTTGACCGACCAGGTTTTTTTGACCAAAAACCGAACCCGATCTCAACCCGGTTTCAACCCGATAAAAAAAACCGAAAACCCAAACCGGTTAGTAACCGCCGGGTTGGGCCAAACCCGGTTGTTGACCAGTTTTGGGTTCACGTTCGTTTTCGGGTTCCAACCTGGTTTTTTTGTACACCTCTACGACCCGCTAAAGCTCTACACCACACAAACATAGTTACATACTACCACGACACACGTATATACAAACTAATACACCGACAAAAATACATACCAACACACTATCTCGTCTTTTATTTTACATCTAACCATATGTGCCTATTTAGCAAATCCTGGACCCCGGGTTTGATAAACAAGATGACTTGGATTAGTACACAGCCATGTTTCCTTGTCAAACCTATAAAGTACTGTAGTTTGTACAATATATGGAAAGTTTACATCAATGGACCTTTGAATATTCCAAAATCCAAACAATGGAAGCAAACCAAGCAACATGCTTTTGATCGCCCATCTTTAAAAATATACACCACACCATTTGACCTGTAAACTGAACTTTATGCTTAAGACATCGTTACAATCCAACATCCTAATCACAGTACAACTACTCAAAAGTTTTGTTATTCAATGCCAACACAGAAGAAGCTAATGACAAAACCAAAAGATACATATCCTGAAACAAAGAGCGATGATCAAGTCAAATCAATCAAAGTTTGGTCTCTTTAGTAGACAACAGCGCCAGAATTTACGCATTCAATTGTGATGCTTCATCTCTCTTTTTACCTTTGCTAGATTTGTTGCCACCTTCTTGTTGTTCAGTCTTCTTTTGTGCCCGTATCATGGCTCTTCTTGCACGTGGACGCATTTCACGAACTTGCCGGGGTGGCATCACAAATGGTTCGAGGGGCTTGTCACCAAATGGGTGCTCGCTGCCTGGGAATATTCTCAGCTTACGATCTCTGTCCTGTTTATATAGATTAGCTCTTGATGACTCATGTTGGGTTTAAAACACAGTTACAATGGAAATATAAGCCACGTGAATGGCAAGACAAGTAATTAACTAAAATGAAAGTGTAGAATAATAGACTTTAGGGCCAAGAGCCTAATTAGGGTGGCAATTTCTACTTGTTTACCTAAAATGAAAGTAATTTGTGTTCTATTCAATCTCCAGCATGTCAAATAAGCGGATATTCAAAGCTTCACTAGAAAGAGAACAGGTTGAATGGGTAACGGTTCGAAGGTATCCCGTAATGGTCAAATCTTAAAGATACATAGCTAGTATATAAGAGGTGTATTACCAAATGTTGACATCATATAAGAGTATAACCTGAAAGACTCATATTAAGTGTTATGGACTTACATCACGCAGTTTATTTCTTGGAAGCATGCGAAGTACAGCTTTGCGAATAACTTCAGTAGGATCCTTGGCCATTTGGTCCTTCAAACTCCTTTCCTTAAGGTGCCCAACGTACCTGTATACCAATCATATATTGCATAGAAAGAACTTTAGATAAACATGGCATCATCTGATAATCATGGAAAGCAAAAGAGTAAAAATGAGTTCAAAATGGATCCAAAATTCCAAATACTTTTTGTGTCAAACAAATTACTTACTTACAAACTTCAACAATAGTCTGAAGTGAAGTCAATAAAATTTAAGAGCTTTTCTGCATTAAAAATACACTTTGGCCAACTTTGACCCGTTTGACCCATTTCCTCATCAGCTGTTTATTCTTTATATTTTTTACCTCTTAAACCCAAACTGACCAACTCTTCTGTAAATTACTCAAACTTGCCACCTCTACAATAGAATACGAACATAAATGACAATTACGATTTCTCATTACTTCGATGTTATCTAACGCAATGCCAGTCACACTAACATTTAGCAAGCAGTGTTGTAATATTTACTAGTAGTAACGATAATGCTCGCCAGAAATGATACTTACCCAGTGTGCCATCGGTAAAATTTGTCAGTAAGTTTCCTCCCAGTGACACAAATATCTTTAGCATTAAGTATAACACACATATCCCCATCATCACGATTAGGAGCATACGTAGGCTTATCTTTGCCTTGAACCACAGTTGATACTTGTGATGCTAATCGCCCTAGAACCTGCATTTTTTAAAAATAAAATTACTTCCCACAACTTCCCGGGCACATGAAATCATCTTTCTACGCTCAATACATATCCAACAAAAATAGTTATTCATCTCCCGGGACAAGAGTAGTATCTTTTCCTATGTGACCACCTTATTTTAGCCAGGAACCACCAAACATGCTTCACGGTAGTATTGTACGATACAACATCTTAAAGCACGTTTGGTGGTTTAAGACTAAAATATATGTAGTCTGCGGATCATCACCCTTTCCTAACATATCCAACTATGTCGCGGGTCGGGCAAATGTAATCCAACGATAAACACTTCCTATGAGTCCAGAAATTTTCAATACGTAATACATATATATATATATATATCCCACATTTTTAGAGAGAATGTAGGGACCTGGCCTTTGGCATCGAAAACTCTCCACCGCAGTCCTTCCAAATTGATGCGCCTAATACCCGCAACTGCTTTCTACAACATCAATCCAACAAAAAAAACTATTAACATTTTTGAAAATAATTACCTTTTCTAAAAACAATAATAACAACATTTTATCTGAATTAAGTTGTATTTATTTGATGTTACCTTGAGGTTGCCATTGAAAGACTGGGCTGCCACCGTTGACATAGATATAAAAATTGATGTAAAGAAATACCAAAATGAAAAAAAAAAAGAAAATTTCAGATAAAAATGATTATGGAATTAAAACCCTAGGGTTTGTTTCTTTGGAGGGTGTTTGGATCATTTGCCAAAATGTTTCCCCAGAAAATGGGTGTGTTTGCGGATTGTAAATGGGCCACCCAATAAACGCCCAATAAGGCAATAACCCATATAGTCGAACCCGGTTTTTACCACTTTTGGTTTCGGTCTTTTTTTTTTCAGTTTCGCCCACGACTATGTATGACTGAGTAACCGAACATTAAACCAGACTAATAGCCGGTTCACAATTCAAACGTTCGGATTGGACCGAAACCCGGCCCTTAGACCACCCACATCGGTGATCTTTTATAAGGATAGACCAATATTATATTACAATTAAAGTACAAAGGACACCGATTCTTCACAATCTGGACTCCCAAAATTATTATTTAAAATATTTTAAAAAATAATTTTTAAATAATCCGTTTTTAATAAAACTTATGTCAAAATGTTCGTAAAAGAAGATAAAAAATACCATGTATTTATATTTATATAAAAAGGTATAATAAGTAAGGAATTAAAGAAAGAATAACAAAGGTTGTAATTAGTTATGTGTAATAACATGTCACCAATAGAATGGTGACATGTGGCATGCTTTTGAGGACAATCCAAGATTGTTTTGGGAGCTCAGATTGTGAGAAATCGGTGTCCTTTGTACTTTAATTGCAATATAATATTGATCGATCCTTATAAAAGATCATCGATGTGGGTGGTCTTAACACTAATGTACCAAATCTCATATATATATTATTATTATATATATATATATATAAATAAAATAAATCTAGTAAAGATATATTTATATTATATACGGGTTAATGAAACATAAACAAATGTTTTGGAGGTATTCATCCCTTTATTTAACAGGTTTTGAGTTCAATTCTGATTGCAAACGTTATTTTTCGTTTTTTTTTTTTTTGCATTAAATGACGGGTCATGCATTCGAAACTCAATTCTGACTAGATTTTTTAAATATTTGTTGATGTTTAACCAGACATGTTATTAAAGAATTAATCTTTTTCTTTTTACTGATGGACCGGTTTGGTTTCCAAAACACGCATATGTATCTGATTCTCACATTACAAAACCATTATGATGGCCAATATTTTGTTAATTAAGTTTCACTAAAAAGCAAGTAGAACGGCAATAATATCGGTTCAATCGGTGAGGGGTTTGAGAAATTGAGACGTGGATATTCATCTATATTTGTACACTAAAATCAAGGTTGTAAAACTCCCCCGAGTCGGCCGAGTAACCAAAATAAACTCTGACTCCCCATCTTGCCGAGTCGAGTCCGAGTCACGAGTTCTCCACCCTTGATACAAAAAATGATGATGACGTGAATCTATAAACTAATCTAACGTTTAGTTTTCAAATTTGAATTATTATTTTAATGTTTTCAAACAATTATGTTTAAATTTGAAGTTTGGAATATATTATTGAAGTTCTATTACATATAATTTCAAAAATACTTATTTTTGTATATAAAATTCCAATCCGAGTTCTCCCCGAGTCGAGTCCGATTCTCCAAAAACTCTCGACTTCCTTCCTCGACGAGTCGAGTCGAGTCCGAGTCACGAGTTCCCCAACCTTGACTAAAATATTATAATTTTAGGAACACCGAGATTACTAAGTTGTCCTTTAACTTAACTATTATTTATATCTTAAGTTCTAAAACGTATAACGAAATCAACGTTAATTAATATGTTAAGACTAGAAACACAAATATCTATACTATATTATAAAGCAAATTCACTTTTGATTTTCAACATTGAACTTAAAATTTCAATATTGATTTTAAGTTTCAACAATGTACACATTCTATTGCATGATGTACCATACATCATAGCCACATTACATCAAGGGTAAATTACACTTTTCGTCCCTGAAGTTGGCACGTTTTGCACTTTTCATCCCTAAAGTGAAAAAATTACAATTTTGACCTTAAAGTTGGCAGATTTTTGCAATTGACGTCCTTTGGCCACACGGCGTTAAAAAATGGCCGTTAACGAGCGCTCGTGCCAAACACGTGAGGGCACATCCGTCATTTCACGTTACACCGAGGGACGAAAAGTGAAAAATGAAGCTACTTGAGGGACGAAAAATGAAAATCATGCAAATAAATACTTTTTTCCTTCTCTAAGTCAATCATCATCATCTTCATCATTTATACATATATTTATACATATATATATATATATATATATATATATCAAATTTTACATATATTTATACATATATATATATATATATATACAGATTCACATACATATTTATATGTATATCTATTTGTCTCTCTATCTGGTCCACTTTACAACTCAAGAAAACAATATATGGCACCACACATTTCATTAACATCCTCACTGAGATACACGCCATCTCGGATTTTCCAAAAAAATAAAAATCATCACAACCTTATATATCAACGGAAAAACGAGCAGGTGGCTACCTTCGAATTTGGGATTTCTTTTTCATCAACAATCGTCTCAAGAGGATAGCAAGCAATACGAGCAAAAGGAAGTTGGGTTTTGATGGGTTTTGTTAGAAACCGATAATAACCAAGAAAGACTGCTATTGGAGGAATGTGGTGGCTCGCGGTGACCTGCTGGTGGCCGGATGTCGGAGTGGTTGCGGCGGCGCGACATGGTGTTACTGTTCAAATATAAATTCTGCTGTGATTTTCTGTTACTAAATTGATTTTAAAGGTGGATTCTTGTTGAATTAATGGATTTCAAGTTCAATTTGAGTGTTTAATCGATTTTTCATTTCACAATTTTCATTAATTAAAAAAAGAAAAAAAAAAGAAAATCAACAAAAATTGTTCATATCTTCTCTCTTCAATTTCTTCATCGTTTTGTCTCAAATCGATCTGGAAATCACAAGGTTTTATTCGCGATAGAACTCTGAGCATGTTGATGTGATGATTTCTTCATTTCGTTGAGTTTGGTCGGCAGTTCGTTTTCCGGCGAGATTTTGAGTTTTCCGGCAAGTGTTGAAATCTTTTGGTAGGTTTAGGTCGGTTTGGGTCGGTTTGGGTCGGTTTGGGTCGGTTTGGGTCGGTTTGGGTCGGTTTGGGTCGGTTTGGGTCGGTTTGGGTCGGTTTGGGTCGGTTTGGGTCGGTTTGGGTCGGTTTGGGTCGGTTTGGGTCGGTTTGGGTCGGTTTGGGTCGGTTTGGGTCGGTTTGGGTCGGTTTGGGTCGGTTTGGGTCGGTTTGGGTCGGTTTGGGTCGGTTTGGGTCGGTTTGGGTCGGTTTGGGTCGGTTTGGGTCGGTTTGGGTCGGTTTGGGTCGGTTTGGGTCGGTTTGGGTCGGTTTGGGTCGGTTTGGGTCGGTTTGGGTCGGTTTGGGTCGGTTTGGGTCGGTTTGGGTCGGTTTGGGTCGGTTTGGGTCGGTTTGGGTCGGTTTGGGTCGGTTTGGGTCGGTTTGGGTCGGTTTGGGTCGGTTTGGGTCGGTTTGGGTCGGTTTGGGTCGGTTTGGGTCGGTTTGGGTCGGTTTGGGTCGGTTTGGGTCGGTTTGGGTCGGTTTGGGTCGGTTTGGGTCGGTTTGGGTCGGTTTGGGTCGGTTTGGGTCGGTTTGGGTCGGTTTGATACCTGAGGTCGATATGTTTGGTCTTTGGAATACTGTTAGGGGTGGGTGAGTTTGGGTCGGTTTGGGTCGGTTTTGACCTAAAACCGAAACCCAAACCGAAGTACTCGGTTTTTGAAAACCAGAAACCCAACCCGAAACCCAACCCGAAACCCAACCCGAAACCCAACCCGAAACCCAACCCGAAACCCAACCCGAAACCCAACCCGAAACCCAACCCGAAACCCAACCCGAAACCCAACCCGAAACCCAACCCGAAACCCAACCCGAAACCCAACCCGAAACCCAACCCGAAACCCAACCCGAAACCCAACCCGAAACCCAACCCGAAACCCAACCCGAAACCCAACCCGAAACCCAACCCGAAACCCAACCCGAAACCCAACCCGAAACCCAACCCGAAACCCAACCCGAAACCCAACCCGAAACCCAACCCGAAACCCAACCCGAAACCCAACCCGAAACCCAACCCGAAACCCAACCCGAAACCCAACCCGAAACCCAACCCGAAACCCAACTCGACCCAACCTGAAACCCAACCCGAAACCCAACCCGAACCCAACCCGAAAAAAGTCAGGTTAGGGTTGGGGATTTTCGACCCACCAACCCGCCAACCTGAATTTTTTCAGGTTGGGTCCGGGTTGGGTTGTTGGGTTGTCAGGTCGACCCGCCAACCCGATATCTTAAAAATATTTGATTTATATATAATATCTTATACTCCACAATCTACTTATCCATAAGCCTCATTCTCCTTTTCTATATTTCTGATCTAAAGTAACTTCACATCTAAAATAAGAGAAGGATTCAAAATTTTGTGAGATGTTAACTGATGTTGGGTGAGACGCTAAGTTTGTTAACTTTGTGCCAAGTTCTATCAATACCCTCGTATTTCTTTTTTTTTCGTATTTTTTGTTTTCAGCGTACACATCAATGATAGAGCTTTGTATTGGTTGATTTATTCCGTTATATATTTATATATTTCTGATCTAAAGTAACTTCACATCTAAAATAAGAGAAGGATTCAAAATTTTGTGAGATGTTAACTGATGTTGGGTGAGACGCTAAGTTTGTTAACTTTGTGCCAAGTTCTATCAATACCCTCGTATTTCTTTTTTTTTCGTATTTTTTGTTTTCAGCGTACACATCAATGATAGAGCTTTGTATTGGTTGATTTATTCCGTTATATATTTATATATTTTTGCTTATCAGGTCATATGGGTTTGGTCATGGGTTGACAGGTTGTGGGTCAGGGTTAAAATTTCTGACCTGAAATTTTTAGTGGGTTGGGTTAGGGTCAAAGTTTTTCAACCCACCAACTCGAACCCATCAACCCGAACCCATTGACAGCCCTAGTCCAAAGTAGGGGTGAGTTTGGGTCGGTTTGGGTCGGTTTTGACCTAAAACCGAAACCCAAACCGAAACATTTGGTTTTTGAAAATCAGAAACCATTGGAGTCGGTTTTTTTTCGGTTCGGTTTGTCGGTTTCACGGTTCGGTTTGGTTCGGTTTCGGGTTTTTTTTTAAGTTGTATTAAAAATGAATGATAACTTAAATAAATTGCATATATGTAGTTTCAAAAGATGTGGCACTGCATATATGTAATGAATTCGGGTACCATGATAGAGGCTAAAGGGTTGGGCACAATTTAGTTCACTAAATAGGATCTTTGTATATCCTATTCCACCATATGCACAGTTATAATATCGAAGAATCTGCAGGCTTAAATCAAAACATATATATGAAATGGTACTAAGACACAGATATATCGCATATGGACCAAAAAAATAAAATATACATATTTCTACAAATTAAACAAAGTGTATCATGATATTAAATTCAACACAATGCTACTGTATCTAAATATATTGATTTACATTATGCACAATTTACTTAAAAGATTATATATACATTATAAATATATAACAAAATAAATTATATATGATTTTCGGTTCGGTTCGGTTTTGGCCGTCGGTTTTTACATATGAAACCGAAACCCAAACCAATCCATTCGGTTTTTAGAAAATCAAAACCAAACCAATTGGTTTGGTTCGGTTTTCGGTTTTCTCGGTTCGGTTTTTTCGGTTTTTGTCGGTTTTTGGTTTTCCGGTTCGGTTTTTGCTCACCCCTCCAAAGTATGCGAGAGTTGGATTTTACCACCCTTAGCCATCTAAAAGTTATGAGCTTTTTTTTCTTTGAAATGAAGTATTTACTTTCCAAGAGTACAATCTTACTTGGTAAAACCTTGTATACAAACCAATCGAATTTTGAATTTTTTTTGGTAAAATATTATCCATTATTGAAATTTCTTTTTTTAATGTCTAATGAAAGTAAGGTACCAGTATATATTCATTCATTCATGAATGTCCAACAGTAAATCTGGTTACATTAAGATCTCATACTTTCTCTATGCTAAACTTGGTAAAAGATTATCTATAACTGAATTTTTCTTGACTTGGCAATGTTATCCATTGAGCAACAGTTATCATCTTAAACAAAATTTGAAGACAGAGGAATTTTTTGGCATAAAATAAGCTAGAAAAATAAGCTTGTTATAAGCAAGTACATCATTCTATTATGCAAAACTAACTGTAATAAAAAAGGTTTAGGTCCCAATGAACCAAGTTAGTGAGTTACTCCCATTTTTTACATGGACCTCTCTTGGACCGGGAACACGATGTATGACTCTATGCGGGAATAATTGTTTAAATGCAATGATGTATCATGCTAAACAATGACGAGAAAGAGCCAGAGAAGCATACGAAACCATAACAAGAAAGAATAAAAAAGCAATATAGGAAAGAACATCAACTTTATTGTCTAACATGTGAAAAAAGTTGGTTAATACTAAGACCTGATGACCACGCAATTAGCCATAGCAGACTCGGCCATCCAGGAAACCCTACCAGAACTATGCAATAAGTTACCATATTTGCTGGAACTAATAAACTAAATACTACAACTTCTTAAATAAATCTAAAAAGCCAGAGATAGGACCTGGAAAATTTAAGAACATAAAACCAACTATGGGCTATCACTTTTCGGTTATACTCTTTTGTACAAACCTCATCATTGGGTTGGTGCAGTTCATCTGCGACCGCCTACTCCAAAAACTTCCTCCAGCTTTGGAGTTTGCATCACATGGATCTCATCATACGGCTTTGCTTGTTTCACGTCGATATATCCTCCAGTTTTCAGAACCTGCATCATTAATTCAAATATCAAAACACCCCAAGATTACTGACTTCGAATGAACTAATGTGCCGTAGATGTTTAGTAGTTGTTATGGTTATATGTCAAAAATACAGCAGATGCTGCTTACCAGCATCTGATAGAAAAACCTTGCGCTTTCTTTCTTAGTTTTCCGTTTCAAGATCTGGGACAACTTTAGAGCTCCCTCTTCTCCTCTTTCTTTTATACGTACAAAGTCACCATGCAGGCGACGTGCAATGCTTCTGTATGCCACCAAAAACAGAACTTATAGATGTTTAAAAGAGGGAATAATACCAACAGAATTCTGAAATATTATAAAACTTACTTTGTAACAGCCGACCACTTTTCTGCAGTGAGGACTATAGAGTGGCACATAAGCGATATCAGAAAAGGAAAATATGATTTAATTAGATCTATAAAGAACGTGAGATGCAAAATGAAGGACGCTTTACAAAATATCAAACTGGAAAACCAAATAGTTACATACAGTTTTCTTGGTTGTTTTCACCCAAAGAACTTGGTCCCTGAAATTGGTTTAGAAACAATAATAACCTCAGAACATTGCTAAACACTGAATTATATTTCAAAAAGATAAGTGAACTCTATGCAAGAAAATGTTTGCATTCAAGAATAGCTGGTAGAAAGCGATTTCAACCATTTATCTAAGACTTGTTCGATTTGGGTTTTATATTACTTTAAAATGAATTGTTCGTTTCAGAAGAACCATCAAACATGTTGCATATACATATACATATATATATAATATAACAATAACCGAGTTTATTGCCCATGTAATCTGAGATCGACTGTGAGGCTTTAAATATTCAAAGAGAAGCAGTAGACTACCTCTCCGAACTGAACCTCATCCATATCTACACCACCAACTCGAAGGTAGTCTCTTTCTACAGTCTCGGATGAACTAGCCGGTTCCACTTGACTGGCCTTGGACTTCACATGGACCTCATGGAATCTCAATGATGTCGATCGGGTTACTGGCGTTGAGGGAGCAATGGTTTCTTCTTCTCTTTCCTCAGAAACTTTGTCCATGTTCAGGGGCACTAATTCAGTGATTTTTGGATCTGGTTCCCTTGTCTCTTCAACTTCTTCCAGCACCAGCCCTTTCGTGGAAATAACTGACCTGAGATCCGATGGAAAACCTGCACTGACTGAAGGAGAGCTAAGGATGACTAAATATGGTGCTTCAAATATTTTGGCAATAAACAAAAGTTATTAAATCATTTGCTGTACAATCAGTAACAAAGGTAGAAAATTCAGACTGATCCTTCAACGCATCATAAGAACGTCAAATTAACTAGAGAAGAAAAAAACTTACTGGCAATTATAGGTTCTAGAAAATAATCAGTAGACAAACGTTGCTTCCAAGCATGAAGAGAAGATGTAATCCTCCTTTTGCATACCAGGTCACTTGCATCCTCAAGCCAGTCTCTATACACACTGCCAGATTAAATGGAAGACCATTAAAGTTTCTAAGACCTATGCCAATGGAGGTCTTCGATTTAACAGAAGAGTTCTTCGGTTTCGTGCCTCCTCGGTTTGTTTGGCCGCTTAACCGAAGAAGTGACGAAGGGAGTAGGGTCCAATGGGTGGATATGTGTGTGTATATAAAGAGTTCAAGGATGACATTACAATAACAACATTTGTATATCTTTCTTTCGTTTATGTCAAAAAAAATAAATAATTCAAAGCGTGCACGTGTCGCTAGAAGAAAAGGTTGACATCACTCACTCATTAGGAATCTTTCTCGGTTCATCAAAAACACATTTGCGTTTCCTCGGGAGCCTAACTTCATTTACGGGAGCTGGGGTACGGACAGCCACACAATCTGATTTGTGTTCACCTGCATTTAAGAACCTGTTCATTAATGGAAAGCCTGTGATGACGACAAGTTAATCTAATTGGAGACTCATATATTACCTAAAACAACTGGAGCCTTTGACTGAGGGGTTACATCAATGGTAACCGACAATTGACATTTGTCTGGACTAGGTTTGAGAATTACGTTATCAGCCGATGTCATTTCCAATACAACTGTTGGCCCAGTTGTACTGTCTTCAACAGGATGCATATGTGAAGTTTCACCGTCCTCAAATATTATATCTGGGATATTTATATTAGTACATTCTGGCTCTTGCTCAATAAAGGGTTTTACAGGGACATCTTCGTCATCAGTTTCATCGAGCACCATGGGATCCAGGCATTCCTCCAGTGAAAATCTATGACGAAACTTCTCAGCACTTTTTTCCGGGTTACCTGGGTTACAGCTGCAAAGGTGGAACAAAGACTTGAACGTATGTTAAATACATGCAGTTGCTACTGAAATAAATCATTGTTACATACTTTGTAGTCATAGCCGAAGTAGAAGTGGAAGCATGGTCAGAAAAACGAGCATATGCATCCCCATGCTGCTGGCAGATTAACATACCACATTCAACTTCAATGAACTTAAACTATATACCATGTAAATCATTGAATTAAACATAACTTTTTATGTACCTCGCCATATTTATGATTCCTTGTTCGGACATTTTCCCATGCATCTATTATATGAAAAGAATCATACCATTAGGTTAAACTTAAAACACCCTTTAAATTTACGCTAAAATAATGCATACACTTAAAAGCTTACCATTAAGCACAAGTTCCAAATGGGGTCTCACGTGGTCACTGTGATATCACAGAAACAGACTCAGCATGGTTTAAAAAGTTATAAAAATGTAAAATAATGACCAAATTATATAAGATTTGTAACTTACTTGCTGCTATCATCTTCCACAATTTCCAGATCAAACGCGTCTAGTTCAAAAGTTTCTGGCAGGCTGATTGAAGAGAATTGTGCACGCATAGCTTCAATAAAAGTATTGGATTTCTTTTTACTAGAAGATTCGGATACAGGCACGTCTACAGTGTTTTGTTTGGGTCTATGTCCTGAAGATTCAGGTAAGCACATACCCGCAACATTAACAGTATCTTTTCTCCTCCCCTCAAAATATAATTGAATTTCATTCATGCTTCTATTGCTGTCAACCAGCAGATACTCAACCTTCTTTGCGTATATCCTTGCCACTCCAAGTAGAAGAAATCCTAATATTCTATATGTTACAACAGAAATTTGGTCCACCAATATGTTATCTGAATCATTTGCAACACAGAGAGAAGTAAGTCGGAAATGTTACTAAACAAACGGTACCATGACATATTTCATTTTTATGGAATAACTCATAATCTTAACAATCAAATAATCACATGTATTAATTATCTCAAAATAGCATGTACATATGCCAACGATATTAGTTTGTCCGCATTAGCAAATCAAGAAACTCTACCAAATACACATCCTCCGCATAAACGTACAAAATCCCCTTACACTGTATCCACTAACCTCAAATTTCGATGGCAGATCCTTCAAGGAAACTCACTTATAAACAATTAGCAACACAAACCCATGTAAGAAGATCAACACTCTCAAAGAAACCCAAAAACATCTAATCTCATCTTTTTGCTACAATCATTATTTTTCTAAATAAAATCCAACTCAAGATTTGTTCACCTTACCCTGGTTTTTTCGGTATGCTTCATCATTCGTTTACTAATAACCGGCTGAAGATGGTAAACTCTTTTTTCTATTGCTCCAAGAGGGTGGTTCTGTTAGTATATGATCACGTAAAATGAACGTATGTCCGGAAATGATTTAAGCCTACGGGGTCACACAAAATGACACGGTAACTCTATACTATTAATTAGTATATTAAAGTAATATATTGATTAATTAGATCACGAAATGATTAATTTAAATAAGTTAAAGGGTTAATTGTATTTAAATTAATTAAAAGAAGGTTTAATTGTGAAATATGGAAATTAGAGTTGGGCTCTAAATCCATAGAAGGGGGGCCGGTTTTGAAGGCTCAAAAAGGGTTTTGAGATGACTTGTTTACAAAGTCATTATGCCCTAATATCCCCCTATAAATAGATGCTTAAGTCTTAGGGTTTTAGCATCAATTCACAAAATAAATATATCTCTCTCATCTCGGCCGAAAACAACAAAACAATGACATCTAGACTTTGAGTTTTAATATTCAAAGTGATGTATATATTATATATATTATAATCAAATCACTTGGCATTAGTTGTGGTTTTGAGTTTTGTTCGACGGCAACTTTTATTTTAAACAAAGGGTTGTTTGGTTCGTGATCGGGGTACTAGCATACGGTATAAGGGGTGTCTAGTGTGCGATCGTAGAGGGATTTACTTCAAATCCTTTTAAAGTTTCTTACTTTATCATCTACATTAAGAGGTATTCCTTAATCCTATTTCAAGGTTAATTATTTGATTACATGGTTTGATTTGCTTCCGTTGCGTACTCGTGAATAATGATATTTAGTTATATATTCCAACAGTGGTATCAGAGCCACCCATGTGATTTTTAATTACCTAAAAATCAAAACTTGAAGGGGGGTTAGGGTTTCATATTTTTCGAGAATTTTATATAATTATCTTGGTTATTTTATTAATTAATTAAAAGAAGGTTTAATTGTGAAATATGGAAATTAGAGTTGGGCTCTAAATCCATAGAAGGGGGGCCGGTTTTGAAGGCTCAAAAAGGGTTTTGAGATGACTTGTTTACAAAGTCATTATGCCCTAATATCCCCCTATAAATAGATGCTTAAGTCTTAGGGTTTTAGCATCAATTCACAAAATAAATATATCTCTCTCATCTCGGCCGAAAACAACAAAACAATGACATCTAGACTTTGAGTTTTAATATTCAAAGTGATGTATATATTATATATATTATAATCAAATCACTTGGCATTAGTTGTGGTTTTGAGTTTTGTTCGACGGCAACTTTTATTTTAAACAAAGGGTTGTTTGGTTCGTGATCGGGGTACTAGCATACGGTATAAGGGGTGTCTAGTGTGCGATCGTAGAGGGATTTACTTCAAATCCTTTTAAAGTTTCTTACTTTATCATCTACATTAAGAGGTATTCCTTAATCCTATTTCAAGGTTAATTATTTGATTACATGGTTTGATTTGCTTCCGTTGCGTACTCGTGAATAATGATATTTAGTTATATATTCCAACAGTGGTATCAGAGCCACCCATGTGATTTTTAATTACCTAAAAATCAAAACTTGAAGGGGGGTTAGGGTTTCATATTTTTCGAGAATTTTATATAATTATCTTGGTTATTTTATTAATTAATTGATTTAATTGTAATAAAATAATGAAATAAAAAAAAAATATAAAATTATTTTTTTTAATTACCTAAAAATCAAAACTTGAAGGGGGGTTAGGGTTTCATATTTTTCGAGAATTTTATATAATTATCTTGGTTATTTTATTAATTAATTGATTTAATTGTAATAAAATAATGAAATAAAAAAAAAATATAAAATTATTTTTTTTAAAACCCTAATTCGAAAATCTGGAATTAAATAAAAAAAATTGTTTTTTGGAAACCCTAATTGCAAGTTTTGATTTATTGCATGATTAATGTGTTAATTGCATGCGTTTATGGATTACCTCTATTTTAATTGTTAAATAGAAGTAATAATCATGAGTTTTTACATGCAATTAATTCATTATTATTACTTAGTTATAATGATAAAATTACTTGATCACTAGGTCTATTTAGGTGGATAATTAAAATAATTAATTGTTTGACAATGTGATAATTATTTGTTAATGTTGTTGCTTGACACCAGTCCACTAAAACGACCATATCTTTTAATCCGTAAGGAGTTAGAAGTCGTCCTTTGAACTGTAGATACTTGACTCATAGGGCTACAACTTTGTAGTTCTGTGCTAATCCCAGTTCGGCCATCCTCTAGGCCTAAATGGGTCGTGAAGCTGCTGGAATTTTCCAATCAGCACCTTATGTGTTTATGTGTTTATGTGATAAATTTGTTATTAAATTTTGGCTTACGCAATCAAGTTTACTTGATGTATGTGGTCCTTTTCCTTGAGAAAGGGGAGCCAATCTTAAACCATAGTGGCCTAACCAAGGATGGATATCTAATTGTTACGTGTTTATATTTAATAAGTTTAGTTTTGCCCTTTAAGAAAATTGTGTGCAAAATTGTTTTTCGAAAAATTAAACTTGACTAAATTAAACTGAAATAATGATTTTGTTTATAAAATTGGTGCCCTAAAATCAAAAGATACACCGGCTCACCCATTTGAACAAACTCTAAGAGAGGTATAAGTCGGAGTGCGCTAGCCTTCTAAAAGGGCGGGTTTTTAATTGCGTCCATCGCAAACCTTTGCCCTTGCGCTTCTTTGTGCGTTCAAATGGAGCTACTGAGCTCTTTTGTATTTAAAGGCAATAAAAATGAGTTTTATAAACATATTATGTTTAGAAGATATGCATGAATCTTCAAACATAACTTTTTGATCACACATCAAATTGATTGACCCAATAAACTTAAGTCATTGCCATCCAACTCGTAAAGGACACTTGTGGTTGTTGTTTTACTCACTGGTACACAGTGGTGAAATGGCAGTTGCATGGCAAATCCCACTCACTGGTACACAATGGTGGACAAATTTGCGCGTTCTTGGTTGGACGACTTAAAGCGAGTTAAGCGGTGAGACCTTGACCCGTGGCAAAAGATGGGACAAAACATGACTACAAATCACTTGATGAATCGAGTGTCATTTGTAGGTCCCATTCTTACTAGGAATTGCACATGTAATGCAATTACTGCTCGTCACTTACCTTTTGAGTGCAATCATTTCTAGCAGATCAACTATGAAATGATTGTATATCAATTGGATCCTAGCCTTAATGAAATTAATTGTTTATATTATAAACATTGGGTAATTAATTTCTTAAGGATTAATTATCGAAAATACCGATAATTGAACTTGAATCTGTTTTGTAAAAGGTAACAAATCCTTCACAAAACATACACCAATCGGCTTTTAGGTCGATGCTAGAAAGGGAAAACTTTCTAAAACCAATTTCAATGGCTGTTTTGTCAATAGAGAATTGTTCTAAAAGTTGAAAAGAAAACCCGTGTCATTGAAACTCAGATATCGCTATTCCTGATGCGAATGCCACTGCTTTGCAGTTGGAAGCATAAAATACTCAGTACTATAGACATATTGAGGTTGCTTATTTGATGCTAGAAGCATGTCTCCCGAGCTTCAAAAAGCAATTCGGATTGCAAAATCCGTGTGATATGATCAAATAACTCAAGTCTATGTACGGAAAACAAGTTGGAGTTGAAATTACTTGAGCTAATTGAGTCACTCCATAACTTGAACACGAGTATGGGAAACCGGTGAATGCTCGTGTACTCAAGATGAAGAGTTACTTGAGCTAATTGAGTCACTCCATAACTTGAACACGAGTATGGGAAACCGGTGAATGCTCGTGTACTCAAGATGAAGAGTTACTTTGAGCATTTTGGAAAGGTTAAACTATGCGTATCTTCTGTCGATTGTTATTGGCATAAGAGACTTTGAGAAGTTTGTGCACAATTACAATTTGCATAGCATAAGTTGGACTTCATAATCAAGTTGATTGAGTATGAGGAAAACCTTCCTAAGAAATCTGAGATACCCCAAGTTCTTATGATCAAAGGGGGAATGGTTTAGAAAGCAAAACAACCGTAAAGCTAAGGGCAAGAACTTTGGTAAGAGAAAACAAAGTATTTAGTCTCAAAACCTTAAAAGACCCCTTGGAAAAAGGAGCATACGGCTAAAGACCAGTATTGTCATTACTATGCTAAAGTGAGACACTGGAAAAGGAATTGTCCTAAGTATCTAGCTGAGTTGAACAAGACGAAGAAGCAAGTTGGTTTAACCAGTTCTTCAAGTATCTTCTTAACTGAATTATAAGTGTTGATGAGATTCAAATGATAATTCAATAGCAAATGAGTCAAGTTAACTTGGACTCTATCTATCTTTGAAATTGTCATCTTGTTTAATTTTGTCAAGAAACGCACTTAAAGACTTCAATGTGAAGAAATCTTACAAATCAAATGATGAGTCATTTGAAAAATGCGTGGTTTTGACAAGAAACGCATTAAAAGTCTTCAATGTGAAGAATTCTTACAAATAAAATGATGAATCATTTGGAAAATGCATGGTTTTGACAAGAAACGCATTAAAAGTCTTCAATGTGAAGAAATCTTACAAATCAAATGATGAATCATTTGGAAAATGCATGGTTTTGACAAGAAACGCATTAAAAGTCTTCAATGTGAAGAAATCTTACAAATCAAATGATGAATCATTTGATAAATGCGTGTCTTTTGAATTGTCGTTAGCAAGAAAAGCATTGAAAGACTTCAACGTAAAGGGATCTTACAATCAAATGATGAATCATTTGAAAAATGCATGTCTTGTGTTTTCGGCAAGATGACAAGAATACCTTTTTCGCATAAAATCGGAAAAGGCTAAGGAACTACTTTGACTAATACATTCGGATGTATGTAGCCGATTTAGACATGAGTCAAGGAAAGATGCTAGCTACTTTATCATTTTTATGAATGATTTCAGTCGTTATGGTTATGTTTACTTGCTTAAACATAAACATGAAGTGTTTGAAACATTCAAAGAGTTTAAAAATGAAGTAGAAAATCAACTCGGAAAAACCATCAAGATTCTTCGTTCGGATCGAGGTGGTGAATACTTAAGCCAAGAGTTTAAGGATTATCAAAAAGCGTGTGGAATTGTCCAACAGCTTACTCCTCCATACACTCCTCAAAATAATGGAGTGTCTGAAAGGAGAAATCGAACCTTGCTAGACATGGTGAGATCTATGATGAACCTTACAACTCGCCCATTTTCGTTTTGGGATTATGCTCTAGAGACTGCTGTACGCATTCTCAATATGGTTCTAACCAAGAAGGTTGACAAGACACCATATGAATTATGGCATGGAATTGTTCCTAATCTGTCTTACTTAAGAGTCTGGGGATGTGAGGCACTTGTGAAGCGCGATACGCCTGACAAACTTGAACCCAGAACTACTAAGTGCATCTTTGTCGGATACCCTAAGGAAACGATGGGTTACGACTTCTATGATCCCGTCAAAAACACTGTTCGTGTTGCTCGATATGCTGAATTCTTTGAAAAGAAATTAGCTCAAGAGAACAGTGGGAGGATTGTAGAACTTGATGTGACTCAAGAGGCACCTTCTGTAGCTCGATATGCTGAACAAAGGGATAGTAAATGTCTCAACGTTTCGGTGTTGACTATGATGAGACCTTTTCTCCAGTTGCGGACATTAGAGCTATTAGGATTCTCTTAGCCATAGCTGCGTACTATGACTTTGAGATATGGCAAATGGATGTTAAGACTGCTTTCTTAAATGGTTACTTGAATGAAGAAGTCTATATGGATCAACCTGAAGGTTTTATTGATCCAAAATATCCCAACAAAGTATGCAAGCTTCAAAGGTCCATTTATGGACTAAAGCAAGCATCAAGGAGTTGGAACAAGCGGTTTGATGAAGAAATCAAAAGGTTTGGTTTCGTTCAAAATTCCGATGAGCCATGTGTATATCGCAAAGCTAGTGGGAGTAATGTTACTTTCCTTGTTTTATATGTTGATGACATATTGATCATTGGAAAACACATTCCAATGTTGCAAGATGTTAAATTCCATCTTGGAAAGTGTTTTGCCATGAAAGATTTAGGAGAAGCGGCATTTATTCTTGGAATCAAGATCTACCGAGATAGATCAAAGCGGTTAATTGGACTAAGTCAAAGTGCTTATATTGATAAGGTCACTCATGCAAGGACTTAACTTATCTAGCAAGAACGGTGCTTCTACACCTAATGAGGTGGAGCGTATGCAAAGAGTTCCTTATGCTTTGGCGGTGGGATCTATCATGTATGCGGTAAGATGCACTAGACCTAATATTGCGTTCGCGCAAAATATAGTTAACCATTATCAGCAAAATCCTGGAGAGGATCATTGGATTGCTGTAAAGAATATTCTTAAGTACATGTGTGCTACTAAAGAATTATTCTTGGTGTATGGAAGAAATCCTGATCCAGAATTCAAAGTGAATAGATACTGTGATGTTGGATTTCAGACTGATAAAGATGATTCAAAATATTAGTCGGGATACGTCTTCATTATTTAAATGAAGACACGGTGGAATGCTATGAGCTAAAAGCAAACCACAGTTGCCATGTCTGCAACAGAGTCTGAGTACATTGCCGCCTTAGAAGCCGCAATGGAAGCAGTCTGGATAAGGAAGTTCATTAGCGGGCTTGACGTGATCCCCTCGAGTGACTTACCTACTGATATGTACTGTGATAACACTGGTGCATTAATCATTGCCAACGAGCCCGGAGCTCAGAAAGGTGCCAGACATTATGCTAGAAGATATCACTATGTTCGTGAGCAGATCGAACTAGGAGAGATCAAATTACTCAAAGTTCACACAGATTTTAACTTAGCTGATCCTTTCACAAAAGCTTTGGCTAGGCCCAAGCTTGAAAGGCATGCCAAGGGCATAGGACTTAAATTAGCTAGTTATTTCATGTAAATCTGTTGTTTCGGTATTTGGATAAGGGATGTTAAACAATTTATATTTTCCATAATGAAATAAAGTACTTGATATGTTTGATTTCATTTAATATTAATTGTATCCTATATTTGCATGTTTAATCCTTGAATATTTTATTAAATATTCTAAATTGTCCATTGTCGATTAATTATATGGGAATATAATTAAACTAAGACAAATCTGAGTGATTGGTTATATTCTTTGAATATATAATGGCTGGTCCCACCAAACTCACATGGTATCCATATGATGCATATCGGACTACCCCACTAACGAATTTATCACTTTATGGATCGGTGTCATTAAGTGAAATTCGTAAATGGTTACTTTATTGATCCTTTGACTTGAGATACAAGCAGGTCAGTATGTATGGATTGCACTTACTTGATATAGTTCTAACTCTCCTGAATAAGGGAGTACATAAAGGGCTATTTTCAGAAAGTGTAGTGAAGTATGATGACTGACACGTGTAGTCAATACAGGATTTGTTCCTCCAACTGATAGTTGCAGAATGATACCACTGGGCCCCTCATTGGGACTATTTAAGATGTTTACATGGCCATGTCCAAATAAATCCAGATGTGTCTCGATTATGTTTGGTAATCTTAAGTAGTGATGAAATGAGAAACAGAATCGTTAAATCATGAAATGACATTGATCCATATTCATGTTTAACAAGGTATCTGAACAAAGGGATACGTAAATGTCTCAACCATTTAAATATACTTTAAGAAACTATACTTAAATATTTCTGGGAGCATTGGCGTGTTGCTAGACGCTAACTAATGTTATTACCTTCATTTATTACGAGCTCAAGTGGGAGCTGTTAGTATATGATCACGTAAAATGAACGTATGTCCGGAAATGATTTAAGCCTACGGGGTCACACAAAATGACACGGTAACTCTATACTATTAATTAGTATATTAAAGTAATATATTGATTAATTAGATCACGAAATGATTAATTTAAATAAGTTAAAGGGTTAATTGTATTTAAATTAATTAAAAGAAGGTTTAATTGTGAAATATGGAAATTAGAGTTGGGCTCTAAATCCATAGAAGGGGGGCCGGTTTTGAAGGCTCAAAAAGGGTTTTGAGATGACTTGTTTACAAAGTCATTATGCCCTAATATCCCCCTATAAATAGATGCTTAAGTCTTAGGGTTTTAGCATCAATTCACAAAATAAATATATCTCTCTCATCTCGGCCGAAAACAACAAAACAATGACATCTAGACTTTGAGTTTTAATATTCAAAGTGATGTATATATTATATATATTATAATCAAATCACTTGGCATTAGTTGTGGTTTTGAGTTTTGTTCGACGGCAACTTTTATTTTAAACAAAGGGTTGTTTGGTTCGTGATCGGGGTACTAGCATACGGTATAAGGGGTGTCTAGTGTGCGATCGTAGAGGGATTTACTTCAAATCCTTTTAAAGTTTCTTACTTTATCATCTACATTAAGAGGTATTCCTTAATCCTATTTCAAGGTTAATTATTTGATTACATGGTTTGATTTGCTTCCGTTGCGTACTCGTGAATAATGATATTTAGTTATATATTCCAACAGGTTCCGGGCTTTGCCTCTTAGGAGGTTCCGGGCACATATCCGGGGCTCCGGGCACTGGTGTTTAACTACTAACTTGGGGAAAACTAACTACAGACATTTGTCGTTAAAAAATAAATAAATAAAATCTTCTTTTTTAAAGGAATAACAAAACCCCTTTTTGGTCTAACAAATAATACACAAATTTGCAGCCAAAGTCATCAAAATCACAAAATCTAACATTTATTTCCACATTACAACTACTTCATATATATGATTAAACTATACATCCCCTCAATTGGTGCAGTGACAAAATATACACATTATTTGCAAACAAAGATAATAATAATAATCATAATAAAATAATTGGATTTTATTACTAAAAAAAGAAAGAAAGAAAAGAAAGGGAACAAACCAACAGAAGAAATGATATTGGTGTGATGAACAAGTTCTTTCTTGATACGTTTTGGAAAGTGGGCAGCCATCCATACATTCTCGAATTCCTTGCTTTTCTTCCCCATTGACAACTCTTTGTGTATCACCATCTTCCTCACCCCCCTTTTTTTTCTATCATTTTATTAAACCCCCTTTATTTCACTTGTAAATGTTGACCTTAATTCTGTAATGTCAACCCTGTCATAAGTCATAACCCTTTTGATATTTGAGAATCGCATCGTCGGAGGCTCAATGATCATACATTTTATTCAGCAACAAGTCATGAAGATTTTGTATAATTATTTCTTGATTCACGTTGCTTTAGGTTAGTGTTAGGGTTTGATTTATTTATCCTAATTCCTATATTGCATATTCAGTATTATTGTTTTATGAATGATTTCATTTAACGCGTTACATAGGTATATATAATGTTGATTTATATAAATATTTTTTATTTGCTAGAGTAAAATAAAAACTTATATGTTTTTTATTTTATTGATAATACATGTATTATATTTAGAAAATAATAGGATTATTTGCTTTAAGATGATTTTGTTGTTTATGAGACTACTGTCGTCATTGGATTCTTATATTATGGTTTTGGCCACACTAGCTTTATGGTCGACTAAGTTAACTTGTTTTTTTTTTCTCTAGATTTTTTCCTTCTTTTTTAACGTTGTAATATAGTTTGTTTTGTTTGAGAAAAATAGATTTAAATCATTTTTTTTTTTTTTTTTTGATGATATCTGACATAATGAAAGAAAAAATTAAAAAGGTATTTAAATTACACTTATTAGGTATGGTTTTAAGCTATTTCTTTTATGCTATGTTCTTGAGTTTTTTTTAAGAGATGAAAAGAAAGGAATTCAAATGATCTTAAAACAATTGGTGTTCTTGAGGTTTTTTTAAGGATGGAAGAGAAATGAAATGATAAGAAGTGGAATGATAATCTAGTTGATTTTGTTTCCTAAATCTTCCTTTCACTTTTGGGATGATTTGAAAAGATTCAATATCTTCTAATCTCATCTCATCACTTCTTTTCTTTTCTTTTACGAGTAATAAGCAACTCAAGAACATAGCATTAGAGAGCTGATTTGCTCAAGAAAAGAAATACTATGCACAAGGAATAAGTTATCAAATAACTTCAATGCCCTTAATCCTATTTTTATTAAACCCCCTTTATTTCACTTGTAAATGTTGACCTTAATTCTGTAATGTCAACCCTGTCATAAGTCATAACCCTTTTGATATTTGAGAATCGCATCGTCGGAGGCTCAATGATCATACATTTTATTCAGCAACAAGTCATGAAGATTTTGTATAATTATTTCTTGATTCACGTTGCTTTAGGTTAGTGTTAGGGTTTGATTTATTTATCCTAATTCCTATATTGCATATTCAGTATTATTGTTTTATGAATGATTTCATTTAACGCGTTACATAGGTATATATAATGTTGATTTATATAAATATTTTTTATTTGCTAGAGTAAAATAAAAACTTATATGTTTTTTATTTTATTGATAATACATGTATTATATTTAGAAAATAATAGGATTATTTGCTTTAAGATGATTTTGTTGTTTATGAGACTACTGTCGTCATTGGATTCTTATATTATGGTTTTGGCCACACTAGCTTTATGGTCGACTAAGTTAACTTGTTTTTTTTTTCTCTAGATTTTTTCCTTCTTTTTTAACGTTGTAATATAGTTTGTTTTGTTTGAGAAAAATAGATTTAAATCATTATTGTGTTATTCATTTTCATATTTTGTTTTGTACAATATATTAACATGTTAGCATGAACCCTTGCCATCATCTCAAAGGTAAACGGGGACTAATAATGTATCTATACGAAATTAAGATCAAAGTTTATAAGTATAAGGGTATTGAAGTCATTTGATAATCTATTTCTTGTGCATAGTAATTTTTTCCTTGAGCAAATCACTTCCCATTATTTTAGTGTCTGGATTAGCTTTTGGCTTTTGAAAGGAAAAGGAAGAGAAACTTTTCGTCTCATTTATCGGCACCTACGTTCTCCCCGCATGAAAATTCACGAAACTACGGAAGAAAAAAAACCCTCCTATTAATCTGTCAAACGGCACGACGATTAATAGGAGTAAACCTTGGCCTCTCAAGACTCGAATTTAAGTCTCTCCTCAGGCCCAAAACCCCATGCAAAGACCGGGATACCACTGAGGTTTATGCCTCAATGGTTATCATTACTTTTTAAATACATATTTATGTCTTTTCAGAATAAAAATAGTATATTGAGAGAGTAATGAATATTGGGAGGTTATTAAAAAGTAAACTTTTATATCAAAATCATCGAAAATTTTTGAAAAACAAAAGAGGGGTTCCTTAAAATAAAAGGAGTATAGATATAGATGTATTTGTAAATCATAAGACACCATTTATGAATCAGCTTAGTTTAAGGAATGAGTGAGATTTCAGTATATTTGTCACGTACCCAGAAAGAAATAGAATTACTTTAAAATAAATCTAAAATTTACTGGATAAATCTGGGTGTTTGGGGCTTGGTGCACTGTAAATAGTGGCGGTGCGTAAGTTACAATGGGATATACATAAATATTGTTACATGGCGATTAGTTAAATGAAAATGCATATAATAGATTTTGTATTAGCGGTTGCTGCGGTCGTGTCTTGCGTTGTTTGTGATAACGTTTTCGAAACATTTTTCATATCATGTAGAACTAGGTATTTCGTACCGTTCGATGGTCGGTCTCGATTTTCAAAAGCTTATACATTGATGGGTCGGGGCTAAAGAAACCATAAACTTTTTTAAGAGAATATGTAGTTTTCATTTGGTTCAAAATAAAACAAATGCAAAAAAATCAAGTTGTAACGTGCTCGTTTTTTTTTAAAAGACAATACCACAACGACATAATCATGTTTACTCCTAAAAATAATGAAGAGACAAAATGTTATAAAAAAATCAAAAAAACAAACCAAAAACAAAACTACAACAAAATGTTTAAGGAAAAAGTTTTTCAAAAAAATAATCTAATGTTACAAAAGAATTGTTGAAAAAAATCAAAAGTATAAAGAAAAAAAAAGATTTTAAAGAAAAAAATGTTTAAAAAACAAAAAGTTACAAAACGAATTTAAAAAGAAAAGAAAATGTTAAAAAAACCTCAGAAATAGGATCAAAGTAAATGTTAAAAGAAAAAGTCACGGTTCAAAACAAAACAAAAAATGCAACTAATGTGAAAAGAAAATACATAAAAGTAAGAATTTTAAAGCTGTAGAAGAAAAAAAAAGAAAAAAAGAAAAATAAAGTATGAGGGGGTAAAATATAAATACCAATTCTCCCTAAACAATAAAATAAAAATAATAAAAAACAAAAGAGAGGGGGGGGGGGGGGGGGGGGGGGTGTTTTTTTGAAACCAACAACCCCTTCTATTGAAATCAGTAGACAAACTACCCCAACAAAAAAATGTTTTCGTTTTATTTTTGCAAAGCCAAATATACATCTAAAATTTTAATTAAAGACAAAAAAACTACGTTCACAGCCAATCGCTTTATTAAAAAAGATAATAATGATATTTATATATTTCTTTTTGATATATATGTTGTGACATTTAAATTTAATGGAGATATAAAGAAACTTCTATGGTTTTATTTACAGGTTTTGAGTTTGATAAATTTGTATGGTTTTTTTTCTTATTCTTAATTGCCTAGCTTTTGTTTACTGCCATATATATATATAAAAAAAATTGAACGTTTAAATAAGATACCTTTAGTATATTCTTATTATTTATATTTTAAATTTTATATATAAAAATCTAAACATGGCTTAAAAATGCAAATATTTTTTTGAGTTAAGTACTTTTTTCGTCCTTGTGGTTTTTCGATTTTGCACTTTTCATCCTCACCGTTAACTTTTGGCCAAAATCATCCATATGGTTTGTCATTTTATATTTTTCATCCTTGTCTTTAACAAACCTCAAAACAAGAATTTAATCAAAAACCAAACAAACTCAAATAAAAAACCTATATATATCTACATATGAGGATCTAATTTAATACCGGCCGGTACGGCTAATTAATTTTTTTTTTTTTTATAAAAATGTTATAAAACTTACTACAATTTAACGAAAATAGTCAAAATATAATTACAATTCACTCAAAAATAATACCAAATAGGTACTTTATAACAAAATATAAGTTTTAAAGTTCACAAATTATAAAAAATAAAATTAAAGTATTATAAAAATAGTTTTTAAAAAAATTAAAAAAAAAAAAATGAGAATACTGGAAATACCGGAACGGTAATACCGAAAAATACCGAAAATACCGGAAATAGTTGTACCGGAGTACCCTCCGATACCGGTATTACGGATAATACTACCGGTATTTAAAACATTGTATGTACGTGTTTGCATTTGAAGGTGATTGACTGAATCCTCAGATGTAGGTATATATAGGTTTTTGTTTTGTTTGGATTAAATTATTACTGGTAATTTTTTTTTGTTTTGTTTTGTTTGAAAAGTTCTCCTGGATTTGTTAACAACGGGGATGAAAAATGCAAAAACGACAAACCACAGGAACGATTTTTGCATTTAACTCTATAAAAAGACGAAAATGCCCCTCACGTGACTTGCATGTGAGGGGGTTAACGGAAAAGTTACAACGGCAGGGACGAAATGCAAACCACAGGGATGATTTTAGCCAAAAGTTAACGGCGAGGATGAAAACTGCAAAATCGAAAAACCACATGGACGAAAAAAGTACCTAACTCTATTTATTTTTTTTCCATAAAGAATTCTTAACCGGAAGGCCCAAATGCTCAATTGAAGAATTGGTTTAATGAAAAGGATTGATGGACGTAAATCCAAATTTCAAACTATGCATACAAAAGGGTTGTAGGGCAAATTGTGTTTAAAGTATTTCAATTTATTCAAAATAGCTTTATCATGTTTTGAATAAAAAATGTGTTTTTTACTTTTTTTTCAAACAAAACATTGACAAAACTACTATTATGCATCCCGGTTATCTAGAGTTGGTATCTGGTGACCATTTAATGTAAGCTCAGCATTTGCATATTTGTATGTCAGCATTTGCCTATTTAGTTTTGTCCCACAAAGGACACGTTTTTTCTTTAGTTATTCATAAATCTATTTTGGATAAGTTGGAGTGGTTTGAAAACGATGTGTATAACCGATGGATTATTAGTTTAAGCCTTTTAGGGTTGAAATATGGAATCCATATGGATAATAAACCAATTAACATCATGTCAAAGCGATGAAATTCCAACATCTCATATATAAGAGCAAGGGAGATGGTGCATACTAGGAGTTCAACGTCGAGTCGACATGGTGCTATACCGGCTCGTTCGTGCTCTTTGGGGTGGAAGTTAAGTGTGCCCCCTTTCAGGTCCCAGGTTGTTTGAGATGAAAGATAATAATAGTGGGAATAAAAATGGATTATCCGTGGTGAGATGAGAAAAATGATGTGACGTCTGTAATCATCTATGGTCTTGCACTCCTCCGCTGATGTATGAAGTCATCCTGGGTCGTCTTCTACTCCTCCCCATACCTGATACTGTCATGAGAACAAACCCAAGACACGATAAAAGACCCGCATTACAAATGCTTGAAATACAATTGATTCAAGCTCAAAAGTCAAAAGTACTTGTACTCCAACATCTTCAATATTGTTTCAAAATCACAGTATAATGAAATTGCCCAGTAGCTACAACATTCATCAGCTTTAATATCTGTACTAAAGGTATTCTATTACAAGCATACTGGATCATCATGTTATTATTGCATCTGGGATTCTACAAATCAAGCACAAGCGTTCTTTTTCTTCACTTTTCGCTTTAGAAGCTTGTAAAAGTCTTCATCTGATAGAGACAAAACCTGGTTCAGAAGCAACCTGACCGCACTCTCTTTAACTATTTCATGCCTCGGTTTAATTCTCTCCTCCAAACTGTACCCAAAATACTGTGGAAACTTAACCAGTTCGGTTTTTGGATAGTCCATGGTTAAAAAGTATTCCCATTTTGGTAACAAATTATCTTCCACACTAAAAGTATAAAGAGCTCCATATCTGGAAGCCATTAAAGCAAAATCGGCAATATGGTACCCTTTTTGCAAGAAAAACTCGGTCACAGGCTTCAAACTTGCCTCAATGCTAAGACCAAAAGCTTGTGGACATCGAGACATTAGCACCGCGGGATTAACTCCTATTGACTGAATATACTCGGCTGTGGGCCGTAGCTTCTCCTCCACACTGTAACTTATGATGGATGGGTAGCGCGTTAAAACTTTACCCACATCTTGAGAAGAAAGCCCGATTTCGTAAAAATAATCCACTGTTGATTGTAACTTTAATCTGCTATAAGTGAGAAGGGCAGGAAATCGGTAGATAACTTTTGCCCATTTTTTCTTGTCCACCCCTAAATCTTCTAGAAATGCCATGGTTGGGATTAGATTTTCGGTTAAACTAATACCACATAACTGAGGTCGTTTACTGATAATCACAGGAATATCCGACTTTGATATACCAAGGTCAAGAAGAAACTCGACCACTGGTTTTATTTTCCCTTCCAAGCTGTAATAAGCAAAAGCAGGGAATTTTCGAATTACCTCCTTAATCACCTCGCGCTCCATGCCAAGTTCTTCAAGATAGACCACATGTGGAGGGAGATTTGGTGTTTCACCAATGTTATTCGCTCGTGTCTGCTTTTTATGGTTTGTGGTGGATTCAAGGGAAGAATCAGGAACAGTTGAGCTTTCAGTTTCATTAGAAGGCGGTTTTTGCACAATTTCCTCTGATTTCTCTTTGACTAGCGGGATTGGAAAGTATTCTAGCACTTCCACAAAATCATCCCCATGCTCATCAACAAGTTCATTTAGGTATGGAATGAGAGCATCTCTGATTTCAGGAGTTGTGAGCTCTCGTCCTACAACAGCATTCATAGCATTAAAAATAGAAAGAAAAAGAAGCAAATTAAGATCCTGTATTAACGAGAATATAAAAACTAGGTTACGGTATAGGAATCCCACCTACTAGATATCGGGTTTTATAAACTGTGTGAAGCCTTAACAAAAGGTGATCGACGAATAGGTCCAACTTTTTCATCTTTCTGGATGCATTTAACCTGTTTAAGCCCTGGCTTGTCAAAAACATGTGCAACACAGCCTTGGCTTCTTCTCTTTCTGCTAATAGTAGGTTTGGAGGCACGTTTACCAAGCTCACGGACCCATCTATAACATATTAAAGATGTCAGATTAATAAACAGCAAAACAAACCACCAAAATGGAAGCCTAAATAGCCATCACATGCAGCAAGAAGAAAGCGAAATATAATTAACAAAATATGAGTAGATGATACTGAAAATTTATATGTTTACCTATCTCTGCACGGCAGAAGAAGAGCCTTTGTGGAAAAGAAAGTTGGGTCCTGAATCCATAAAAACAAAGGTTGGAATTAAATATGAACAAGCACTTGGAAATTTTGATAATATGAATAGTCAGTTAGTCACACATTGGATAATTTGATTTAGGAAGTTCAAATGAGAATATGATCTATACAAACACCATCCCGCTATTATATGTACAAATCAATAGGTACTGTTGTACTAGATAACCAGTTGAAAACAATTGGAAGTTAAGTGATATGCCTTAACGACTAACCTGTCTATAAAACGGATTGAAATTGGATTCAACTTTTTGACGCAATTAAATGGGACAGTGAGTTGGGTTTGGGTTGAGATATAAGTACCAGCAAAGCCCAACGTGTCAACCCGAACATAACATCGTTGCCACCCCTACTCTAGACTTTCTTGTTAACGTTCGCGAAGTAATCAGTATGTGAAACCACTACTATTCCTCATTCCTTTTGTTTGAGACCCGGTATAACATGTACGCAAAATTAACAGGACTGACTATCTGCCCCAATTTCAATTGATTTGGACTCGAATTTCAAATTGGCCTACTTTTGGTGATATTTTAAATTCAATTCTTCATCGAGTGAAGTACGGAAATAATGGCCTGAATGTCTCTATCTATATCTACACTACTTTAACAAGCACTCGAGTCTTTTGGCCTAAATGTAGAAAACCTAAATCTTGATTTTACCCATATAAACCAAATCAAATTCAATCAAAACTTAAATCTTTAACTTTGTTATTTAGAGCTATAAAATCAACATGTATGATAAATATAGTAATAGTAATAAATATGAATGAAAACATTACATTTTAAGATCAACTATTTTTGCATAATATCACCATTTATAACTCTATCTTAGAGCATCTCCAATGGTGGCTTTAAAATGAGCTTTATAAAACATGAAGATTAAAAAGAAATAAAAATTGGAGCCATAGTGAAGAACCTTTAGATGCATATGTGGTGTGTTCAGCCATATTGAAGTTTAGTTTATAAAAAGAGTTGTGATGTAAATTGTTGATGTGGCAGACTTATGAATATGTTGAGAGTTTCATCATTGGAGATGCCCTTTACCATCACCACCAACTACCATCCAAAGCCGGTTGTCGGCGGAGTCCCACGTCATCACCCTCAGCCGTTTGTATTCTAATTTAAATTTTCATTTTAAACTAACACTTTGATTTAACTAAAGAGTTATTTGCATAAAATAGTAACGAACTCTGCAAGAATTCCTAAATTTAGAAATCAAGTATAAACATGATCCAAAATAGATAACTTATAATTTTCATCAATTATAGCAACTATTGACATGTGTCATCCCATGCAAAGGTTGGAGGTCCTTTTCTACCATTTAGGTACAACCCGGAACTCTACCTAGGTAGAGATAAGGTCTGTCTACGTCTTAACCTCCCCAATACACTGTCGAGGTATTGGGGTCCAAAACGCGTGGAAGACGACAGTGGGCAGTTCCTTTCCTTTCCTTTCCTTGTCCAAAGTTAGTTTATGCCAATAACCCTTACCTAAACAGCTACCTTGCATCGAATTCTAGTTTCAACCTATGCTTATGCGAAGGCAAGACGCCTCATTTACTAAAAGCCTGTACGATTATTACCAACACAGGGGTCTCTCAACCGTAAACTTGTTATAACTTGGTACTTTTCTATGGCTGGCGTATATATGTATACTATAAGAAGCCCATTTTTGAACCTAAAAGAAGTACCGAGTCTATTTTGTATGGTTTTCTGTCTTACTTTTTGTTATAATATTTACAGTTGAAATTGTACAAAGCAATGACTGAAATTGAAGAAGCATAATCAAAATTTCACAACTGGGTAACAGGAAAACAAAATTACCGGTGGGAGGATATGGAGGAAGAGGCTGCACCAAAGAGTGAGAGGGTGTCGGACATTCCGAAGAGACTGAAAGCCTTCATTGTTCGTCTGGCTGTCGGATAAGTATATTATGTTTATGAATGAATGGGTGGATAGATGAAGTCAGCAAGTATGGTTCATTGATTTTGGTTCAGACTACTCTTCCTAGGAAAGAAGATATGGTTTTTTTTTCCTCCCAAATGCAAAACCTTATGTGGACAGTTAAATACGTGGACAAACATCATTGAAAAAATCAAATATTTTTCTTTCTATTTTAAATACCCGGTCGGAGATAAATACTAGAGATAAATTTGAATACGGGTCATTAATTTTAATATTTCAACCGTTACCATTGTAGACAAAAAAAAAATAAAAAAAATAACACATCCATAAATAATATATCGTAAATCTTAAACCTTATGGAGAAATAAAAAATTGCATACTTTCATTAAAAATAAAAATAAGAATTAAAAAAAACTAGTTTGAAACATAAATACACCTTCAACACCATTAGAGCCCAACTTTTAATCTTTATTCTCTAAACATTTAAAGATTGATCTTGAGTTCATTTGAGGCTTGAAAACCGGTTGATTTAATGTTTTGGCCATGAGCCTATTCCCATGGGTATTGGGTAAGTTAGATCCAACTTTAAATTCATTGATGATTTGCTTCGTCATTGGCCAAAAGTTGGTTAATGAACTTGATCGGAATATTTGAAACCCTAACTTATAAAAATAATAGAAAACAAGTCATATCTCCTAACAATAGCAACATGAGGATGATTTTCACCCGAGATAGAAGAGGTTATAAAAGAAGAGTAATTTTAGCTTTACATACATTTTATAAACAAATTTTTATAAACATAACTGACATTAATTAAATCATGCCTATGTAATTTTTTCTTTCTTCTTTCTCTTTTTTGATTGGATCATCTCATATGTCACATGCTTTTGTAAATTTTTGTTTGTAAAAATTTTGTCACCCTAACGTTGCTCATAAAAGAAATGATTGGAAATAACATCTAAAGTCTAAAGAGAAAAAACATGACAAAAATCTTATTGATCAAACCATTTCATATGAGTGTAAGATTTTCGCCCAGGATGCTTTTGTATCACACTCAACTATTTAAGTAGTTAGTGTGACCATCACAAATAAACCTCGAGAACATTTTTATAAATGAAAAAATTACTAATGGAAAGAATTAATACAGAATAACATCAATATTTACATTTATTGTATGGACAAGAAAAAAAAATGACTCAAGTATCGAAATGTTTATGTTAATAAACATCAAACCATAAAGGTATCATCTTATTGATTCATAAAGTGCAACATGATTTTACACTCAAATTTTATAATACCAATTGATCATAGATCAATTGGTATCGTCATCATGTGACTACATGCACCTATATAAGAAAGTTGCAAGTTTCATGGGCAAATTTTACCAAAGGTAAGTATTATGATCCATGTGTGAGGATAGTGAGTCACCACAATCACCAGATATGAGTTCTATGGGGTATGTGAAACGACTCGACCCGAAAATAAGACATTTTTTTTTCTTTAAGCTTGATCAATTTACTTTAAGCCAACATTTGGATAACAAAAGTCTTGTTGCATCTTTGAAAGACATTACCATTGGAAAGTAGACTCTAACACGTTTTCGTGGATAACTTGAACGTTAAAAAAATGAGTTACGGTTTAAAAGTTATGATCGTTTGAAAATTCGGGTTTTGTGCTGAAAAGGGAAAAAGTTGCGTTGAACCCCTTGAAAGTTGCGGCGAACCTAAGAGGTCAGAAAAATGGACAAGGCCAAAGTTGCGGCGAACCTACAAAAAACAAAAAGTTGCGGCGAACCTAAGAGGTCAGAAAAATGGACAAGGCCAAAGTTGCGGCGAACCTAAGAGGTCAAAAAATTGACAAGGCCAAAGTTGCGGCGAACCTAAGAGGTCAGTAAAAATGACAAGGCCAAAGTTGCGTTGAACCTCGAAAGTTGCGGCGAACCTAAGAGGTCAGAAAAATGGACAAGGCCAAAGTTGCGGCGAACCTACAAAAAGTTGCGGCGCAACTTTTTATCTGACAGCAGAAATCATCATTTTTGACACTCCAAATGACTTGCAACTCATTCCATTGATTTCCAACTTTCAAAACAGTTTACTAACATACAAAATGACCCAAATACACTTAATACAACATCAAATGAGTTACCAACCTTTACTTGAACTGTTAGGACCAGTTCACCTAGAACTGTCCAGTCACCAGTTTACACTTGCCAGTCACCAGTTGCATCTGGAGACCAGTGAAACTGGTGACCAAGAAGATTTGTCCAGAAATATATTGAAGTCCAGTTGCACCGTACAGTCAACGCAACTGAAGACTTCCTCCAGTTGAGAACTGACCAGTTGAAGAATCATTCCAGTTGAAGTCGAAGACAACAAATGGAAGATAGAGAATGACAATGGCAGCGAAGCCCAGTTGGCATTCTAGTCAGTTACAAACTGGAGACCATCAGTGGAAAGCCCTTACAAAGCTTTACACTGATTACGAGGAATTGACTTGTATGCTTTATGTACCTTTACCCGGATAATAAGCCTTGTCTTATTATTTAAGTAATAAAAGGTACATAAAGGTGGTTGATTAAAGTTGCTTTATCATGCGACTTTACACTGTTTTTTAAGGAATTAAATGTTATTCCTTAAATGCTCTCAACCACATTTGTACGGCTAAAGTTAACATCCCAATGTTAACTTTGCCTATAAATACAAGTCATTGCACAACCAAGAATATAACTTCTTCGAATACACTTCGATAGAGTTCACTTTGCAAACCTGCAATATTCTTGGTGAACTTGTGCAATATTCTCTCAATCGCTAAAAGGAACATTTCACAACTTTAAGTGTTTCGATTGTCTTGAGAAATTCCGAGTGTAGATCAATTGTATTTCATAGGTTGTTAGGATATTTACATTCTTGTATTATCTTGGTTCCGCATCAACCTTGTAATTTATTTAACATCAATAAATAAATTACACATTGAAGAATACATATTGTCTCATCAAGTTATCTTACAAGTTATTTGTATTATTGCATTGTTCTTTACTTATTGTCATTTAAATAAGTAATCTATCTAGAACTTGGTATATACACACTGCAACTGGTCGTCTCCAGTTCAGTGCATATATTGCAAAGTAACTCCACCATCAACATTGAGGTGTCTTCAGTAGTACCATCTATCGAGTTGGGACTTATAAGTGGTATCAGAGCAGAAGGCTAATAAACTTGCCTAGATCTGCTAAGATGAACACTACTGAAGGTGGAGATGGTTCTGGTCAAGGTGAAATCCCTTTGAATAGTGCCCAACCTTTTCAAAATGTTAATACTAATCCTCCTCCTCCTTCTACCCCAAACCACGTCCATGTACACTACTCTAACACTCCTGTTCCCAAATTCGATGGAAACAGTGAGACTTTCGGTACATGGAAGGCTAGAATGCTTTTGCATTTTGGTGGTATTTAGAGGTATATGTTGAAAATCCTTAAGGATGGACCATATATACCCATGTCTCTTGGGGTGAGTCCTCTTCTAGATCCAACTGGAAGAAGAGGTTCAAGAGAAAAGCCCGAAGACCATTGGTCTGATGAGGATCGTAGACTTGTTGATCTGGACACCAGACTCAAGAACATGATCCTTGGGGCTGTTCCTGAAGATCTAATTCCAACACTTGTGCTGTTCCCCAGTGCAAAATCAATGTGGGACGAATTAGTTATTCAGTTTGAAGGAGGTGATGACACTATTGTCACTAGAAAAGTTTCCTTGAACAAGAAGTATGAATCCTTCTTTGCCTTGCCCAATGAAAGTCTAACTGGTACATACACCAGATTTTCTAGCCTCATTAATCAGCTGAGAGGCTTGGGTGTAGAGAAGGATAAGGATATTCTTCTTGAGAAGTTTTGTGATATTCTTCCTTTCAAATGGGAAAATATGGTTCTTGTCTTGAGACAAGGTAAAACCTTGCACAGCCATACTCTTGCATCGCTCTATGGAGCCTTCAGATTCACTGAAGATAATAATGCTGCAAGACTGGTGGCTGAGCAAGATGCCATGAACCATGCCCAGAGTTCCAAGGTTGCTAGTGTACCTGAGCGACCTTGTGCTGCTTTAATGTCTGCAGAGAGTGTCCAAGCACACTCGATGAAGGAGATGTTAAACAGTTTCTTGAACTCTGGCCTGACCACTGAAAACAGTGATGGTTGTAATGAAACTGACGATGATGATCTGGTCGCCATGATTGCTAAAACCTTTAACAGGTTTAAGCATAAATCTAAAAGATTTAATGGCCCCAACAATGCTTCCAGCTCCAGCTCTCTGGATAAGACCAATCTTACATGCTATAAGTGTGGTAAGAAAGGTCACTTTATGAAGGAATGCAGATCTAGTCAGTTGAACAACCAAACTGGCCCCCCTGTCCCTAATTTCAATCGGCCTGATGATAGCTACAAAGCTAAATACAAGAAGCTTAAGGCCCAGATTGCCCTCCTATCCATGGAAAAGAAAAAGGATCAGTGCTTAATGGCACAAACTGAGGGAAAATGGGAGTACTCTGATGACTCATCAGTTGATGAAGAAGAGGAAAGGGACATGTGTTTCATGGCCTTGGAAGATCAACAGCAGCAGCACGTGGCAAAAGAAGATGTCATCACTGGAAGATGGGTGGACATCATCTTGAAAAAGGTATGTGATTATGATCACCAGATTGACCCTGAACTAAAACTGGACCTGGCTGAATCATTAAGTGGTGATTTAGCTTTTGTGGAAACTGTAAGAGCTGATAGTGAAAGATATCTTGACACTATCTTAATTGAACTGAACATTGTTAAACCACAACTGAATGATTTGCAAAGTGTCCAGTTGGCTCTCAAGGAGTCAGTTTTAAAGATTGAGGCTTTGGAACTTGATAATCAAAAACTATTTTCTGATCTTGAAAAAGAACAAAAGATTATCAAGTCATGGGTAAAAGCATCTGGTAAAAACTATGATGCATTTTCAAGAACTATCGATGCCCAGAAGAATGCATGGAAATCTGGAGATCTGGAGATGGCAACTCTCATACCAGATCTTCATGCATTGCCTCCAGCTCTCAAGGTTGAAACACCTTATGATCAACCTGAAGCTGTTGAAACTGAAACCTTTGAGACCACCCCCATTGAGGTTAAAACTGGAGCCAATCAGGCTAAAGCTCCAGTCAAAAAGGCCACTGGTAACAAGCCTTTACCTCAAAAGTCTAAGGTGCCCAAGACCCGACAGACTAAAACTCCAGTTGAACCAAGGTCCAAGGTTCAACTGCCTGAAGAAAATAATATTTTGGTTAATCTGGAAAGTCAACTCCAACTTTTGTCTCGGCAGGTTCAGAGTTGTACTGCCCGGATTAACAATCTGGAAGGAGGTTTATCACCTCCAGTTTTCAAACAAAATATTAAACCACTCCCTTCAAAATCAAAACAAAAGTTTGTTCCATCTGGAACAAAATCTGGTAAAAATAAGGGGAGTAAGTATCAAATATCAATCGTTTTTACTCCTGCACCTGGAGCTGGTGAAAAAGCTCCAGATGCAGCCTCCAGTTCAACACCACAACAATCTACTGTGACTTCTGTAGAGAAGTCCAGCGAACCCATCAAGAAAAGATGGGTTCACAAAAAGAACTAATGATTTTTGTGTGTGTGTAGGGCGATCGAAAGAAGAATATCTGGTATCTGGACAGCGCTGCTGGCCGGACTATGACCGGATGTAAGCCCCTACTGGAAGAGTTCACTGTCCAAGATGGACCGACAGTGACGTTTGGTAATGATCAATCTGGAAAGACTGAAGGATATGGTGTGCTCAATAATGGACAAGTCGAATTCAAAAGAGTTGCATTTGTGAATGGTTTGAAATACAACCTGATCAGTGTCAGCCAACTTTGTGATGATGGCTTCAGAGTTTTGTTTGATATTGCTCAAGGCACCATATTTAACAAGGATTGGAAAGTGGTGATGATTGCACCAAGAAAAGGAAATGTGTACATCATGGATATGGAACCAGCTCCAAAAGAGCAATATTTCTATACCAAAGCTGATGAGGACACCAACTGGCTATGGCATAAAAGATTATCCCATCTTAATTTTAAGAATATCAACAAGTTGTCTCGCAAACAACTGGTTGATGGGATACCTCAAATTTCTTTCAATAAAGAAAAACCATGTCCAGGGTGTGAGATGGGCAAGCAGAAAAGAGCCAGTTTCAAAACTAGGCAAAATTTTAGCATCACTGAACCTCTTCACATGCTACATATGGATCTCTTTGGTCCAGTGAATGTTCAAACTAGAGCTGGAAAAAAGTACACTCTAGTTGTGGTTGATGAATTCACCAGATACTGCTGGGTGGTATTCATCAGATCCAAAAGTGATACACCTGCTGAAATCATCTCTCTCATCAAAAGAATTGAGCTCAAGTATACTCGAAAAGTTTGTCAGTTGCGAAGTGATAATGGTACTGAATTCCAAAATAAGGTACTTGAAACATTTTGCAATGACACTGGCATCTCTCAAAACTTCTCATCAGTTCACTCTCCAGAACAAAATGGAGTTGTTGAAAGAAAGAATCGTACACTGATAGAAGCAGCCAGAAGTATGCTATCTGAATCTGGTCTTCCCACCAGTTTTTGGGCTGAGGCAGTTGCAACTGCTTGTCACACCCAAAACCGGTCAGTCTACATCAAGAGACATAAGAAGACTGCCTATGAAGTACTCAGGAATCGTAAACCAAATGTTGGATATTTCCATGTATTTGGTTGTCCAGTTTATATCTTAAACGATTCCAGTCAGCTTGGAAAGTTTGATGCAAAAGCTGATGAAGGGGTATTTTTAGGTTATTCAGATATTCGAAAGGCCTTTAGAGTTTATAATTATAGACTCCAAAAGGTTCATGAGACAATTCATGTTACATTCGATGAATCAACTGAAGCAATCAACAAGAGACCAAGCCTTGATATTACTCCAGTCGTTCCAATCAACTTTGGTGAAACTGACCAAGTTCATCGGTCAGTTGTTTCACCAGAAGATGTTTCCAGTTACAACAAATTGGAACCAGTTAAGAAGAAGAAAAGCACCAGTGACACATCATTCTATCCCTCCATCAATTTCAACTTACCACAAGAATTGGTGATTGGATCTGATGTACGTGCCACTCCAATATCAGCACCAGTTCAAACACCTACTTCTCCAGTTCTTCATGAAATGCCTTCTAATGAGGAATTTCATGATGCCAATCGAGACCTCATTGACTCTGATGAGGATGTAGAAGTTGTTTGGACTGATCCTTCTCCAGATGCTGTTGCAACTGAAGAAGATCGCCAGGTGACTTGCACTGATATTGTAGTTCACCAGCCTAGTCAATACACTAGATGGACTCGAGCCCATCCAATTGAACAAATTGTGGGTGATCCAACTAGTGGGGTTCAGACTAGAAGAGCCACCAATGAGCAATGCTTAAACGTCACCTTCTTATCTCTAATTGAACCAAAGAAGATTGACGAGGCTATGGCAGACCCAAGCTGGGTGGAAGCTATGCAAGAAGAGCTCCTCCAGTTTGAAAGGAACAATGTTTGGGAGCTTGTTCCTTGTCCACCAGGGTTAAAGAAAGAACCTATTGGTACCAGATGGGTCTACCGAAACAAAATGGATGAAGATGGCCATGTTGTAAGAAACAAGGCCAGACTAGTTGCCCAGGGTTATTGTCAAGCAGAGGGCGTTGACTTTGATGAAACTTTTGCTCCAGTTGCAAGACTTGAAGCCATAAGAATATTTCTGGCTTATGCAGTCCATCTGCAGTTCAAGGTCTTCCAGATGGATGTCAAAAGTGCGTTCCTAAATGGAACATTGGAAGAAGAAGTTTACGTTAAGTAGACTCCAGGTTTCATCGATGAGAAGCATCCTCATTGGGTTTATAGACTGAACAAAGCATTGTATGGTCTAAGACAAGCCCCACGAGCCTGGTATGATACTTTAACTAAACATCTTCTTAAAAATGGCTTTCAAAGAGGTGCAATAGATAATACCTTGTTTATCTTGAAAGAAAGAGGTAATATCTTATTGGTACAAATTTATGTTGATGACATTATTTTTGGTTCAACTGATGATGCAATGTGTAAAAAGTTTTCTAAAATCATGTCATCTGAGTATGAGATGAGTTTAATGGGTGAATTAACATTTTTCTTAGGTCTTCAGATTAAGCAAACTGAAAATGGAATTTTCATAAACCAAGGAAAATATGTCAGAGATTTGTTAAGAAAATACAAATATGATTCATCCCATCGAAAAACACACCTATTGCAGCACCATTGAATTTGGACTCTGACCCAACTGGCAAACCAGTTAACATAACTGACTATAGAGGTATGGTTGGTTCACTGATGTACTTAACTGCCAGTCGACCAGATATAATGTTTGCAACATGTTTATGTGCCAGGTTTCAGGCTAACCCTAAAGAATCACATTTGCACGCTATAAAGCGTATCTTTAGATACCTGAAAGGGTGTCCTAATCTTGGTCTTTGGTACCCCAAAGGCTCAGGATTAGATCTAATGGGTTATTCAGATTCTGATCATGCAGGTTGTAAGATAGATAGAAAATCAACAACTGGTGGTTGTCATTTCCTTAGAGGAAAACTGGTGAGTTGGACCAGCAAGAAGCAGACTTCTGTCTCCATGTCCACTGCTGAGGCAGAGTACATTTCTGCGGCCAGTTGCTGTGCCCAGATTCTCTGGATCAAGAACCAGTTACTAGATTATGGTCAAAAGTATACAAGGACCCCAATCTTTTGTGACAACACCAGTGCAATTGCTATATCTCACAACCCAGTGATGCACTCCAAAACAAAGCATATTGACATCAGGTATCATTTCATTCGAGATCATGTTATGAAAGGAGATATTGAAATTCATTTCATCCCCACTGACAAACAGCTCGCTGATGTTTTTACAAAACCTCTCGATGAGAAAACCTTTAAACATCTCATCAGCGAACTGGGAATGTTAAATCCTTAAACTGGAGCTTTCTTTGTTATTGAACGCGTCAGTGACACTGATGAAGTTCTCCAGTTGAGGAGGTCCAGATAATCTTTGCTCGCCAGGCTATCGAACGCCTTAGTGATACTATCTTGGCACTAATCGATTTCTGGATCATCATTTTAGGGGGAAAAGACTCAAAATAATTTTCTGACTAAAATTCGTTTTTGTTTGAAAATGCAATTGGAGAACTCTCCAGTTGAAACTGGCACTGGACTGATCCTCCAGTGACCAGGTTCAGTCTTGTCTTATTTTTATAACGTTAGAAATACTTGGTCAATATGTGTTAGAAATAGAATATGTAGTAGTTGATTTGTATACCTTATGTCATTTTGTACTTATAATGTAAAGTTGTAAGTATGGAAGGGGGTATAGTGTAAATTGTATAGAAGTATATAAACCCCTTCCATAACATGAAATGTAACTTTTGAACACATAATACAATCTAATCTTTCACTGAATCTCTCTCTACTCTCTCTCTAGAAACCGCCATTAACACTCACTTAAACACACACTAAAAGCTCGAATTCTAATCTCTTCAATT
>CM067168.1:12329321-12471928 GCA_034093135.1 Erigeron breviscapus | reverse complement strand
ATCGCCAGTCTGGCCTCGCGGTGCTCTAACTACTATATATATTTATGGGCGTCTCCATGGCACGACCTTTATGCACGTGATTGACAGCATGTGCTTATCATTATCTTATCATTTGGGACAATATATTGATTATTGGGACATAACCGGTCTTAGTAGTGGCTCAAGAACAATCTCATCAAATTATGTCATGGTAGTCTTACCATTGACCCAGAGGTATTGATATTATATTATGGATGACAATTATTGATTGAACATACGGTTTGGGTATGGACAGTATGATGGAATTCTTGGAAATTTTATGACATATTCTTTCTTGAATTGGATTAAATACATGTGTGTTGTTAGCATAATCCTATGAACTCACTCAACTCTCGTAGTTGACACTTTTTCTTCATGCTTTTCAGGTCTAGGGCAGTAAGTTAGCTTTTTGGACCGCTTCATGGATGATGTGTTTATTTGTTGCATGTTGGACTAGTAACGCAAACATTCGATCTTTTGATTATGAATTTGGTTATGTAATGTTTATTAAACGTCCACTTGAACTTGTAACCTTTTGAATTTGAATGGCATTTGAACTTTATGTTGATGTTTTATACTTAAATCTTTTGTACCATGTCGTTCTGTGGCATCTCGTGTTTCCGCTATAGTCGGGGTGTTACATTGTTAAACCAAAGACAGTGAATGAAGCTCTAAGTTGTCCAGATTGGGTGAAAGCAATGCAAGAAGAACTTAATCAGTTCGAACGTCTTGAGGTGTGGAAATTGGTCCCAATCCTTACAAGAACAAGGAGCCAATTAAGACCAAATGGATCTTCAAGAACAAAAAGGATGAAACTGGAGTTGTTGTACGTAACAAAGCACGATTGGTTGCGAAGGGATACTGCCAACAAGATGGGATTGACTACGATGAGACATTCGCACCAGTTGCACCAATTGAGGCTATTCGGATGTTTCTTGCCTATGCTGCCTACAAGAACTTCACAGTCTACCAAATGGATGTCAAAACTGCCTTCTTGAATGGAATTCTCAAAGAAGAAGTGTATGTTGAACAACCAGAAGGTTTTGTGAATTCCAAACATCCGGACTAAGTTTACAGGTTAGATAAGGCTTTATATGGTCTGAAACAAGCGCCTCGTGCATGGTATGATGCTCTATCCTCTTATCTTGTGAAATCTGGTTTTAGCAAAGGTTCGATTGACACTACCTTGTTTATAAAACGACAAGGGAGTGACATTATTCTAATCCAGATTTATGTTGACGACATAATTTTTGGGTCAACTAACCCTAAATACTGCAAGAATTTCTCTGCTTTAATGATCAAGAAATTTGAAATGAGCATGATGGGTGAATTAAACTTTTTCCTTGGTCTTCAAGTAAAACAATTGTCAAATGGTACTTTTATTTGTCAATCTAAGTACATTCTTGACATGTTGAAAAAGTTTGATATGATGGATTGTCAAAAAATTGGGACACCCATGGAAGCTCGAACAAAGATTAATGCTGACTTAAATGGAAATCTTTTGATCAAAAGAAATATCGTAGTATGATAGGGTCACTCATGTATTTGACTGCAAGTCGACCAGATATTATGTTTGCCACATGCATGTGTGCCAGGTACCAGGCCAATCCTAAGGAAAGTCATTTCCAGGCCGTCAAACGGATATTCTGATACCTGAAAGGCACAGTGAACCTTGGTCTCTGGTATCCAAGGGATACCGGGTTTCATTTAATTGCATACTCGGATGCTGACCATGCAGGTTGCAAGCTTGATCGAAAGAGCACTTCTGGGAGTGTACAATTTCTAGGGGATAGATTGGTCAGTTGGTCTTCAAAGAAACAGAATTGTGTATCCACATCTACTGCAGAAGCTGAATACGTTGCTGCAGCAAGCTGTTGTTCACAAGTTCTTTGGATGAAGACTTAGTTGACTGATTATGGATTCCAATTCAACAGAATTCCCATTTACTGTGACTCAAAGAGTGCTATTGCTATTTCTTGCAATCCTGGTCAGCACACAAAGACCAAGCACATAGATGTTCGGTACCATTTTCTTAAAGATCATGTCGAGAAAGGTAACATCGAACTCTATTTTGTCCCGACAGACTACCAACTTGCTGACCTTTTCACCAAACCTTTGGATGAAAACAGGTTTAATTTTTCTTAAAACCAAGTTGGGAATGCTAGATTTACAAACTTAAATGCTTTCATGCCATGTATTCTATGTTCATTTTCTGTTTCAAACATTGATGTGTCTTACTTGTTATTACATGCAATGTTTGAGGGGGAGAAAAAGGGTAGAATGCATGATTTAGGGGGAGTTTGTAAATTTACCATTTTGCTATATGCTTAATTTGAGGGGGAGTGTGAAATGCATGTAAATTTTTGTGTAATTTTTCTAGTATGTGTAATATTTTTTTTTATTTGCTATTATGTGTGTTTGTCTTTAAAATTTGAAAAATCAAATACAAAATTTTAAATTTTAAAAATGTTAAAAAGATTTTTTTTCTTTCTTTAAATTTTTTTTATCTGTTCTTAATTTGTTTTAAGTTGTATTTTTGTTGTTGTTTTATTTCATTTTGTTTGAGTTTTGTTTGTTTGTTTTTGGTTAAACCCAAAAAGAGCCCAAAACCTTTACAGCCCAATTTTGTGAATTGAGCCCAAAACCAGTTAGTGATCCGGGTTGACACGCGGGTCGTGTCCAAACCCGCAACCCGATTTTGAATTTTAAAAGGAAAATGGGCGGTCCATTTTATCACTTTCCAAATTCAAATCAAAATTTCTTCTTATTTTCTCTCCAAAACCGATCAAACCTGTCATCTATCAATCAATCATTTTCATCTCTTTCATAATAATCTAAGTGAAGTTAATCTGGTGATCACTATTGTGAATTATTTCATCTACTTTCTTCTTTTGATCATCGGTTTAAAGGTAAACTCTCTTGTTTTCTTTACACACTTCAACTGTTTGATTAAATGCCGAGATGAACTGATCATGATCTATATGCTTTATGTGATAATTTGCTTTATGTTTTGATGATGATAGATGCATGATTAGGGATAATATTAGGTGTTTATCTGTTTTAAATTCCTTAGTCTGTTCTTGTTTGATTTTCTGGATTTGTTTGGTTGAAGGGCTGGGTAACTGTTGAAGATTTGAAGATTTGTGCCATTCGCCGAGATTTTTGCTCGGCAAATGCTAAGTTTTGTTCAGTTTCATCTTCAAATCTTCATATAACTCGCAAAACATGTGAAAATTTTGACCTAATAAAATTTCAAATCAAAAAAGGCCATTTGCCGAGGTTTTTGCTCGGCAAATGCTTGTTTTCACAAGTCAAGATTTTCTAAGTCATAAATAAGTCATTTGCAGAGAAATTTTCTCGGCAAATACTTTGGTTGCCCATTTACACATTTTGACTTAACAAAATTCATGATCAAAAAGTGTCATTTGCCGAGATTTTTGCTCGGCAAATAGGTGTTTGTCTCAAATTCTTAAAAAAAAAATTGTTTGTCAAAACAAAAAACTTGTGAATATTTTGTCTTAACCAAATTTTCAAATCAAAAAGACCATTTGCCGAGGTTTTTGCTCGGAAAATGCATGTTTTTCACAAGAAAATTTTCAAAGTCTTAAATTGTCTATTTGCAGAGATATTATTTGGCAAATCAACATTTTGTGAAAATGTTTTCTTAAGTCTTGAAATCTAAATGTACCATTTGCAGAGATTTTATCTCGGCAAATGCTTAAAATCTTTTAAAAAGACTTGATCATTTTTCTGGTTTAATATAAAATGTGCCATTTGCAGAGATTTTATCTCGGCAAATGCACATTTTATCATTGAAATATTTCTTTAACATTTGTCAACACTCTTGTTGATCAAATCAAAGGAATTTTCATATATTCAAGGAAGTCTAATCTAAAAAGCTCATTTGCCGAGATTTTTACTCGGCGTTTACGAGATTTTACTTCAACACTCGATAACTTGGTCCCTGATCAGCTTCATTCTTGTGTTTGCCGAGATTTTTGCTCGGCAAATGCTAAGTTTTGTTCAGTTTCATCTTCAAATCTTCATATAACTCGCAAAACATGTGAAAATTTTGACCTAATAAAATTTCAAATCAAAAAAGGCCATTTGCCGAGGTTTTTGCTCGGCAAATGCTTGTTTTCACAAGTCAAGATTTTCTAAGTCATAAATAAGTCATTTGCAGAGAAATTTTCTCGGCAAATACTTTGGTTGCCCATTTACACATTTTGACTTAACAAAATTCATGATCAAAAAGTGTCATTTGCCGAGATTTTTGCTCGGCAAATAGGTGTTTGTCTCAAATTCTTAAAAAAAAAATTGTTTGTCAAAACAAAAAACTTGTGAATATTTTGTCTTAACCAAATTTTCAAATCAAAAAGACCATTTGCCGAGGTTTTTGCTCGGAAAATGCATGTTTTTCACAAGAAAATTTTCAAAGTCTTAAATTGTCTATTTGCAGAGATATTATTTGGCAAATCAACATTTTGTGAAAATGTTTTCTTAAGTCTTGAAATCTAAATGTACCATTTGCAGAGATTTTATCTCGGCAAATGCTTAAAATCTTTTAAAAAGACTTGATCATTTTTCTGGTTTAATATCAAATGTGCCATTTGCAGAGATTTTATCTCGGCAAATGCACATTTTATCATTGAAATATTTCTTTAACATTTGTCAACACTCTTGTTGATCAAATCAAAGGAATTTTCATATATTCAAGGAAGTCTAATCTAAAAAGCTCATTTGCCGAGATTTTTACTCGGCGTTTACGAGATTTTACTTCAACACTCGATGACTTGGTCCCTGATCAGCTTCATTCTCGTGTTTGCCGAGATTTTTGCTCGGCAAACCATGGAATTTTTCAAAAGTTTTTGCCAAAATCAATTTTTCTGGTCAAACTTTGGTCAGTCTTATTTTTCAGAAAAATAATAAAAACAAAGATGGTGATGTTCCAAGAAGGTGCAACAATGAAGATGCAAGCCAATCAAGCTCTTCATATACCATTCACATCCAAATTCCCAATCATAACGGAGATTCTAAGCCACCATCCATTGGAAACTTCTTTGACTAGTGGTGCAATTGTTCCCAAAAAGTACATATTTGAGTTATGGGAATCAATTGAGTTTGTAAAAGCCAATAAAAGACATCATCAAGAAGAATGCTTTAGATACTCTTTACAATCAGATGATAATGTGTTTAACTGCCAATTCACATTAGATGAATTCAGATCGATCATTGGTTTTCCTAAACAAGAAGAATATGAAGAGTTGCCATCAGTTGATGAAATGTTGACAGCTGTACATGCTTTGGGATATGAAGGGGAATTGACATCCATGAGGGATTTTAAAAGGATGAATGTGGCTACATTATGGCATACAATGTACAATATCTTAAGCACCTGTCTGATGCCATCTCAGAAAGGGATTGACGCAATGACAAATCACTCACTGTCAATATACTATGCTGTCACTCATAATGTTAAATGTGATTTTGCCAAGATTGTGTGGGACAAAATGAGACAAGTTGTGAAAGGAAAGGATGTTCAAGAAAGAAAATACATTCCTTATATTCGATTCTTCACCTTGATAATCGAAGACGAACTTGATAATGTTGAAGAGATACCAAAGTTGGAAGATAGTTTCAAGTGTGTGATTGCAATGTATAAATCAAACATGAGAATAAGAGGCACAGGAAGTGAGATTGCAAGACCATTTCCAATTCCACCATTTCTGCTAAACCTGGTTCCTGCTGAGAGTCCCCACCTTAGGACTTATAGAGAGTGGTTAGCCACATCAATGGGGTCTGAAAGCCGACAGACTCCTACCAAGCTGTGCATAGGTCTCCAAGTGAGGGTCCTAGGTCACATAAAAGAAAAAGAGGGGATAGTGGTGAGGGGACTTCTGGGCAGAGGAGAAGGAAATCGAAAAGAGTTATGTTTGAACAAGATGTTGTAACACCTGAACCTGTTTCTTCACCTGTTTCTCAACCTACACCATCAAATCAATCAACACAATCTACACCAACCATTCACTTTTTGCAATCTTCACCTTCACAATCTACACCTTTACCATCCGTTGTTTCACCAAACCCACCAACTTTTACACCACCTCGCTCATCACCTGTACTTAATCCAACACCGCTTGCTTCAGCACTACCTAATGAACCAACTCCACCACCAGGTAGAAGACTTAAAATGGCTGCTCGAAGGTCACCAAAGAAATCAAAGAAGAAGAAATCCAAAAGAAAACATAAGTCTGCTGGATCGGAACATATTGGTGCCTCGACAGAGTTGGATGCTGAACAAGTAACTCAAGGAATTCATAATGTTGTATCTGAGTTGGAAACTGAGCATGTTAGCACTGGAGATGATGTTGTGCTGGAGGAACAAGGCGGAATTGAGGGAGGAGTTGAAAATGTAAGAGAGGATGTGCGGTCCGGGTTAGGACAAGGGCATAAAGAAAACGTTGGCCCTCCGATAGTTCAAACCAATGTGTCTAGCCGGGTTGTTTACCCTAGGGTAGAAGTCGGGAACTGCCCATTCTCGCTTGCACCAAACTCTCCTAGCCATTCTGACTCTTCACAACAAGAGTTAGTCTCACAAATATACGGGGATCAGCCACGCTCACCACACTCTCCTCATTTGGAGGATGAGAGTGTTGAAATAAGAGAGGACCAACCCCACCTCTCGCCTTCATTTCGTGCACAAGAGTCTAGATCTCCTAGGTACACGGATTCACAAGCTCAGTTGAGTACTGATGCCGGAACAACCGGAGGGGGACCCACTTTGTGTGACCCTCAAGGACAGTTTGGAAATCCTGCCTTAGCTAACATCACGCCAGCTTTAGCCGCAGGTAACAGTCCTCAGACCGAGACTGGGGGACAGTATGAACGCCGTAGTGACACTGCTGTTCCTCAGGATCAACCTGAGACTGTATTAACGGGCATTCTCAGTGACCCCGGTGTTGTGAGAGGTGTTGCCCAACAACAACAAGTCCCGGACAGTGATTTATCACAGTCTAGGACACAAATTGATTCGGGTAGCAAAGCTTATGAATCTGAAACTGCTGGTGAGGGTATAACGCGAGGATCCGCAGGAAATCCTGAATCAGCTTCGCTGAATTTAGGTCACACTACAAATGTGCAAACAACTCCCGGGTTGGCTACTCCACCTCCTACCCAAACACAAAGAACACCAACACCTATTCAAACATCATCAACCACAACAAATCTTCCTACCAAAGATCAAGCATGTGAAGTTTTACTTGGCATTCTACGTTCGGAAGGGGATTTGTTGAATATGACTGAAAGGGGTGTGTTGAATGCTCTTGAGGTAAGAGAAAGAGAATTGGCTAACGAACAAAGAGTCAAAGCTTTGCAAGAACAAGTTGAAAAACAAAAGGCTAAATATGATGCGAACTTTGCTGCATTTGAGCTAAGGTTGTTAGCATTAGAATCTTGCCGACCGGCCTTGGTTGCTTCTAGACGGGATGATCCTGATTCTGATGATCACCCCGAGGGGGAGAACCAAGTAGACGGTCAAGCTAATATTAAAAATACTTCGGCAAGAGTTGATGTGAATGTTGAGGATGTGGTGATGCAAGAAAGAGCAGAGGGTGGAAATCAAGCTGAGAACGAAACTTTAGATGATGTGATTAAAAGAAGATTAGTTGACGTCTTTGGTGCTGATTCAGAAGTAGAAAGTGAAGACGAATATGAGAATGTTGAGGTTGATGAAGAAGAAGGTTTTGTTATTGAAGATGATATAGTTGAATATGCTGAAGGAGAAGCTGATATTGAGGCCATAAAGGATAATGTAATATTGGATGAGCCAGAGATAGTTGAAACTCCTGTGAACATAGAAGCTGTAGAGGAACCAATGTTTGAAGAATTTGCAGATCTTGATTACTTTGAAACAGGTTCTTCAAGCAGAATTGAAGTTGGAGAATCATCTGTTCGTGCTAGCTCAGCTCCACAGCATTACAATTTTAATGAATTTAACAATTTTGATGATCTGAGAAAGACTCTAGAAGCTGCAGTTCAGAACTTTAAGAAATCAACTTACAAACTGGTTTTGAGAGAGGCAATCATATCCGAGGAAGTTCTTCCTGATTATTTTCCAACTGATTTAACTGAAGAACAACTAAGATTTATTAATCGGGGATACTTCTTGAGGGATAGAGAAAGAATGGTTGCTCTCGGCATTAAACCTAAAGAAGCAGCTAAGAAATCGAGATATCTGGAGGAAAGGGCATATCCTATATTTTGTGGAGCAACTAAAGTCACTAAAACCAAGAGACCAGAGTTAGACTCGATGTACTTTAAGGAAGCAAGGCAAATAGAAGAATACACAGAGCTTCTTAAACTTACAAAACAATACAATCCAAAGTTGCTGGAAGAACAAAGAAATCATAAGATATTGGTGCTGATCAAAGTGGTATTGATTAAAAGAGTTACTATCTCTATTCCATGTTTTCATGTTAAAAGAGATAATAACAAGATCTACAGATTTACAGAAGCCCAATTCAAACTTTTGCCAGTTGATGACATTATCTTCCTCTACAACCATTTCCTGAATGCAATGCAAAGATACCGTGAAGATGTAATTGCTTTTGATGCTGTAAAAAGATACATGTCAAGTTGTATTCAATATGCTTCACTGGAAGATTTTCAAATAGGGTTTGAAGTTGTGAAGAGGAAGATAAATGTTCCATATCCAGATCAGAGTCTTTACACTGAAGACATTGAAAAACTCAGTATTGGTCATGTCATCGAAGAACCATCTTTTGGGGTTGTCTTTTAAATAGCCGAAAGAAGAAGATTTTCATTCGTATGGATGAACTTGCTTCTTATTCTGATGGAACATTGGAGTTTTGTAAAAATGTGTTGTTGTGCTTGAAAGAAGATGAGAAAGATGAAAAGAAAAGGGAAGTGTTTGATAAAGTAATCTCCAAGATCAATCAAAGGCTTGAGTACCGAGACAGCATTCGAATGATGAGAGAAGCAAAGAATGTTCAGAAGTCGAAGTATGTTGTTCGTCGGAAAGGAGGTTGCTGGATCAAGTACGAGCCTAGTCATCTACCAGGGACACATAACATTCCTCCAAGAAATTTTGAAGCTAATATGATTGTTCCAGATGACAGACCCGAAGGAGAAAATTGGTTCTGGCATCCAAATAAAGACAGACCGAATACTAGAGTTTGAAGATGGACAAAGACTGGATCTTTTTCACAAATCACTACTAAGGGGGAGATTGTTAGAAATATAAATGTAGTAGTTGATTTGTATCTTTTGTACTTACATTGTAAATGTTTAAGTATGGAAGTAGGCATATCGTAATATGTGTTTAGGTATATAAACCCCCTCCATAATTCAAAATGTAACCTTTCGATCACCTCATTTTTATGCTAACTAATCTTCCAGCCAAACACACTTTCTCTCTCTACTTTCTCTCTCTTAAAACCTCCATTGTTACACACACTTACACACACATAAGCTCGAATTCATCTCTTTACACATTCAACAATATGCGTGAAGAAAAATCTCCATGAGTCTGTCAGTCTGCTCATGTAGACTGTTCCCTTCCTGGATAGCTGGCCATGCTCATCCATAATTTCTGTGTGCCCCATCAATCTGCATACTTCCCTGAAATTTATACCAGAGGGAAGTTTGATGGGCAACTCATTCTGTTCAAAATAATTCAATTGTAGAACAGACCTGAGTAAACTAACAGAGAAATTCAAGGACCTGGTACCTCCCTTGAGAGTATAAGTAATTGATGAAGTTTCATCATTATAAATTGCAGAGTACCAGAATTCACATAGATAATTGTGGTACATCCTCCCTGGATTTAGGGTCATATAGAGGACATAAGAGAAAAAATGTATTTAATCTCCCAATAACGGATTGGGCATTATGAACAATGGAAAGTGAAAGTTTGGCTATCCAGTTATTCATATTTATCCTTATGGCCTTAGCTTCAAGAGTAATATGAGGTGCCTTTTCAATATTAGCAACCGGAGCATATTCTGCAGCAAGCAGATTTTTAGGAGAGTTAGATTATCTTGGTGCCATTTTATGATGAATAGATGAAGATGAAATTGAATATTTAGGGTTTTAATGAAGATTTGATGAAGAATTGAATGGAAATGGAGTAAATATGAGAGATGATTATGATTGGAAATTGAATGAAGGAATTTGAAAGATTTGGGAGTAAATATGTTCGAAGTAAATGCAAATGAAATTGAAAGTGGGTATATATAGGAGAGAGAGTGTGGAACTCAAACGGTTAATTTGAAATTATCAAATATAATTTTGATCGGGTTTTGAGATCCGCATTAATTACATCACATCACACATAAATGTGTGACGGTTTACAGCCACAAACAGTATCAAGTTGCACTTTTTGTCTTCCCAAGGTAAAAATACCATCATTTCTTTGAAAAGTTTACATGCTACGTAGATAATAAGATAAATATCAAGATAAATATCTTTTCAAAAATATTTTGCATACGTGGCACGCACAATGACCAAGTATTAAAAATATTATGACTGACACATCAATGCATCTGGAGGTTGACTGGACACTCCAGTATCACTGGTGGATTAGTCCAGTGAAGCATGCCCTAATGGTACACTGGAGGGACACTCCAGTAAAGTACCAGTGAAAACCATTTTGAAAGAGACTGGTAACCTCAAACATGCACGTCAACTAATACAGACAAATGAGAGGGACACATTTACAAGGAGACAAAAAGTCACCTCAAACATGCACTTCAACCTATCTAACCAGTGAGAGGGACACATTTACAAAGTACCAGTAATATTTTCTGAAGAATTTGTCCAGTGAGAAAATAAATAAATAAATTCCCCCTAAAAAATAAAACATTTTTAAGAACAAAAATATCTTTCAAGTCTTCCCCCCTGGAATGTTGATCCAGAAATCTATTAATGCAAAGATAGTACACAACGGCGTTCAATATCTGAGCAGTCATAAATTTTTAAATCTTTAAATCAAAGATCCTCAGTAGTACACAATGGCGTTCAATACCAAGGTTCCAGATTTAAGGGTTTAACATTCCCAACTCACCAACAAGATATTCAAAAGTTTTGACATCCAGAGGTTTAGTAAAAATGTCAGCGAGTTGTTTGTCCGTGGGAATAAAATGGAGTTCAATGTTGTTTTTCATAATATGATCACGAATGAAGTGATACCTGAGATCAATGTGCTTCGTCTTGGAGTGCATGACTGGATTGTTCGAGATAGCGATGGCACTTGTATTATCACAAAAGATTGGGGTCTTTGATTACTTAATACCATAATCAAGCAACTGGTTCTTCATCCAGAGTATCTGAGCACAACAACTGGCTGCATATAAGTATTCAGCTTCAGCAGTGGACAATGAAACTGAAGTTTGCTTCTTACTGGTCCAGCTGACCAGTTTGCCACCAAGGAAATGACATCCACCAATAGTGGATTTCCTGTCTATCTTAGAACCTGCATGATCTGAATCTGAATAACCCATTAGATCCATGCCTGAGCCTTTGGGATACCAAAGACCCAAACTGGGGACACCCTTAAGGTACTTCAATATGCGCTTTACAGCAAGCATATGAGATTCTTTTGGATTAGACTGATATCTGGCACATAAACATGTTGAAAACATATTATCTGGTCTACTGCAGTTAAATACATCAGTGAACCAACCATGCCTCTGTAGACAGTGGTGTTTACTGGTTTACCATCTGGATCTGAGTCCAGTGTCAGAGGTGCAGAAATTGGAGTTGGTTTAGATGGTGAAGAGTTCATATCAAATTTCTTTAAAAGATCTCTAACATATTTTTCTTGATTAATAAAAATACCATCTCTGGTCTGTTTAATCTGGAGTCCTAGAAAAAATGTTAATTCACCCATCAAACTCATTTCATATTCAGTTGACATTATTTTAGAAAATTTCTTGCACATGTTTTCATCAGTAGACCCAAAAATAATATCATCAACATAAATTTATACCATTAACAGATTACCTTTTTCATGAAGAATAAATAAGGTATTGTCAATTGCACCTCTTTTGAAACCATTTTTCAATAAATGTTTAGTCAGAGTGTCATACCGGGCACGTGGGGCTTGTCTAAGGCCATAAATCGCTTTGTCCAGACGATATACCCAATGTGGATGCTTTTCATCAACGAAACCTGGTGGTTGTCTGACATAAACTTCTTCTTCAAGCTTTCCATTCAAGAAAGCACTCTTTACATCCATCTGGTAGACCTTGAACTGATGATGAGCAGCGAATGCTAAAAATATTTTGATCGCTTCAAGTCTAGCCACTAGAGCAAATGATTCATCAAAATCGACATCTGACTGGCAGTAACCTTGTGCTACCAGTCTGGCCTTGTTTCTGATTACGTGGCCATCTTCATCTACCTTGTTCCTGAAGACCCATCTGGTTCCAATTGGTTTTTTCTTTCCAACTGGGAAAGGAACCAGGTACCAAACCTTGTTCCTTTCAAACTGGTGAAGCTCTTCTTGCATAGCAGTCACCCAGCTTGGATCTTCCATAGCCTCATCAATCTTCTTTGGTTCATTCAGTGATAAGAAACTGACATATAAGCATTGATCACTGGAGGCTCTTCTGGTATGAACTCCTCTACTGGAGTCACCTATGAACTGATCGATAGGATGAGCTTTTGTCCATCTGGAGTACTGACCAGGATTGTTACTGACAACAATATCAGTGCAAGAGTTCAGTTGAGTTTCAGGATGAGGATCCTGGTAAACTATTTCAACATCTTCATCTGAATCAGTAAGATCACGATTTGCATCATGAAATTCTTCATTGGAAGGCATTTCCTGAAGTACTAGTTCAGTTTGAAAATTTTCATATGAAAACATTTCAGGAATAGTTTCAACTGATACTGATACTGGGGGAGTAGTACGTACATCTGATCCAATAACAAGTTCATTGGGTAGTTTGAAACTTATTGAAGGATAAAAAGGTGTACAACTGGGGATCTTCTTCTTACGAACTGGTTCCAAGTCAGAATGACTGGAAACTTCTTCAGGTGAATCTTTGCAGTTAATGGGATCAGATTCACCGAAGATAATTGGAATTACTGGGGGAAAATCAAGGGCATGCTTTTTATTGATTGCTTTATTTGATTCATCAAAAGTAACATGTATGGACTCTTGTACCTTCTCCAGTCTCTTGTTGTAGACTCTGAAGGCTTTGCGAATGGCTGAATATCCGAAGAAATATCCTTCATAAGCTTTGGCATCAAATTTGCCTAACTGAGTGGAGTCGTTCAGGATGTAAACTGGACATCCAAAAACGTGAAAATAACCAATATTTGGTTTTCTATTTCTCAATATTTCAAAGGAAGTCTTCTTGTGTCGCTTCACGTACACTGATTGTGAGTCCCAAATGTAGATGATTAACTAAACCCGACTGGCAAGCACAACTAATCTTGATGGACAAGTTAAGTTTACGATCCAGATATGGATAACATGAAGCAATTAACTTAAAGTAAATAACAAGAACTAAATGGCTGAAACTATATAAGATATATATATGTATAATCAAGTATGTAGCATTGAGACACGTTGTTTCCTTTCTAATGTATTTGATTTATTGATATATATAAACAAATACAAGGATTTTTGCGGAACAAAGATAAACACCCAAGTGTAAATATCTAAACAATCCTGAAAAACAAGTGATCTAAATAATTTGGAAATACTCGTAAGTTTACTTAGAGTATATCTCACAAGTTGCAATGCTAAAGTTTCAAGTTGTTTGCAAGTTGTGAGAAGACTTTGTATTTATAGACCAAGTCCATGATGATGTGGACAAGATCGTATAAATGTGGTTGTGAGCATTTAAGGAATTAAACCTAATTCCTTGCATGCTCATACTAGGAAGAGTATATAAGTCAGTTGATGTGACTTATAGTACTATGTTCCAAACCCATACTTTTACCTTGTACCTTTTATTAATAGATAAATTTATTAACTGGGTAAAGGTATGTAAAGTAAAAAGTCTTCCTCGTAATCAGTGTAAAGTGTTGTTAATACTTTATACTGAGATGCTTCAGTCTTCGATCTGGTAGAATCACTCTTTGCTCGCTTCTGAGATGATTCTCTTCTTCATACTTCAGTCTTTGACTTCAGAATGAATGCTTCAGATTTGCCTTGATCTGAACTGAAGTGAAGCTTCAGTGAAGGAATTCTGAGATACCTCAGAATTCTGTACAAACGTCTTCACTAAACTTCAAGCTATTTCTGAACAAATTATACTTGGTCGATTTCCGACCTAACAAATTCCCCCTATTTGTTCTGAAATAGTGCATGCATCTCAGACTTCTATCTATACATGTTTGTAAGTCTGAAATGCAAGTTTTTGTTTAAGTCGTAAAAATTTTCTAAGTACATCTTATAGATCATTGATGTCTCAGAATTTTACTTGTGGTTTTCTAACTTAAACCTACCATCTACTTATTTGTTACAATTTGCAACATATATATACAAACTGAAATGTTTGTTACAAATGTAAATATATTACAAGTACATGATAAACTGAAAAGAAACTACTTCTTGGCAGGCCTTGAACCAGAAGGTGCCTCAGTAGGTTTTCTCTTCAGTGGGGAATGATCCTTCTTTGCAAACAATCTTCCTTCAATTTCTACCTTGGCCTGCATCTTTTGTTGTATTCTAGCTAACCATGCACCAATCAAGGTAGATTTAGGCTTCTCTTTCAGAATCTGGATCATCTCCCTATGCTCAGAAATCCCAAACTCGTGCACTGAAACCTGATGGTATTCTTCAGCTGCCCTTCCTTCTCTTTTAATAACCAAGTCAAAAAGATTCAATCCATCAGCTTTTGTTACTTCCATATCAATTATTTTGGCTGAATGAGATCGATGCTTCATATAATGCTCATATTGGTCTCTTTCATGTTTTCTTTCAATTTCAGAAGCATCATCAGACATTGGTTTGAAGGTAGAAAGATCAGCATCACAAACACTCTTTCTTGATGATCTTGGTCCAGTCACTTTGGGCTTAATGGTTGGTATGAGCAACTCTTTCTCAACTTTCAGAACTTCGGCCAGAATATCCTTCCTTTTGATCGCCATTTCTTTTTCTCTATTTTTCTTTAAGTCTTCAATGGACAACTTAAAGGTCAGACTTTCTAACTTTTATTCCAGAGGAGAGTAGTTCATCCCACACTCATATTCAAGCATATCAACAATGGCCTTTTGTACTCTTGGATCATTTTTGATTTTTAAATACCTTTCCAATGATAAACCAAGAGCTGCAGCATCTATATGATCCAGGGTCCCCATCTTCAGATGTTGTTCCCTTTCTCTTTCTTTGTTTTCCCTCCACATAATAAATTGATTGGAAACCTGCTTTTGCAATGCTTCCAATTTCTTACTATCAGCCTCAAGATCATGCAAGGGATAACCATGTTCATCCACATTCTCACCTACAATGATTCCAGAACCCTTAGAGCTTTTCTTTGGTTCTTCTACTTCTTGAGCCTTGCCTTTGCCCTTATCTTTCTTCTGAGCTTGTTCCTCAGTTTGCTTCTTGGTTGCTTTGATCATTTCTTGAGTACTAGCCAGCAAACCAATAGGCACACCACTTCCCCCTTTGGGAATCTCTGAAGGCATCTTAGCATAAAGGTCAATTGAAGTTTTAATTGCCTTCAGTGGTTCCCAACTTTGTTGTTCTAGGCAATCACAAATACCCTTTGCCATTGTAGCAAACTGAGCCCTTAATCTGAATGAAGAATTAAGGTTCAGTGCTTCTTGATCTTTTAAGTCTTTCAACATCCTTCTATCTTCTTCAGTGAAAGAAGCAGGGGGAGGAGGAGCAATAACAGTTTCTTTCTTCAGAAAAGTTAGAATTTCATCTAACTGTTTAGACTGATTCTGAACTGAACCTTCAAGCTTGGACACTGAATCTCTTACTTCATTTACAGCCTTGTCCACTTTGTAATTGGTGTCTTTGGTCAGTTCAGCAATCATCAATCTAACTTCTGCACCAACCTTTTCAGAAATGGAGTCTGAAATCTGAGCAGTTAAATTCTGAGTTAGCTCAGACTTCAGATTATCCAAAATACCAACACTTATAGAAGCCCCAAGTTCTTTCTCATTTATACTGGGCTTCTGAACCAACTCATTTACTTCTCTTCCAATAGCCATAAAGTCTTGCTTCAACAATTGAACACAAGAGGTCAAATTTGCAACGACCGAAGCTTGCACATCTCTCTTTGTTAATCTGAAGGCTTCTCTGATTGCAGAGCTCACCTTGTTGCAAGTCATCACTAGCTCATTTAGCTTCCCAACTACTAGTCCTTCATTTCCAGCGACCATGGTTAACTCAGTTCCAAGAAACATCTGAGCACCTTTCATATCAGCCACAGAACTAGTATTGGCAGTTAGAGACTTGGTTAAATCCTCCACCCTAAGAATAAGGCTTTGGACTTCAGTTTGTGTTTTTTCTAACTGTGCTTCCACATTCAAAGGTGGTGGCGGTTGTGCAGAAGCAGGAGCAACAAATGGTAGTTTACCAAGCCCTTTCAGTACTTTATTCATTTGTAAATCAGTTGGACTCTCAGATTCTGTCTCAGAACTCCAAGTCCTTCTCTATTGGGGCATCATAATTGATAGGCGGTGGGATGTTGTGAATTTGGGGGTGAAGAAATTGAAGTGACGGAGTGAAAGTGGGATCGGTGACGTAAGCAGGAGTGGTGCCTGGTGGAAAAATGGATGTTGATGAGATGGAGGTGGTGGAACATAAGGATCATTTTCTTGAATTTGGATTTCTGGGGGAGGAGGAGGGGCGTTTGCGAGGATGGTGGCTGGCTCAGAATCGGATTGATTCGCCTCCAATAATCCCTCGTCAAACTCAAAATCAGCAAGAGAATCAAGATTCTCCTGAGGTAGCTCATCGTCATCCCAGAAAGCATTCACTTTTACAATCTGGTCAGATATGCTCTGGTTTGGGTCACTAGTACCCGCACCAGTTTCTGGTTCAACATCTGCAGAAGCAGGTGCATCGTTACCAGATTTAACGATTGTCTCAACCTTATCTTTAGGTCGACTAACGGGTCCCACATTCTTTTGTGGCCCACTTAGTGACCTTTCTGAACCAGCTAGTGTGGCTGAAACAGTTTTATTAAATACCTGAAGCATAGCAGAAGAGAGTTCAGGCTCATTTTCAGTAGTGGATGCCTTTAAAAAATCTCTGCTGTATTCTGGTACTGAAGCTTCAGGTCCAGCTTGATTATATTCTTCACCAAGAATATCTATGAAACACAAGCTCAGAAATCTTGGAAAGGCGATATGCAGACTTCTCTTTCCTTTTAATTTTGTAATAAGCTGAGAAAAGAGAATCTCAGCAAAGTCTGCTTGTATCCCATTCCAAATATAATACCCCATCTCAACTTGGGGTAAAGAAAGTTGGTTCAACCCTCCATGGTTGCCACCAAGACTTTCCACAATCTGGGTCCAGAAGAACCTCCAGCAATTGCCAAATCCAGACATAAAAATGTGTCCGGAGGTCTTCAAATTACCATCAGCATCCTCCATATCGCCATGACCGGTGGCGACTAGAACCTCCCTGAAATTGACTCCTTTGAGTCTTTTAGCAAACACCTGGGAAGGTTCGAGGTAGTTCAGATGAAGGGAATTTCTGAACCCCTCAAGAGTGATAACACACTGCTTGGTGCCTTCATTGAGAGTGAAGGAGATGGATTGTTCATCTTTGCTCACCACAGCAGTATACCAGAATTCAAGCAAGTATCGATGATACAATGCCTGAGGATTTGCGGTCAGAGCATAATGGAAAGGGGATTTCTCCCAAAAATCATTGATTCTTCCCATTAACGTTTTAGATTTCACATTTAATTGAGCTAAAAAATTGCTCATGTTAAATCAGATTTGAGACGGAGTGAAATTCTTTGGCCAAGTGGCAGATGTTTTCACATCATTTGATGGAGTGTATACAAAATTTATGAGCGATTTATGTTGCGAAGAAGATGATGATTTAGACATTTTAAGAATCGAAAGATGAAAGTGAAAGGAATATGAGGAGTTAAGGAACTTGAGAGTGAATAAGAGAGAGTTTGATGATTGGAAAGTAAATGAAAAACGAAGTAAATGAAAGAATGAGAAAGGAATTTGAATTTAAGATGAAATATAAAATGATTTTCCAATTAAAAACAATTTCTGGGGTCAAGTCATCATTTAATGCAGAGACGTTTGAGTGGCCCCACCTTGCAACACTTTTTCAGAAAAAGTACTCATTTCTTTCTCTTTTACGGCGCAACTTGTGTGATACATAGGCATGACCAACGTAAGTTGAAAACATAGTATGTAGTTGGTCACGTGTACACACAATTGACCAAGTATCATAAAAATATCTTGAAAAGATTGTTGTATTTCAGTGATGACTAAACAAATTCTGAGCATGGTCAGTTCCAAAGAGATCTGAGCCATCTCAATTAATAAAATTTAACTGAAATATTTTTGATTTTCTGAAGTGCTTCAGTTAAATACATTTTTCTGAGCAAAAAGGTTCCCCCTCAAAAATGAAGGTTTATTTTAACGTTTGAAAAATATTTAACATTCCCCCTGAAGTGATGATCCATGAATTAATAAGTGCCAAGGTAGTATCACAAAGGCGTTCGATAGCTAGGCGAGCAAAATCTACATGGATCGCTCAAACTGGTGAACCAGATCAGTGTCACTGAGGCGTTCATAACAAGATTACCAGTCTAAGGATTTAACATGCCCAACTCACTGACTAGATGTTTAAAGGTTTTGACATCTAAAGGTTTTGTAAAAACATCAGCGAGTTGCTTATCAGTGGGAATAAAGTGCAATTCAATATCTCCTTTCAGAATATGATCACGAATGAAATGATACCTGAGGTCGATGTGCTTGGTTTTCGAGTGCATCACAGGATTGTGAGATATGGCAATGGCACTAGTGTTATCACAAAAGATTGGAGTCTTTGTGTAAGTAACACCATAATCAGTCAGCTGGTTTTTCATACATAGAATCTGAGCACAACAACTTGCTGCAGAAATATACTCAGCTTCTGCAGTGGATAGTGATACTGCAGTCTGCTTCTTACTGGTCTAGCTTACTAATTTGCCACCAAGGAAATGACACCCACCAGTGGTACTTTTCCTGTCTATCATGCAACCTGCATGATCAGAATCTGAATAACCCATTAGATCTAGACTGGAGCCTTTGGGATACCAAAGACCCAATCTGGGGACACCCTTAAGGTATCTGAAGATCCTTTTAACAGCATTTGCATGTGCTTCTCAGGGATCAGACTGAAATCTAGCACAAAGGCATGTTGCAAACATTATGTCTGGTCTACTTGCAGTTAAATACATCAGTGAACCAACCATACCACGATATTTTGTATGGTCCACTGGTTTTCCATGTGGATCAGAATCCAAAGTTAATGGAGCAGAAATAGGAGTATCTTTTGATGAGACTGAATCAAATTGATATTTCTTTAATAAATCTCTGACATATTTTTCCTGGTTTATGAAAATACCATCTTCAGTTTGTTTTACTTGAAGTCCCAGAAAATATGTCATTTCACCCATCATACTCATTTCATACTCAAAAGACATGATTTTAGAAAAAATTTCACACATCTTCTCATTTGTAGAACCAAACACAATATCATCAACATAAATTTGTACTAAAAGGATATCACTTTTATCATGCAATATGAACAAAGTGTTATCAATTGCACCACGTTTAAAACCATTTTTAAGAAGATGTTTAGTAAGAGTATCATACCAGGCTCTGGGTGCTTGTCTCAGACCATATAAGGCTTTGTTCAGTCTGTACACCCAATGTGGTTTTTCTTCATTGATGAACCCTGGTGGTTGATACACATAAACGACTTCTTCTAGTTCTCCATTCAGGAATGCACTTTTGACATCCATTTGATAGACTTTAAATTGATGATGAGCTGCGAAAGCTAAGAATATTCTGATAGCTTCAAGTCTAGCAACTGGTGCAAAAGTTTCATCAAAATCTATTCCCTCTTCTTGTGCATATCCTTTTGCAACAAGTCTTGCTTTGTTTCTTATGATGTGACCAACTTCATCCATCTTGTTTCTGAAGACCCATCTTGTCCCAATTGGTTCCTTCTTCAGGTTACTGGGACAAGGAACGAGTTCCCATACATCGTTTCTTTTAAACTGGTTGAGCTCATCTTGCATGGCTTCAACCCAGCTTGGGTCTTGCATAGCCTCGTCAATCTTCTTGGGTTCAATTAGAGATAAGAAGCTGACGTTTAAGCATTGATCACTTGTGGCTCTTCTGGTCTGAACCCCTCTACTGGACTCTTCAATAATTTGCTCGATTGGATGTGCTTTTGTCCATTTAGAGTATTGACCAGGATGAATACTGATATCAGTGCAAGAACTTCTCTGAGTAACTTTAGGAGGAGCGTCAGAAAATACATTTTTAGCTTCTTCTTCTTCCTGCAGATCATGACTTGCATCATGAAATTCTTCAGAATGAGGTTGCTCAGTGGAGCCTGATATCAGAGGAGAAGCAGTATGTACATCTGATCCAATAGTCAGTTCAGAAGGTAGTTTGAAACTGACTGGAGGATAAAATGGAATGTTGCTAGGTTTGTTTAATACTGGTTCTGAACGGAGATGTTCAGAAGCATGTTCAGGTGACTGTTCAGTTTCAGCAATAGGATCAGAATCACCAAAACTTATTGGACTTTCTGAGGGTGGTACAGGAATGGAATTTTTAAAAATTGCAGAATTGGATTCATCAAAGGTAACATGAATTGACTCATCAACCTTTTCAAGTCTCTTGTTAAAGACTCTAAAGGCTTTGCGATTTGATGAATATCCTAGGAAGTATCCTTCATCAGCTTTTGTATCAAATTTTCCAAGCTGACTTGAATCATTCAGAATGTATACTGGATACCCAAATACATGGAAGTATCCAATATTAGGCTTTCTATTTCTGAGTACTTCATAGGAGGTCTTTTTGTGTCTTTTGACATAAACAGATCTGTTTTGAGTGTAGCATGCAGTTGCAACAGCTTCAGCCCAGAAATTCTTGGGAAGACCTAATTCATTCAACATACTTCTAGCAGCTTCAATCAGCGTACGATTCTTTCTTTCTACAACACCATTCTGCTCTGGTGTGTGTGCTGAGGAGAAGTTCTGAGATATGCCAGTTTCAGTGCAGAAGGACTCCAGAGTAGCATTTCTGAATTCAGTGCCATTGTCACTTCTGAGCTGACAAAATTTTCGCTTGTGCTTGAGCTCAATTTGTTTGATGAGAGCAATGATTTCAGCAGCAGCTTCACTTTTGGCCCTGAGGAAAATCACCCAGCAGTATCTTGAATATTCATCAACGATAACAAGGGTGTACTTCTTTCCTGCTCTGGTCTGAACATTCACTGGTCCAAAAAGGTCCATGTGAAGCATATGAAGAGGTTCAGTTATACTAAAGCTTTGCTTTGTCTTGAATGAAGCTCTTTTCTGCTTACCCATTTCACAACCTGGACATGGCTTGTCTTTATTGAAAGACATAGAGGGTATCCCATCAACAAGTTGTTTTCTAGACAACTTATTGATGTTCTTGAAGTTCAGATGGGATAATCTCTTGTGCCATAGCCAGTTTGTGTCTTCATCTGCCTTTGAATAGAAACATTGTTCAGAGGTAGAAGGATTCATATCAATGACATAAATGTTTCCCTTCATTGGTGCAATCAGTACCACCTTTCCATCTCTGTTGAATATGGTGCCTTGTGAAATATCAAATAAAACCTTGAAGCCATCATCACACAGTTGACTGACACTGATCAGGTTATATTTCAAACCGTTCACATATGCAACACGTGTGAATTTGACTTGACCATTATTCACCACACCATATCCCTCAGTTTTCCCATTACCATCATTTCCAAAAACTATTGAGGGCCCCTCTTGCACCCTATATTCCTCTAGCAGGGTCTGATAACCAGTCATGGTTCGGCCAGCAGCACTGTCCAGAAACCATATATTCTTCTTTCGGTCTCCCTGCACACAAACAAAGATTAGTTCTTTTTGGGAACCCATCTTTGGATGGGTTCACTAGACTCTCTCTTAGCAGTCTCAGATTTCTTTGGTTCATAAGGAACAGAAGGATCAAAGGGGATTTCAGTCATTATTTCAGATGACAGAAAAATAGTTGGTTTGATGGGGTTTTCAACCTTTTTCTTTTCAGATTTCTTCTTGGTTTGCTTAGAAAAAGGTTTTGTGTTTTGTTTAGGTTGAAGAGGAGGAGTTTCAACATTTTTTAAACGTGCATTACAGCTCTGCACTTGTCTAGCCAATAGTTGAAATTGACTTTCTAACCTTAACAAAATTGATTCTTCATTAGACATCTGAGCCTTACCTGAATCTGAGGTAGATGGCTCAGTGGGGGAGAAATTTTTCTTCTTCTTTAGGTCTTTAGAAACCTTAGATGAAGTCTGAGGAATGGCTTTTTGGATTTAGCCTTCCTTTCTGAAACAGTTGTCTGAGCTGTTTCAGATTTACCCTCAGATTGTTCCTGGGCTTTATTAGTTACAGTTTTCTGCTTGCCAACTTTAGGAAAAATGATTTCAGGTTTTATTTCCTTTGGAAGAGCATCTAAATCAGTGATTATAGATGCCAAATGAAGATCACCAAAACTTATTGGACTTTCTGAGGGTGGTACAGGAATGGAATTTTTAAAAATTGCAGAATTGGATTCATCAAAGGTAACATGAATTGACTCATCAACCTTTTTCTTTTCAGATTTCTTCTTGGTTTGCTTAGAAAAAGGTTTTGTGTTTTGTTTAGGTTGAAGAGGAGGAGTTTCAACATTTTTTAAACGTGCATTACAGCTCTGCACTTGTCTAGCCAATAGTTGAAATTGACTTTCTAACCTTAACAAAATTGATTCTTCATTAGACATCTGAGCCTTACCTGAATCTGAGGTAGATGGCTCAGTGGGGGAGAAATTTTTCTTCTTCTTTAGGTCTTTAGAAACCTTAGATGAAGTCTGAGGAATGGCTTTTTGGATTTAGCCTTCCTTTCTGAAACAGTTGTCTGAGCTGTTTCAGATTTACCCTCAGATTGTTCCTGGGCTTTATTAGTTACAGTTTTCTGCTTGCCAACTTTAGGAAAAATGATTTCAGGTTTTATTTCCTTTGGAAGAGCATCTAAATCAGTGATTATAGATGCCAAATGAAGATCACCAAAACTTATTGGACTTTCTGAGGGTGGTACAGGAATGGAATTTTTAAAAATTGCAGAATTGGATTCATCAAAGGTAACATGAATTGACTCATCAACCTTTTCAAGTCTCTTGTTAAAGACTCTAAAGGCTTTGCGATTTGATGAATATCCTAGGAAGTATCCTTCATCAGCTTTTGTATCAAATTTTCCAAGCTGACTTGAATCATTCAAGATTAGACTTGTCAATAGAAGCGCTGGAAGCAAAAGGTTTGCCAGATCGATTTGATTTGGCCTTAAAACGATTGAACGTTTTAGCCAGCATGGCAACCAGATCATCATTGTCATCCTCATTACAGTCATGAGTAACATTAGCAGAGACACCAGTTTTTAACATTTCAGAAACCATCTTCTTCATCGAGTCAAAGATGTCACTCTCAGAAGATAGTAGAGCAGTATTATGTGGTTCAGAATACTGAACCATACCAGAACTGGTAGAAACATGGTTTTTGGCATCTTGCTCAGCCAAAGCTCTCTCAGCTTTGTTTTCTTCAGTATATTTGAAGGCTCCATAAAGGGAAGCAAGAGTGTGACTGTGCAAAGTTTTTCCTTGTCTCAAAACCAAGATTAGTTCTTTTTGGGAACCCATCTTTGGATGGGTTCACTAGACTCTCTCTTAGCAGTCTCAGATTTCTTTGGTTCATAAGGAACAGAAGGATCAAAGGGGATTTCAGTCATTATTTCAGATGACAGAAAAATAGTTGGTTTGATGGGGTTTTCAACCTTTTTCTTTTCAGATTTCTTCTTGGTTTGCTTAGAAAAAGGTTTTGTGTTTTGTTTAGGTTGAAGAGGAGGAGTTTCAACATTTTTTAAACGTGCATTACAGCTCTGCACTTGTCTAGCCAATAGTTGAAATTGACTTTCTAACCTTAACAAAATTGATTCTTCATTAGACATCTGAGCCTTACCTGAATCTGAGGTAGATGGCTCAGTGGGGGAGAAATTTTTCTTCTTCTTTAGGTCTTTAGAAACCTTAGATGAAGTCTGAGGGAATGGCTTTTTGGATTTAGCCTTCCTTTCTGAAACAGTTGTCTGAGCTGTTTCAGATTTACCCTCAGATTGTTCCTGGCTTTATTAGTTACAGTTTTCTGCTTGCCAACTTTAGGAAAAATGATTTCAGGTTTTATTTCCTTTGGAAGAGCATCTAAATCAGTGATTATAGATGCCAAATGAAGATCACCAGACTCATATGCTGCTCTTTGTGATGCAAAAGTATTTTTAATTGCAGCATCTGGCCTTGGTGCTTTCATCCAAGATTTAATAATTGCTTGTTCTTTTTCAAGGATGGATTTTAATTCTTCCTTTTCCAATTCTAAAGTTGCAACCATAGACTGATAACTTTTTAGAGCCAATTGAACATCTTTCAGTTCTTTTAGTCTGGCATGACTGGCGTTCAGTTCAGAAGCATTATTTTCAAACATTTTTAGGCTTTCTGAACGCACTGTCTCTACAAAAGAGATGTCAGCCTCTAAAAGAACCAAAAGGTCCAGTTTGTGTTCCTCATTATTTTCAAAGCCAAAATTACTAACCTTTTTCATTACAATATCCACCCAGCGACCAGATTCAACATCGGATTTGACCAAATGACCTTGATCTTCTTGTGCCATGAAACACATGTCCCTAACTTCTTCTTCATCATCAGATGATTCATCAGAATCTTCCCATTTTTCAGTTTTGGCAATCATACAACTGTTGCTAGAGTTGTCTTGTGCCAGAAGAGCCATATGTGCCTTTAACTTCTTGTATTTGGCCTTATAGCTGTCATCAGATTTCTGAAAAATAGAATGGTTAGGAGCAGATTGTGATGATGATGGTTGACTAGATCTGCATTCCTTCATGAAATGTCCTTTCTTGCCACATTTAAAGCATTCAAGATTAGACTTGTCAATAGAAGCGCTGGAAGCAAAAGGTTTGCCAGATCGATTTGATTTGGCCTTAAAACGATTGAACGTTTTAGCCAGCATGGCAACCAGATCATCATTGTCATCCTCATTACAGTCATGAGTAACATTAGCAGAGACACCAGTTTTTAACATTTCAGAAACCATCTTCTTCATCGAGTCAAAGATGTCACTCTCAGAAGATAGTAGAGCAGTATTATGTGGTTCAGAATACTGAACCATACCAGAACTGGTAGAAACATGGTTTTTGGCATCTTGCTCAGCCAAAGCTCTCTCAGCTTTGTTTTCTTCAGTATATTTGAAGGCTCCATAAAGGGAAGCAAGAGTGTGACTGTGCAAAGTTTTTCCTTGTCTCAAAACCAAGATTAAGTTTTCCCATTTGGAAGGTAAAATGTCACAAAATTTTTCCAACAAAATTTCTTTATCTTTGGTTACACCCAGGGCTTTCAGTTGATTTACTAGATTTGTAAATCTGATGTAAGTTTGAGTTAAGGATTCCCCAGGGATAACAAAGAAAGACTCATATCTTTTGTTTAAAGCAACTTTTCTTGTGACAATTGTCTCATTTGTGCCTTCAAACTGTGTCATTAGTTCCTCCCACATTAATTTGGAATTTTCAAGTAAAACAAGAGTGGGCATTAGGGTTTCAGGAACTGCATATAAAATCATATTTTGTAGCTTAGTGTCCAGGTCTACAAGTCTATGATCTTCCTCAGACCAATGATCCTTCTCCTTAGGTGACTGCCTAGGAGTCCCATCGGTATTTCTGACAACAGTAGAAGCATTCATGGGGACAAAGGGTCCTTCTTTTAAGATATCGGGCAAATGTCTTTCAACACCAGCAATATACTTTAGCATGCAAGCTTTCCATGTTTGAAAGTTTTCACTGTTCCCATCAAACTTGGGAACAAGATTGTTTGGAAAGTGTACGTGTACATTGTGAGATGGTATATTGTTGTTGATGACAGGGGGTGGAGTAGTGTTATTAGGGTCAGGACGTTCTTGTTGAAAGTCAGCCATCTATGTAGATCAAAGGTTAATGAATTGATATAATTCAACCTTAATGGCTCTGATACCAATTGTGAGTCCCAAATGTAGATGATTAACTAAACCCGACTGGCAAGTACAACTAATCTTGATGGACAAGTTACGTTTACGATCCAGATATGGATAACAAGAAGCAATTGACTTAAAGTAAATAACAAGAACTAAATGGCTGAAACTATATAAGATATATATATGTATAATCAAGTATGTAGCATTGAGACACGTTGTTTCCTTTCTAATGTATTTGATTTATTGATAAATATAAACAAATACAAGGATTGTTGCGGAACAAAGATAAACACCCAAGTGTAAATATCTAAACAATCCTGAAAAACAAGTGATCTAAATAACTTGGAAATACTCGTAAGTTTACTTAGAGTATATCTCACAAGTTGCAATGCTAAAGTTTCAAGCTGTTTGCAAGTTGTGAGAAGACTTTGTATTTATAGACCAAGTCCATGATGATGTGGACAAGATCGTACAAATGTGGTTGTGAGCATTTAAGGAATTAAACCTAATTCCTTGCATGCTCATACCAGGAAGAGTATATAAGTCAGTTGATGTGACTTATAGTACTATGTTCCAAACCCATACTTTTACCTTGTACCTTTTATTAATAGATAAATCTATTAACTGGGTAAAGGTATGTAAAGTAAAAAGTCTTCCTCGTAATCAGTGTAAAGTGTTGTTAATACTTTATACTGAGATGCTTCAGTCTTCGATCTGGTAGAATCACTCTTTGCTCGCTTCTGAGATGATTCTCTTCTTCATACTTCAGTCTTTGACTTCAGAATGAATGCTTCAGATTTGCCTTGATCTGAACTGAAGTGAAGCTTCAGTGAAGGAATTCTGAGATACCTCAGAATTCTGTACAAACGACTTCACTAAACTTCAAGCTATTTCTGAACAAATTATACTTGGTCGATTTCCGACCTAACACTGATCGATTATGGGTGTGGCAAGCAGTTGCAATTGCTTCAGCCCAGAAACTGGTAGGAAGACCAGATTCAGCTAGCATACTCCTGGCAGCTTCTATCAGCGTTTGATTTTTCCTTTCTACCACTCCATTCTGCTCTGGAGTGCGTGCTGATGAGAAGTTCTTGGAGACGCCAGTGTCAGTACAGAATTTCTCCAGAGTTGCATTCTGGAATTCTGTGCCATTGTCACTTCTTAACTGACACACCTTTCGCTTATGCTTCAGTTTAATCTGCTTGATAAGAGAGATGATTTCAGCAGCAGCTTCATTTTTAGACCTGAGAAAGACCACCCAACAATATCTGGAGAATTCATCTACGATCACCAGGGTGTATCTTTTACCAGCACGAGTCTGAACATTCACTGGACCAAAGAGGTCCATATGAAGCATGTGAAGTGGTTCAGTAATGCTGAAGTTCTGTCTGGTCTTGAAACTGGCTGTCCAACCTTAACAAAATAGATTCTTCAGATGAAACCTGAGCCTTTCAAGTTGACTGGACTTTTGGCTTAGGAAGGGAATTGTTCTTTTTCCTTTGAACCTGGGGTTCATTAGAAACAGTTTGAGGCAAAGGTTTATGCTTATTGACCTTTTTAACTGGAGCAGTCATCTGGGATGCTCCAGTCTTCACCTCCAAAAATTGAGCTGGTATTATACAAGATTTTGGGGTAGAAGGTTCATCATATATGGTACTAGGTTTAACCTTCTCTGGTAACCGGTCAATTACTGGTATTAATGCTGCAACATGAGTATTTCCATCCAGATATGCACGTTTTTGGGATGGAAATTGGTTTACTCCAGCATCATATGGCTTTCTTGTTTCAAGTCATGATTGAATAACCTGTTTTTCTTTTTGCAAAATTATTTCCAGGTCATGTTTTTCTTGAACCAGTTGTTCAGTTACCAAAACTTGTGCTTGAAATGCCAGTTCAATATCTTGAAGTTCTTTTAATTTTGATTTAAAGCAGCTATTTCAGAGGAATCTGTTTCTAAGCCATTTAGACTGTCAAATCTAACAGTTTCCACAAAAATTAAATCAGAATTTAGAGCTTCAGCAATGTCCAATTTAAGTTCAGGATCAGTTTCATTATCATAATCACTAACCTTTTTAATAACAATGTCTACCCATCGACCAGATGTGACATCATCCTTCACCAAATGCTCTTGATCTGCAAGAGCCATAAAACAACAGTCTTTTTCCTCTTCTTCATCGACTGACGAATCATCAGAGGGAACCCATGCTTCTTTCGATTGCCCAGCACATCCACCAGATATATCAGTTAGATTTGGGAACCCATCGACTGATGGGTTCACTGGATCCTCCCTTATGGATCCCTGGGGGTATCTGGTTGAGTTCACTTTCTTCAACAGTAGTTTTTGTTGAAAACACTACTGGAGTTGATAGTTTAGAAACCTTTTTCTTTTTCTCAATTAAAGGAATATTTTTCTCTTTCTTAGAAAAAGGTTTGGTATTTTGTATAGGGCCAGATGAAGTACCCTCAAAGTTGTTTAATATTGAATGACAGCTTTGAACCTGACGCGCCAGTAGTTGAAACTGGCTGTCCAACCTTAACAAAATAGATTCTTCAGATGAAACCTGAGCCTTTCAAGTTGACTGGACTTTTGGCTTAGGAAGGGAATTGTTCTTTTTCCTTTGAACCTGGGGTTCATTAGAAACAGTTTGAGGCAAAGGTTTATGCTTATTGACCTTTTTAACTGGAGCAGTCATCTGGGATGCTCCAGTCTTCACCTCCAAAAATTGAGCTGGTATTATACAAGATTTTGGGGTAGAAGGTTCATCATATATGGTACTAGGTTTAACCTTCTCTGGTAACCGGTCAATTACTGGTATTAATGCTGCAACATGAGTATTTCCATCCAGATATGCACGTTTTTGGGATGGAAATTGGTTTACTCCAGCATCATATGGCTTTCTTGTTTCAAGTCATGATTGAATAACCTGTTTTTCTTTTTGCAAAATTATTTCCAGGTCATGTTTTTCTTGAACCAGTTGTTCAGTTACCAAAACTTGTGCTTGAAATGCCAGTTCAATATCTTGAAGTTCTTTTAATTTTGATTTAAAGCAGCTATTTCAGAGGAATCTGTTTCTAAGCCATTTAGACTGTCAAATCTAACAGTTTCCACAAAAATTAAATCAGAATTTAGAGCTTCAGCAATGTCCAATTTAAGTTCAGGATCAGTTTCATTATCATAATCACTAACCTTTTTAATAACAATGTCTACCCATCGACCAGATGTGACATCATCCTTCACCAAATGCTCTTGATCTGCAAGAGCCATAAAACAACAGTCTTTTTCCTCTTCTTCATCGACTGACGAATCATCAGAGGGAACCCATGCTTCTTCAGTGGTTGCTATCATGCATTTATTATTATCTTCCATTTGTTTAGACAAGAGAGCAATTTGAGCCTTAAGCTTTTTGTATTTCAACTTATAGCTATCATCAGGCTTGTTATAAGAAACAGTTGGACCAGACTGAGAGACAAACTGACTGGACTTGCACTCTTTCATGAAATGACCTTTTCTGCCACACTTAAAGCATGTCAGATTGGTCTTGTCAGTGGAAGAACTGGGTGCATGTTGTCCAGTGGGCCTATTTGCTCTGGCCTTAAAACGGTTAAACATTTTGGCCATCATTGAAACCAGGTCATCACTGTCAGTTTCATCACAGTCTGGAGAGATATCATTACAGACTCCAGAATCCATTAGTTCAGACATCATCTTCTTCATAGAAAATACATTCTCAGATGATATTAATGCCGCACAAGGTGGTACAGTATTAGTGACCACTGTGGAACTACTAGAAGCATGATTAAAAGAATCTTTTTCTGCCTCAATCCTTTGGGCTTGATTTTCTTCAGTGAATATGAAGGCTCCATACAATGTTGACAAAGTATGGGAATGCAAGGTTTTACCTTGCCTCAAGACCATAATCATGTGAGACCATTTTGTTGGAAGAATATCACAAAATTTCTTCAAAAGTATATCCTTGTCTTTATCAACCCCTAGTCCTCTTAACTGGTTAACAATACTCATAAATCTGGTGTAAGTACCAGTAAGAGACTCATTGGGGAGAGCAAAAAATGACTCATACTTTTTGTTTAAGGAGACTTTTCTGGTAACAACAGTATCATCACCTCCCTCATGCTGGTTCACCAGTTCATCCCACATGCTTTTGGCACTGGGATAGAGAACTAATGTAGGAATAAGAGTTTCTGGAACAGCCCCGAGGATCATATTTTTAAGAAGTGTATCAAGATTTACCAATCTTTTCTCCTCTTCGGACCAGTGTTCCTCTTTCTTTTCCCTTCCACTTCTTGATCCAGTAGGGTCAAGAAGTGCATTGATAGGAAGTCTTGGCACATAGGGTCCTTCATTTAAGATTTTCATCATATTCCTTTCAATACCAGTAACATGCAATATCATCCTAGCTTTCCACGTACCAAATTCATCACTGCTCCCATTGAATTTAGGAACAGGATTATTCGAATAATGCACATGCACATGTGGAGAGGCAGGAGGAGGAGGTGGTGGATTATTATTATTAACGGGTGGGTCATTAAGATTAGGTTCAGGATTACCTTGTGTATTTTCTAGGTTGGCCATCGCGAAACAGATCTAGGTAATTATATTAACCTTCTGCTCTGATACCAAATGTAAAGTCCCTCACACGATGGTTTAACCCACGAGTGTAAAATAACAAGTCAAGTATGAACTAGAATCGGACTAGTATTACTTTAAATATAAATGGAAGAATATAAATAAAGCAATAAACGACTTAAGCAATATTTAAACAAGTAAATAAATGATGGAATACAAATGTAACTTTCAAGTGTATTTTCTTTATTGATGATAAACAAAATACAAGATTGTTGCGGAACCTAGATATTACAAGTATGTAACTATCTAAACAATCTTTGAATTACAAGTGATCTGTACTTGCTAAATAATCTCCTTGGATCGATATACTTAGAGTTGTGAAGTATAACTGTTTAGATCGAGAGTATTTAAGCAAGTTCACCAAATTGCTAAAAAGTGATTTGAACGAGAAATATGACTTTGTATTTATAGGCAGATAAATTCAACAATGAATTTATTTGCCGTACAAATATGCTTGCATGCATTTAATGAACCGACAAGGTTATTAAATGCATTGGTTAAGGTACAAGGATAAAGTCCTTTTAACCAACCACCTTTACACACGTATGTACTTTATCAATAGACAATTGGGATGTCCGGGTAAAATGTGTAAAGGCAATAAACGACTTAAGCAATATTTAAACAAGTAAATAAATGATGGAATACAAATGTAACTTTCAAGTGTATTTTCTTTATTGATGATAAACAAAATACAAGATTGTTGCGGAACCTAGATATTACAAGTATGTAACTATCTAAACAATCTTTGAATTACAAGTGATCTGTACTTGCTAAATAATCTCCTTGGATCGATATACTTAGAGTTGTGAAGTATAACTGTTTAGATCGAGAGTATTTAAGCAAGTTCACCAAATTGCTAAAAAGTGATTTGAACGAGAAATATGACTTTGTATTTATAGGCAGATAAATTCAACAATGAATTTATTTGCCGTACAAATATGCTTGCATGCATTTAATGAACCGACAAGGTTATTAAATGCATTGGTTAAGGTACAAGGATAAAGTCCTTTTAACCAACCACCTTTACACACGTATGTACTTTTATCAATAGACAATTGGGATGTCCGGGTAAAATTATGTAAAGGCATAAAGTCAATTCCTCGATATCAATGTTCAGACTTGTAAGGTCTAGAACACTGATAAACCTCCAGTGGGCTCCACTGTTTGTCAGTCTTCTTTCTTCAGACTTCAGTGAGAATATCTTCAGTAGAATAGATCTGGACTGGGGTGAAGTCCAGTGAGCTAATCTGGAGAATACTCCAGATTTCCTATACAAGTATTTGCTCACTGGTCTTCCATTATTTCTGAACAAATCTTCAGAGGGACTCCAGATTCCAAGTCTGGAGTAGGTCCAGTAAAATACGTTTCTGGACAGATCTTCAGTAAGGCTCCAGTAGTCGAGTCTGGAGCGAGTCCAGTAAATCTGGACCTAACAAGGATGCTCTTGCTCGTGCAGAGTTTCCCTTTGTTAGGGATATCTCTTTTGATGACTCTGCCTCCGTTGAAGATCTGCTGCAGAAGAAGCCCCGTACCTCCTTGTGATATGCGGTTTATTTGTCGGTCTTTTATTGTATTTAAACAATTTTATCCTTATTTGTTATACTCTCTGCATTTTGATTATATTCTATCGGCGTGGCGCCAAGACTTTTATCTTAAATGCTTGAGTGTTAACCGGGCTTATATCTTTATTAAGATTTTGCCATGGTTTCGTTGGATTTAATGAGCGTCCTCTTACTCCAACTTATAATGTATATTTTGTTTTACTTGTACGTACTCATAATTATTTTGCGAAAGGTTGCGACCATGTTCGTTTTGTTCTGATTTTATTAAAGGCAGCTCCAAAATGGTTGTATAGGATACATATATAAGAGCTTTTTCTTGCCTTTTAGTGGTGGAATCAGCGGAGGTTGGTTGCATTCCATGGTCTTCCGACCGATTTTTCTTCCATGTCAACCAAATCGTACGCTCCGTTGCCATAAGCTTGGGCCACTTTGTATGGTCCTTCCCATGTTTGGCTGAGCTTACCTCTATTCTCTTCCTTGCTCTGACTATTGAGCCGTAGCACATAGTCTCCTGGCTTGAAAGTAGATTTCCGCACCCTTTTGTTGTAGTAATTTTCTACTTTCTGTCTGTAGGATGCTTCTCTTATTGCTGCTATTTCCCTTCGTTCGTCCAGGATGTCTAAATTTAGTCGAAGGTTCTCTTCGTTTTCTTCTGTCTCTAGGTTGGATACTCTGCATGTTGATACTTGGAGCTCCGTTGGCAGGACTGCTTCTAATCCATACACCAAACTGAAGGGGGTTTCTTTTGTTCCCCTTTTTGGCGTGGTCCGGAGCCCCCAAAGCACCAATGGTATCTCATCTACCCATCCTTTCCGAGTGGGGCCTAACCTTTTTTCTATTCCTTTTACAAGGTCTCTATTTGTGACTTCGACCATTCTGTTACCCTGTGGGTGGTACACGGATGTGAATTTCTGCTGGATTTTAGCCAGTTGCAGAATTCCGGGAAGCTGCCTTCCGAAAATTGTTTTCTATTGTCAGAGATGATGATATGTGGTACACCGAATCTACACACGATGTGTTCGAAGACGAACTTTTCGATGTTCTTCCCAGTTATCTCTGTCAGTGGTTTTGCTTCTACCCATTTGGTGAAGTAATCTATTGCAACGACTAAAAATTTATGTCCTGATGCTGCTAATTGGAGTGGCCCGACTATGTCAATCCCCCATTGCGCAAATGGCCATGCTGAGATGACGGAGGTCATATCCTGTTTTGGCATCCTGCTAACGTTTGCATGAAGCTGACAATTTAAGCATACTTGCAGTGTTGTTGAAGCGTCCTGGTGCATTGTTGGCCAGTAGTACCCAAGTCTTAGTATTTTTGCTACTACTGATTTTGGGCCAGCATGGTGTCCGCAGATTCCTTCGTGCATCTCAGTAATGATTATATTGGCTTCGTTTGGCCCCACAAATCTTAAACATGGCGTTAGGAAGGCCTTCTTGTGCAGTATTCCATCCATGATTTTGAATTGTGGTGCCTTAATTCGTATTTTTCTAGCCTCATTTTTGTTTTCCGGGAGGAGTCCACTTATTAGGTACTCTCTTATGGGCCTCATCCAGTTGTTGGAGTCTTCCTTTATTATGTCCAACACTTCTTTTTCACTTATCGACCTGTCTTTGAGTACTTCAATTAAGACGTCCTTGGCTAAGTGGGAGAAGGTGAGTGATGCCAATTTGCTTAAAGCATCTACTTTTTGGTTCTGGTTTCTCCTTATGTGTTCTATTTCAAATGATCCGAAGCAGTTTATAAGTTCATGAACTTTCTCCAGGTATTGTTTGATTGTTGGTTGCTTTGCTTCGAATTCCCCTTGAACTTGCTTTGCCACTAGCTGGGAATCTACGTATGCGTGAATGTGGCGAACCTTCATTTCTTTTGCTATGCGAAGCCCTGCTAACAGTGCTTCGTATTCTGCTTCACTATTTGTTGTTTCGAATTCAAACCTTAGGGTATATGTATATTCTTTTTTATCAAGCCCTATCAGCATCAGTCCGGCTCCGGAGCCGCTTTTGCTTGAGGCTCCGTCTGTATATAGCTGCCATTCATCACGGTCTTGATCTTCAGTGATGGTCAGTGTGCTTGAGTGACTTGTAGCTCCGGTTTCTTTGTTGTGCTGTGTTTCTGCAACGAAGTCTGCCAGCACCTGTCCCTTCACCGAGTTTCGTGCTCTGAATTCAATGTCATGTTCTCCAAGCTCGATAGCCCATTTAGCCATTCTTCCAGACTTCTCTGGTTTTAGTAACACCTGTTTAATTGGCTTGTCCGTTAGGACAACTATGTTGTGAGCTTGAAAATACCTTCGTAGTCTTCTGGCGGTGTGAACTAATGCCAGGACTAATTTTTCAAGTTCCGGGTACCGTGCTTCCGCTCCCTGCAGTATTCTGCTAATGAAGTAGATCGGTATTTGCTTCTTGTCTCTTTCTGCTAATAATACGGAGCTCACGCATTCTGCAGATGACGCTATATATATGTATAGTGTCTCTCCTGCTATAGGGGATGTCAAAGTTGGTAGCTCCGTAATATATTTCCTCATTTGTTCAAAAGCTTCGTTTTAATTGTTTTAAAAAACGGGAGCACCCTTTAATTGTTTTAAAAAACGGGAGCTGCTTTTCCGCTCCTCTAGATAAAAACCTGCTCAGCGCTGCCAACTTTCCATTCAGACTCTGTACTTCCTTTATGGAGGTTGGTGGGAGCATTTGTGAGAGTTTGTTCACTTTGGACGGGTTTGCTTGTATCCCCTTCTTCATTATATAGTATCCGAGGAACTTTCCTTCTTCTACCCCGAATGAGCACTTCTTCAGGTTCATTTTCATGTTAATGCTTCTTAGCGTGTTAAAGGTTTCCTGTATGACTAGTAGCAGTTCGTCCTCGCTTCTACTCTTGATGACCATATCGTCGACATAGGCTTCCAAGTTCCTTCCTAGTTGGTGTTGGAAAGCCTTATCGACCAATCGCTGATACGTAGCTCCTGCATTCTTCAAACCAAATGGCATTTTTGTGTAGCAATATATCCCTTTGCTGGTGTAGAACGATGTCTTTTCTTCATCGCCTTTAGCCATCTATATCTGATGGTAGCCTTTATATGCGTCCAAGAAGCACTTCAGTCTGAAATCCGCTACGGATTCGACCATCCAGTCGATATTCGGTAAAGGGTAGCAGTCTTTCGGTGTAGCTTTGTTTATGTTCGTGAAGTCTATGCACATTCGCCACCCCCCCGTCGCTTTTCTTTACCATTACCGGGTTGGCTACCCATGTTGGATATACCAATTCTTTTACTATTCCCGCTTTTAAAAGTTCGTCTACTTTTTTAAGTGCAGCTTGATCTCTTTCCGCTGCTAAGGATCTCTTCTTCTGGTGGATCGGGGTCAAGTGTTTGTGTTCATTCAGCCTATGATTCGTTGTGAATTCTTCGCCCTGTATTGATATCTTTCGTGAGACTCCTGTCATATCGGAGTATTCCCATGTGAAGACATCCATGTTCTCTTCTAGTAGTTTTCGGAGCTTCAGTTTGAATTCCTTTGGTAATTGTTTCCCTATTGCGACCAACTGCTCCGGGAATGCTGGGTTTATCGTGATTCCTTCTTCTTTGTCTTGCTCCGCTTTTGCTGGGATTGTAACTTTTGTTTCTTCCTTGGCTCTTTTTACGCCATGGACATGTCTCCCAGCGTCGCGTTTGGATTCTATCATCCCTGCCCCTTCTGGGGTCAGAAATTTGACCATTGAATGGATTGTTGACGCGATGATTCCCAGCTTCCTCATGGCGGGTCTGCCTAATAGCATGTTGTAGGGGGAGGGTGACCTTACTATAACGAAATCGAGCCCCTCTGTTCTGACAGTGGGCGGTTGTCCGATCTCGACAGCCAGGTTTATCTCTCCTATCGGCCAGATCCGCTCTCCTGTGAATCCTATTAATGGTGTCTTAGCAGAGGTCATCAGGCTCCTTATCTGATCGGGGAATTGCAAAAAGCAATGTTCATAAAGAACGTCGCATTCGCTACCCCCATCGATATACACCCTGTGAACCAAGATGTTGCAGACGGTGACTTGTATTACCAGCGGGTCCTCTGAGAACATGCTGGTTTCCTTAGAGTCAAAAATTATATCTTCTGCTGCAATACTGTCTTCTATGCTTTTTCTTTTAGTCCCTTTTTCGGGAAGTCTCCGGGGTGGTCTATAGCCACCGCCCCTTGTCTCTCTCGTTCCAGGGTTGAGGTCGGCCATTTTACTTTTTCGATCAAGGGTTGGTCGAAGAATCAATTTCAACTATTTGCCGAGCAAGATGCTCTGCAAATAGTACAAGTAAGAACACCACTTAGCCAACGACTTCTGCAAATGCGAGTAACCACAACACGACAAAATAGTCGGTTAGGTTATCTTCTATGTTCAGCCAACCCCTTATTTGCAGAGAAGACTGAAAATCTTCGATATCTTCTTCATTTTTGCGAGTTAGAACTCGAATTTTATACCAAAATGTTCAGAAAATCAATGCGCACAAATCCTCAAACAAATTAGATGCTAATTTCAACTGGAACTCAAACCCTCACGAACATGCGATTTGTAGAGCTCGATCGAAAACACTTCAAATAATGAAATTAGCCTCTGAAATTGATAGCGAAGGAAGATATAATGATATGAAATCGATCGGTGAACAAAATTAGAACAGAAACACACTTAATTTGCAGAGAAGACTGAAAATCTTCGATATCTTCTTCATTTTTGCGAGTTAGAACTCGAATTTTATACCAAAATGTTCAGAAAATCAATGCGCACAAATCCTCAAACAAATTAGATGCTAATTTCAACTGGAACTCAAACCCTCACGAACATGCGATTTGTAGAGCTCGATCGAAAACACTTCAAATAATGAAATTAGCCTCTGAAATTGATAGCGAAGGAAGATATAATGATATGAAATCGATCGGTGAACAAAATTAGAACAGAAACACACTTAATTTGCAGGAATCACTGAAATAGTGAGCTCTGCAAATGAACCTTTCAGAAAAAATGCTCAAATTCTGAAATTAAGCACAAATTAAGCTTGTAATAAGCTTGTGGATCGTTCAGCAACTCTGATTGTGCTCTGATACCAATTGTTAAGACTAGAATTCGAGCTTTAGTGTGTGATTTAGTGTGTGTTAATGGAGGTTTCTAGTGAGAGAAAGTAGAGAGAGAGTAGAGAGATGTTAGGGAAAGATTAGCTTGAATTATGTGGTAAAAGGTTACAAATTACATAAGGGTGGGGGTTTATATACATAAGAGCTTTTTTACACTAGAATCAGAAGCTGAAATCTTCAACTGTAGATTAACTCTGGATGAATTTAGAACAATTATTGGATTTCCTGTTCTAGAAGAATACGAAGAACTCCCATCTGTAGAAGAAATGTTGGCAGGAGTTCATTCGTTGGGGTATGCAGGAGATTTGACAACAATGAGAGACTTCAGAAGAAGTAATGTAGCAACTCTCTGGCATACAATGTACAATATTCTTTCAACCTGCCTGATGCCGTCACAGAAAGGAATTGATCTGATGACAAAAGATTCTTTGGCAATCTATTATGCAGTCACTCACAATGTGCAGTGTGACTTTGCGGCGATAATATGGAAAAAGCTGATTCAAGTTGTTAAGGGAAAGGATAAACAAGACCGAAAGTACATTCCCTTCATCAGATTTTTCACTCTGGTTATCGAAGATGCTATTGATAATGCAAAAGAAATTCCAAGGTTGGAACACAGCTTTAAATGTGTGATTGCTTTATATAAATCCAACTTGAGAGGCACAAGTTGTGAAACCATAAGACCTTTTCCGATTCCACCGTTTTTGATAAACCTGGTTCCTGCTCAGAGTCCTCACCTTAGGGCTTATCTTGAGTGGTTAGTTTCAGCGATGGGGTCTGATAGCCGACAGACTCCTTCCCAAGCTGAACATAGGTCGCCAAGTGAGGGTCCTAGTGTGTCAAAAAGAAAAAGAGGGGTTAGTGATGAAGGGGCCTCTGAGCAGAGGAAAAGAAAGTCTAAAAGTGTTATGTTTCAGCAAGATGTTGCTTCACCTGAACCTATTTCATCACCTGTTTCACAATCCACACCGAACATTACATCACAAACATCACCTTCACAATCTACACAATCTACACCAACCGTTCCCCTTTCACAATCTTCACCTTCGCAATCGACACCTTTACCATCCGTTGTTTCACCGAATCCACCAATTCTAACACCACCTCGATCAATTGCTTCAATACTACCTGATGAACCAACTCCACCACCAGGTAGACGACTTAAAATGTCTGCTAGAAGTGCTCTAAAGCAGACTTCAAAGAAGAAGAAATCAAAAAGAAAACATAAGTTGTCTAGCTCTGCAAGACAAAGACTAGAATCTTCTTCAGCAGATGTGAATGACCAACCTGGTGCCTCAGCGGAGTTTGATATTGAACAAGCAACAAGAATTGTGCATAATGTTGAATCTGAGATTGAGCCTGAGAATGTTTGCACTGGAGATGATGTTGTGCAGGAGGAACAAGGCGGGACTAAGGGAGGAGTTGAAAATACTAGAGAGGATGTGCGGTCCGGGTTAGGACAAGGGCAAAAAGAAAACGATGGCCCTCCATTAGTTCAAACAAATGTGTCTAGCCGGGTTGTTTACCCTAGGGTAGAAATCGAGAACTGCCCATTCTCGTTTGCACCAACCTCTCCCAGCCATTCTGACTCCTCACAACAGGAGTTAGTCTCAGAAATACACGGGGATGAACCACGCTCACCACACTCTCCTCATTTGGAGGATGAGAGTGTTGAAATTAGAGAGGACCAGCCCCACCTCTCGCCTTCAATTCATGCACAAGAGTCTAGATCCCCTAGGGACACTGATTCACAAGCCCAGTTGAGTACTGGAGCCGGAACAAGCGGAGGGGGACCCACTTTGTGTGACCCTCAAGGACAGCTTGGAAATCCTGCCTTAGCTAACATCACGCCAGCTTTAGCCGCAGGTAACAGTCCTCAGACCGAGACTGGGGAGCAGTATGAACGCCGTAGTGACACTGCTGTTCCTCAGGATCAACCTGAGACTGTATTAACGGGCATTCTCAGTGACCCCGGTGTTGTTAGTGGTGTTGCCCATCAACAAGTCCAGGACAGTGATTTATCACAGTCTAGGACACCAATTGATTCGGGTTGCAAAGCCCATGAATCTGAAACTGCTGGTGAGGGTATAACCCGAGGATCCGCAGGAAATCCTGAATCAGCATCGCTGAATTTAGGTCACACCACAAGTGTGCCAACAACCCCCGGGTTGGCTACTCACCTCCTACACAAACACAAAGAACACCAACACCAAATGAAATTCCATCAACCTCAACAAATTTACCTACAAAAGACGCTGCTTGTGAAGTTTTATTGAATATTTTAAGGTCTGAGGGTGATTTGTTGACGGTAACTGAAAGAGGGGTGTTGAATGCTCTTGAGGTGCGAGAAAGAGAAATAGACACTGAAAGAAGAGTGAAAGATTTACAAGATAAAGTAGAACGTCAAAAGGTTGAATATGAAGATGAAGGGTATGTGATTGAAGATGAGATAGTTGAATATGCTGAGAGAGATGCAGATATTGAAGCCTTAAAAGATAATGTAACATTGGATGAGCCGGAGATAGTTGAGAATCCAGCAAATGTAGAAGCAGTTGAGGAGCCTGTGTTTGAAGACTTCCCAGATCTTGATTATTTTGGAACAGGTTCATCAAGCAGAAAAGAAGCTGGAGAATCGTCTACTCAGGGTTTCACAACTCCTCAACACTATACATTTGAAGACTTCCCAGATCTTGATTATTTTGGAACAGGTTCATCAAGCAGAAAAGAAGCTGGAGAATCGTCTACTCAGGGTTTCACAACTCCTCAACACTATACATTTGAAGACTTCAATAGCTTTGATGAATTGAGAAAGACTCCTGAGGCTGCAAATCAGAACTTCAAGAAATCAACTTATAAGCAAGTGTTGAAAGAAGCAATAGTATCCGAGGAAGTTCTCCCTGATTATTTTCCAACTGAATTGACTGATGAACAAAGGAGGTTCATTAATCGGGGATACTTCTTGAGGGATAAGGAAAGAATGGTTGCGCTGGGTGTTAAGCCAAAGGAGGCAGCTAAGAAGTCTAGATTTTTAGGAGGAAAGAGCATTTCCAATCTTTTGTGGAGCTACCAAAGTTACTAAAACCAAAAGACCTGAGTTGGAGTCAATGTACAAGTTTAAGGAAGCAAGACAAGTAGAAGAATACAAAGAGCTTCTTAAACTCACCAAGCAATATAATCCCAAGCTCCTTGAGGAACAAAGAAATCACAAAATCTTGGTGCTGATCAGAGTCATTTTGGTTAAAAGAAACACTATCTCAATCCCAAGTTTTCATGTCAAAAGAGATAATGGCAAGAGCTACAGATCTACTGAAACACAGTTCAAGCTGCTGCCAGTTGATGACATTATCTTTCTCTACAATCATTTTGTGAATGCTATGCAGAGATATCGTGAAGATGTTATTGCCTTTGAAGCTGTTAAAAGATATATGTCAAGCTGCATTCAATATGCTTCATTGGAAGATTTTCAGATAGGTTTTGAAGTTGTAAAGAGAAAGATTAATGTGCCGTATCCAGATCAAAGTCTATACACCACAGATATTGAACAGCTAAGTATTGGTCATATCATTGAAGAACCATCCTTCGGTGTTGTCTTTTTGAATAGCAGAAAGAAGAAGATTTTCATTCGCATGGATGAACTTGCTTCCTATTCTGATGGAACGTTGGAGTTTTGTAAGAATGTGTTGTTGTGCCTGCAAGATGACGAGCAAGATGAAAAGAAAAAGGAAGTGTTTGACAAAGCAATCTCCGAGATTAATCAAAGACTCGAGTACAGAGACAGCATTAGAATGATGAGAGAAGCAAAGAATGCTCAGAAGTCTAAGTACGTCGTACGTCGAAGAGGAGGTTGTTGGATCAAGTATGCGCCCGGTCATCTTCCAGGTCCACAGAACATTCCTCCAAGAAACTTTGCAGACAACATGGTTGTTCCTGATGACAGACCCGAAGGAGAAAATTGGTTCTGGCATCCAAACAAAGGAAGACCAAATACAAGAGCTTAAAGAAAGACAAGACTGGATATTTTTCACAAATTACTACTAAGGGGGAGATTGTTAGAAATATAAATGTAGTAGTTGATTTGTATACCTTATGTCATTTTGTACTTAGAATGTAAACTTGTTAATATGGAAGGGGGCATAGTGTAAATAGCTCTTATGTATATAAACCCCCTCCATAATGTAATTTGTAACCTTTTTACCACATAATACAAACTAATCTTTCCCTGACATCTCTCTACTCTCTCTCTACTTTCTCTCACTAGAAAACTCCATTAACACACACTAAAGCTCGAATTCTAGTCTTGTCAGAAAATGAAACAAAGAAACCAAGCTGAAGCCAGGGCACATCTTGCACAAATCAAGTTACTTGATATGAGTGATGCCAATCTTTTGGGTATCACTAAGGAGGAGTATGTTAGGATCAAGAATGATCCCAGGATAGTTGACCAGTTGAAAGAAATGCTGGATGTAGAACTGGACAGACACTATCCTGAGGATGAAGCTGAATTCGATGTCAGAAGCTTGAATATTTCAGTGGAGAAGGCCAAGGAGAATAGGGCCAGTGGGATTCTTAAACGAGTTGAAAATGTTAAGAAGATTGTGAAGAAGGTTTTGAATCCACCAAGAAGGATTCCACAACCAAGAAGACCACTGTCTAGAGATGCTGACCTTAGCACATTTGTTGAACCAACTGGCGAGGTTTCAAATGAAGACATCAAGTCCGCTGTACTGGCTGCTGGTGCTAGGAGTATAAGAATTACAAATGAATCTGAAGCTAGAAGCTACTACTCCCAGATCATGTCAACCAGAAGACATAGTGGTACTATTAATGGTGTAAATGTAACAATCAAGCCAGGCACCAAAGTTTTTCAAGTCGAAGTTAGTTATACCAGGGGGCCACTGGTTAAAACTGACAATCCTGGTGCTATGCAATATGGGTTCAGCGAATGGGTTGAGATGGTGAATGTTTTAGATGCGAAGGCACAAAAGAACAGGTTTGAGAAAGCATGGGCAAACTTTCTAAGGGGCAAAATTCAACATAAAGAAAATCTTGAGCAAAAGTTGAATAATGATCCTGAAGACTCTCAGCCTATTTCTTTGGTGACCAAGAGAAGAAGAACTGGCGAAGGGCCATCTCATTAAGTTCTTTCTTCAGTTATCTACTTGTAATTTGTATTTACATTCTGTAACTTGTATAAATTCCATTTCCTTGTATAAATGAAGTTACCAGTTTGTAACCACAAGGTAGATAAAAGATTAAAATCTAACAAACCTAAAAGAAAAACCTAAGGCATTTATTGATCTATAAAAATGCCTTGGAAACTTAGATAGATTTAAATCGAACAAGTCTCTATAGTTCACACTTGTATAGATACAAGAACTAGAAAAAGACTTAGACTATATTTCTAGACAAATAGGGGGAATTTGTTAGGACCAGTTCACCTGGAACTGTCCAGTCACCAGTTTACACTTGCCAGTCACCAGTTGCATCTGGAGACCAGTGAAACTGGTGACCAAGAAGATTTGTCCAGAAATATATTGAAGTTCAGTTGCACCGTACAGTCAACGCAACTGAAGACTTCCTCCAGTTGAGAACTGACCAGTTGAAGAATCATTTCAGTTGAAGTCGAAGACAACAAATGGAAGATAGAGAATGACAATGGCAGCGAAGCCCAGTTGGCATTCTAGTCAGTTACAAACTGGAGACCATCAGTGGAAAGCCCTTACAAAGCTTTACACTGATTACGAGGAATTGACTTGTATGCTTTATGTACCTTTACCCGGATAATAAGCCTTGTCTTATTATTTAAGTAATAAAAGGTACATAAAGGTGGTTGATTAAAGTTGCTTTATCATGCGACTTTACACTGCTTTTTAAGGAATTAAATGTTATTCCTTAAATGCTCTCAACCACATTTGTACGGCTAAAGTTAACATCCCAATGTTAACTTTGCCTATAAATACAAGTCATTGCACAACCAAGAATATAACTTCTTCGAATACACTTCGATAGAGTTCACTTTGCAAACCTGCAATATTCTTGGTGAACTTGTGCAATATTCTCTCAATCGCTAAAAGGAACATTTCACAACTTTAAGTGTTTCGATTGTCTTGAGAAATTCCGAGTGTAGATCAATTGTATTTCATAGGTTGTTAGGATATTTACATTCTTGTATTATCTTGGTTCCGCATCAACCTTGTAATTTATTTAACATCAATAAATAAATTACACATTGAAGAATACATATTGTCTCATCAAGTTATCTTACAAGTTATTTGTATTATTGCATTGTTCTTTACTTATTGTCATTTAAATAAGTAATCTATCTAGAACTTGGTATATACACACTGCAACTGGTCGTCTCCAGTTCAGTGCATATATTGCAAAGTAACTCCACCATCGACATTGAGGTGTCTTCAGTAGTACCATCTATCGAGTTGGGACTTATATGAACATATCCATAGTTTACCAAACCAAATGGGTCAATTACCCAAGTTGCCAAAACGCTTTTGTTTGACCATCGCGACAATACACATTACTTACAATTTCAAAACTTGACTCAACTACTTGACATTACTATATTTATATGAATGACACAAAACCATATCAAGATCCAAGAGTTCAAAGGGGTCACTAAGGGTTCTATCATCAATACCATTTTCCGTAATTAGCCAAAACTTCCAAGATCCATAAATCAACTTCAACCTTCAAAGTATCTTTGTTCCCACTTCCGGGACAACCTATAAAAAGAGTAACAACTAAAATAATAAGTCAAACGCTTAGTGAATGCATACACATATAGTCATAAACAAGTTTCCAAAATCAAATGACTAGCATTGTAGCCTTCAACATTTGTTATGCCATTTCTTGCATACAAATAACAACACAATTATAAATTTTATGGATCCATAATCAAATTGCTAGTAGGACTTTACCCACCTACTAGTCTGTCACAACAATTTGCTAATAGGACTTTACCCACCTACTAGTATTTAAAACATATTGCTAGAAGGACTTTACCCATCTTCTAGTCTTTAAAATATATTGCTAGAAGGACTTTACCCATCTTCTAGTCTTTAAAATATATTGCTAGAATGACTTTACTCACCTTCTAGTCTTAAACACAATTTGCTAGTAGGACTTTTAACCACCTACTAGCCTTTCACAAATATGTTGCTAGTAGGACTTTTAACCACCTACTAGCCTTTCACAAATATGTTGCTAGTAGGACTTTTAACCACCTACTAGTCTTTATTATCAATCAACAATCAAATGAGCCATAGGAATTTACCCACCTATGACTCTAACTAACATGAATATGAGTATGTGTATATGCACTCACCTTAATCGCGACCACAAATGCAAGATGACCATAACAACAAACGTATTTGCAATCAACCTATCAATGCACAATAAAAACACACATATGGTCATCTATCACATATAAGGCCACCTAGCCATAATCAATAGTATCCACAATTCAACACCCAACTCATCGTTTACATAAGTCACAATGTTGTTGGGTTTCAATATGTTTTCTCAAATATCATTCATTTAAATCAAATGTGGCAACACCATAATTTCCAAATCCATTTTATTTTTAACAAAAACTTGACCAAACATGTCAACACCATTTTCATGATCACATCCATATGGTCATGCAACATTTTTACCCAAAAATCACCATTTTTCATATTTTGACTATAAAGTCACTAACAACATTTTCTTAACAAAAATTCATATTCCAATTCATTAACAAAATAATCAATCCTAAAGGAAATGGAAACCCAACAACAACATTGAATAGTTCTTAATTGACCATAACATTAGGGCTCAAAGCATAATACCCAATTTCATCAAAATCCCCAAATTATATGGGTTGCAAGAACCCTAAGTTGAAATAAAGCAAGTAACTTATTTTTAAGAAAAACCCCAATTTAGTTCTTTTCAAGAACCCTAAATTTAATAGTGAAAATAATCAAAAATCATACCTTAGAAAGATAACAACAATGATGCCACTCCCCTTTTAGATTTTTAATGAGTATAATATCCGTCATCCATTAAAGTTCCAACTAAGTTAACCCCATATTTAAAAATTAAAAATGAGAAAATTATTTTAATGATAAAACTATAATAAAAATTCATTTATTTATCTTATTTTTATTTGGGGTGTTACGGTATACGCTATGGATATCAAGACCATACGTGAGACCACCATTTATCTACTTTTTTCTCATGTTTTATTATAATGTTTGTGGGACAAAATGAACAAACTTTGAATTACAAGGTAACAACCGCCAAGTAGCAAACATGAAATATCAATACAACAACAACAACGTACCCAATCCCGACATAAGCCGGGCTATGGGGGAGATATGATGTAGACAGACCTTACCCCTACTCAAAGTTAGGGAGCCGCTTCCAGATCAACCGAAGTAGAAGGACCTCCGGCCAGGGTGGAAAAAATATTCTCGACGGCTAGCCGGAGCTACGCCGGAGAAGGCAGTTGAGATCTCGTATCACTAGAGCAAACATGAAATATCAATGTTGGGAGCAAATATTTGGGTTTTAGTAGAACCCTAAAATAAGTAAAAAACAAAGCACACAAAATGGCGATATCAATCAAGCGTGCAATCATATCCTGTCGTAACATAAATCCTTTACTCCGATCATATCGCCGGAGTTCTCACTTCTCCGCCGCCTCCGCCGCTACATATTCCCTGAATCCTGCCGGTGATCGCCGTCCGACCTTTCACAGTTCGCCGGCGACCAGTTTTCACTATGAATCTCGCAGATACATGGCTAAATCTCGCAAGAAATGTATCTCTCTTTACTATTATATTAATTATGTGTCTTGTATTTAGATATACATCAATTATATTTTATTCAATTGTGTATCTAATTATAAGTTTGCAATATGTAAACAAATAATTATATTCAAGAAATGTGTTATGAATCTACATAATTAAAGTTAGCCGTATACAACCAGGGGTGAAACTAAAGATACGTCAATCCATGTAGCGTAATTTTTTTTTGAAAAAAGTTGTGTTCTTTATTGGTGATACGGGCGAAAGATATATGGGGTACCGGTCAATGTAGTTAACTTTAAACTTTTGAAAGATTTTACTAGCAGTGAAACTTATAAAGATGTATTTGTGCAACCGAATAGGAAATGTAGATTATCAAAAGCCCCTAAAAGCTTAAAAACCGCTAAAATTAGCCAAAAATTATTAAAACTGCTAAAAATCGTATCAATTTAGTCATTATCTGTTACTTTGCGCGGATACAATTCTAGTGTTGAAAACTTGTGCTATGAATAAATTTCATTCCTAGTTCCGCCATACAACAGCCTTAGGCATGTGTTGAGTAAGGCTAATTTTTGTGGTGTACATGTCACCAACCGGATTAGTGATATTTTGCTGTCTTAAAATTCCACTATTAGTAAATTACTTAACAAAGCTTTCAGGGGATGATGATGACGGGGAACTTGGTGTTGCTAATGCTGATGCTGCCAGCAGAGTCGAAGTTGTAGATATTGGCCTGATTATTAAGGCAGCTGCTATTTCTGAAATGGAAGCAGGGATTGAAGCTGTATCACATGAGCTGAGTAAATTGCGCACTGGAAGGGCGTCATCAGGTTCTTATGATGTTTGTTTGGATGTTCTATTCTTATGTATGTTGATTTCTGTAGAAGCTTGGTTTTTGTTAGTTTTTTTCTTTCGAAATTTTGTAGGAATGCTTGATCATATTATAGTGGAAACTGGGGGTGTGAAGATGCCTTTGAATCGGATGGCTGTTGTTTCAGTTTTAGATCCCAAAACGCTCTCAGTAACTCCGTATAATCCAAGTGTAATACTTTTTATCTCTGCCATACCTAATATGTGTATTCATTTTTGTATTATATGTGGACATGAGAATTTTGATATCCAGGTTGCATTCATATAATGGAAAGTTTGTCAAAATGGTGATTACTTTCAGCAAAATCTTTTAAAGTGTGTTGTTTGTGATGACTTGTATTGTGCATAGGGTCATAGACTATGAATGAATGATAAGTTAGATTAGTGAATGCATTTATGATCTGACAGTGCAATTGAATTATTCAGGCCTTGAAAGAGCTAGAGAAAGCTATTGTTTCATCTCCGTTGGGTTTGAATCCTAAGCCAGATGGCGAACGCTTGATTACAGCTATTCCTCCGTAAGAGTCTAAAACTCAATATTTACCTCTCCGCTTGAGGTTGCAGTTATCTCTTTTAGCTAATGATTGATGTCATTTTCTTCTTTCGTGATTAATTTATGTTCTTATATCTAACATGGAAGTAGATTTTGGTGAAAGATGATGTCACTATTTTCTTGTTTTACTAATAGCACCGTTTAGTTGATGTACGAAGTGTTCTATTTGTATCTTCGCTGCTAATGTTTTTTGTGTTCTTTGCAATGAGCAGCATGACCAAAGAGTCTATGCAGGTAAGATTATCTTCTGTAGTGACAATGTTTGAATTTTTTAGCACTTTAATATCTTAGAGATATGTTCTACCTGCTTCAGGCTGTATGCAAAGTGGTAGCTAAGTCTTCTGAAGATATCAAACAAAGAATTAGAAGAGCTCGGCAAAAGGTATACTTTTTCATTCGGTTTTACTTAGTTCTGCTGTTAAATTTTCAATTCTTCAACTGCCTGGAAAATGTTGTTCACTGTGGTTTTAATACAAGCATCTTCAATAGTTATAAAGGATGTTTGGAGATACTTAATGGATCATCTAGATTAATTCTAACATCCGAAAAAGATCGAACTGCAGTATGTTACTCGTATATCATTTGCTTGTTCAAAGAAATAGAAAAACCGATGTAGTTGATGTTTTGAGTTTTGATATTCAACATTGTATAGATTAAATAAATGTTTAAAGATTTTCTCCTATGGTTTTGCTACTACTTAGAACTTCGATCATGTTTATCATATAGGCTTTGGACTCGATTAAGAAATCCATGCCGAAAAAAGAAGGAAAGGACAAAGGCAAGGACAAAGAGAAGAGCAAAGCTAAACCCATTTCAGGTTTTTCAGCAGATGATGCTAAAAGATTGGAAAAAGAGGTAATTTATAAAAGCATATGCTCTTAAAAATAATAGACGCATTCCGGCTATTCATTAATTCTTATTCCTTTCCCTTTTCTCAGATTGAGGAGTTGACAAAAAAGTATACCAAGTCAGCCGAAGATTTATGCAAAGCTAAGGAAAAGGAAATTACTTCAAGCTGAGTACAATCTTTCAATATCTCTTATGGATTAACGGGTACTTTGTCTTAGGAGAAGAAGATCAAATGTTGGTTTTTTTTTTTTTATAATTACTAGTCCTAGAAAGTTTGAGGAGCTTCACAAAGTCCATGATTGAAGCTTGCCAGAGGCTTAAGTTAATGTTGTTCCATGCAAACAATAGTTTCTGCGGGAGATAAAATTCTGGAATATGTATTTTTGATTGATCCCATATTGGGTTGTTGGTCTGTTGAAGGGTTTGAGAATCCTTACATAATGCAATCTTGTTTGGATGTGAATAAGGATTGAAACATAACTGGAACATTTTTGGAACTAAATAGTTACAAGGGGGTGGCTCAGTTGATTCAGAGTCTGTTTTGTTACAAAGAATCTAGGGATATATGTAACTTGACAACTTTTACTATTGTATGTATGCACCAAAAATATTGAACGTTTGATGGAAGTATGTCCCCATAATGAATAAATCGTGTAAAAGTTTACCTGCTTGATGCTTAGCCGGTTACATTTGCTATTTTATGATTAAAAAAAATGTAATTACATCTCCTTTTTTTCCCAGAACCTTCAACCTTCATATCATCATCATCAACAACAACAACAACAAAAAATCAAACACATAATATAGATTCAACAATTCAAGTCACCAATTTCATAATCTTTACTACAAATGCCACAACCCCTTTTCAAATTCACAACAAGAATAACATGTTACATTTTTCAATCAGAAACAACAACAATAATACTAATACTATAATTACATCTACTACTGATTCTTTGTTGAAAACCAACAATATTAATAATAATCTGACGAGGAAGCAACCAAACAAGCAAATCGAAGCCAAACAACCCACCAGCCACCGTCGGCCACCACCACAAGCCACCTCCGGCCACCACACCAACAACCTTAATCCACGCCAAATCTTTATATACACTGTTTCAAGTTCTTCAAACTATACCCATATCAAATCTATACCCCAAATCTTCTATACACACATCGAATCTTCACAGATTTATACACGAAATGTCAGCAGCGGTGGAAGTCGGTCGGCGGTGGCAGTGGGTGAATCTAGATGTGAGGAATGTGAGATAGATGTTTGATTGATGATATAATTGTTTATTTACAGATTTAGATATAGATGAAGATATATGAAGCCACGTTGTTATTGTTGTCGAATTTAGAAATGGATGATGTTATTATTGTTGAAATTGACACACCACGAGATGATATTGATGATGATGATAACTTTCTCAGTAACATTAATTGTATCGGAGAGTGATTGAATCAAAATAATAGATATGTGTGTTAATATATGTATAGACACATGATCCAGATTTATATATGTTTTTTTTTTCTTTTCAAAATGGCAGGCAAATGGTACACGTCAGCATTCAGCCGGTAACTTACCCCATCCGAACATTTTAGCAGGTTGTTTCCATCAAACGTTCGATATTTTTGGTGCATACATACAATAGTAAAAGTTGTCAAGTTACATACATCCCCAGATTCTTTTCCCTTCAGCTTTGTGATTGTTGATTTGGATGCTCTTTGCCTATTCCAATCAATTATATTCCTCCTTTTAATCTACTGATAATCATTGTAACCTGTAGTTCATATTTTGTTTGTACATGGAATCCAACCTCAATAGGTTCTGCCGGAAATTTCACTTACAAATAAGATTGACAAGAAATCATATTCAACTCCAGTTTTGTCATTTCAAAGTTACTGTTGGTCCTGAAACCAACATCTGGTACATAATTGGAAAAGTTTGTTTCTACGAAAGCTAACGCTAACAAATTTGGATGATTCAATCGTGAAGTTAATTAGAACCAATGAGAATTGTCATACTTATACTGTAATCAAGCTTGTTGGTGGTTATGATGCTTGAGTTTGACCTCTTTCTTTTTCTTTTTTTTTTGGAACAGCCAACTTATATTAAATTACCAATTTTCGGCAAGACACCGAAATAAGCAAAGGTATAATTACATCACAAAAGAAGGGCTCAAAGCCCAAATTGACCAAGGAATATTTAGTTTCCTGGATCGAAACTTAAACCAGGAAAAAGACGTCGACACAATAGAATGAAACACCTCTATGCTAGACATCGAACTCCCTTTGAAAACTATATGATTCCGTTGTTTCCACCACGCCCACCACCAAACAAATGTAATCGCTTCAAAAATAAATAATCAGATAAAAGAGAAGTTTCATAGGCCCAATGGTTTATTTCACTTGTAGGCTTGTAGCTGAATACAGTACACAATCCATTGCGAAATTACTACATATATAAAAGTCTATCATAAAGTGCTCACGTGGCACTCTCTGAGTGCGCCACATCAACATTTTTCTATGTGGCATCACCATATCGATCCTAGAGACATGTCAGCATCCACGTAGGAACCTATTTTGCTTAGTCAGCCACCACATAAGTATTTTAGAGTCATATTGACTAAAAATGCTAGAGGTGGGGATAGAACCAACAACCTCCAAGTTGGGAGGTAGGCTTATTTGCCATTTGAACCACATGATGTTTTGTTTAATTTTTGAGATCCATAATTAATAAACAACCTTAACTCCTGTAATGCCCTATGGAATTAATAAATAGTGTTTGGATCCACACGTAAATAATTTTACTCTTATTTTATGAAATAATAACTCACAATAGATATAATCCATAGGCTTCTTATTTATTTAAAACGAGAGTAAGTACCCGCGCGTTGCGGCGGTGAGATGGTGGGGGTGATAGCTAGGTCATAGAGTGTGATATGTCAAAGGAGTTGATATGTCATAGAGTATGATAGTCAAATGCCTTAGCCGTACGGGCTCCGCCCTCAGATTTAAAAATTCGTCGAAAGTATATCGAATGACATCTCTAATGAAAGAACATGAAATTTTAAGAACACTCATATAATTTTTATAATTTATCGATGTACGGTTTTTGAGATAAAAGATTTTGAATGAATTGGAGGAATAAATGATTTATGGAGGAGAGGAAAAAAAATGATTGGTTGATATTTGAGGAGAGAGAAAAGGTATTATAGTTATTTTAGATAAAATAGAATAGATAGGGGGACATTTTGGGAAAGTAAATGTTGAAACTTAAAATATAGACAGGGGAGATCTGCTTTATAATATAGTATAGATTTGTTAGCTTTTATTAAAATTGATAGTTGAGATTATTTTTCCATTAATACAAATAAAAAATAAAATTGATAGTTTAATTATGATTTGCGTATCATAACTACTATAAAACTGTTCACACTTAATAACTACTATAAAACTATAAGATTGTTAGTTTTAAAATTTTTAAGCCTTGAATGCTTGACACACCATTCATCGTTTTAGTTTTACCATTTCAAAACTCATTTGTATGTGATGAATTTATTCATAATTTTCTATTTACACGGTTGTGCATATAATGAGATATATACATACTTCGTTGATCTTTGAATATTTAACTTTAATATTAAATTCATCATATTTTTAGCTCACAAGCGTTAACAGTAGCACTAAGTTTTCTTTTATTAGTATCTAATATTATTTTGTCAAAAGGAGAGGTATAACCTATGTTATCAATTTCGGCGGTATACCGGTGGTATATCGGTTTTCAGTGCTTGGATCTAATTTCGGTTTCATATTTCGGTTTTGATTTCGTTTCCGAGATTATCGGCGATATTGACCAAAATTTGACCGAAATTCAAGCTTTCCAATTTCGGTGATTTCGGTGGTTTTACTGGTTTTGATTTTTTTTTTACTATTTTGGGCCAAACTTAAAAAAACAAACTTTTTCTGACCAATTTTTCTTCAAGCAATCAAGCTGCAGCAGCGATATCAAGCAGGAATGATCTTTTTGAAGCAAAAGAGGGTGATGAAGTTGAAGAAGATATTCCTGTTATTGAAAGGGGATCCCCAAATATAAACATATACTAGTCTTAATACCCGTACGATGTACGGTAGCTATATAGATTGTATCATAAAGAAATTCGAATATGCCACATACATGATTCGTGAGTATGAAATAAATTATGATTAAAGTAAACCGATCATCGAAGCTAAATTATAATAAACAGTAATGATAAATATAATATATGTTTAGTTAGAGTTTTGAATTTACCTTAAATTTTTACAATCACATCAAAATCGGAACTTGTAAGCATAGTGGATGACGGCAAATAGCCTTGTGATTTCGAATCGTAAACTCAAATTTTTTAAGTCTTCATGTTAATAACTTATTATTATAAGTAATATAAGCAATAGGAATTGAAGAATTGAAGAAAGAAAAAGAAATATTAATGAGAAAATGATCAATCAAATAAGGTTATAATAGGTTTTGTATCTATAAGCCAAGAGTTAGAGTTTAATTCTAAGTCTAATAAGGAAATTGAATCTATATATAACTAAAAAAGCTAATTTAATAAAATAAATAAATTAATGTAACACCCCAATATTTTAAGGTAATAGAAAATTAACCCTTTTTATAGTTTTGACATTAAATTAATTTCCTAATATTTTGTTTTGAGATAAGGGGTTAAATTAGTTGGAACTTTAGTGGCTAGAGGGTATAATACCCTTTTTATTTTGAATGGAACGTGGCAAGGGGATTGAATATCCAGCCAATTTCAAAGTTTGGTGATTCATAGTTCCACCATTTTTCCTTCCATCCTTTAATCCTCAAAAATCTCCAATTCTTCCAATTCTTTCTATTCTATCAAGGAATTACATGCAATCAAACTCAACCATAAACCCAATTAATCAATCCATTCATCAATTAAGCAAAGTGAGGGATTGTATGCTTGGGGTTGGGGCCGAAATCATCAAAGGGAGAGGAGGAGGAAATTCTGGAAATTTCAAGTGTGTCATTCCTTTGAGGTAAGAATTCTTTTGACCCTTTTTATTACAAGAATTAGGGTTCTTGAGTTTGAAATTAGGGTTCTTGGTTTGAAATTGGGAATTTTGGTATTTGGGATTTGGAATGATGAACCCTAAATTTAAAGAAGAAGCTCTGAGTAAATGCATTTCAGTTTTTATAAGGAACCCATTGTGATAAATCTTATGTTTTGGGTGTTTGGCTAAGATTGTGTTATGAAGTTGATATGGAAATTTGTTAAAAGATTTTATTGAAGCCAAACACCAAGTTAAAAGAATGCATGTTGAATGCAAGTAGTTGACTTTGAAATAGTTGGGTTTATAGAACTCATAGTTATGTGAATTGTATTATGTATAGGTGGTGAAGATCATTTAGTTGAGCCTATAGCCATAGAATCGAATAGCCAAGTTCAAGGTGAGTGTATATGCATATAATCATGTTCTTGTTATTGAGGTCATAGGTGGGTAAATTCCTATGACCCATTTGATTATTTATTTGAGAGCTAGTAGGTGGGTAAATTCCTACTAGCATATTGTTATTAGGGTTAGTAGGTGGGTAAATTCTTACTAATCCATTTGTGATTATAGCTAGTAGGTGGGTAAATTCCTACTAGCATATTGTTATTAGGGTTAGTAGGTGGGTAAATTCCTATTAACCCATTTGTGATTAAAAGCTAGTAGGTGGGTAAATTCCTACTAGCATATTTGTTATTAGGGTTAGTAGGTGGGTAAATTCCTACTAACCCATTTGTGATTAAAAGCTAGTAGGTGGGTAAATTCCTACTAGCAAGTTTCCATGGCCATGTGAAAGTGAATTTATGTTTATGTATGTTATGATTGAAATTGCTATTGTTGGATAGGCTATATGTGGTGCTTGATGCACATTGCTTGGTAACTTGATTATGATTATATGTATATGCATTCACTAAGTGTTGCTTATGTTTTAGTTGTTTAACCCTTTTATAGGAGTTGGTAGTAGCAAGAGTAAATATTTGATCAAGTGAAGTTGAATTGAAGCTTTGGACAAATTTGAAGGTTGATATCTTGGGTAATTTTAGTAGTTAATCCCTTTTGACCACCTTGGCTCTTGGTACAAGTGTTGTTTTGGTTGGACAAGTTTCTTTGGTTGTAAAATCTGCAAATATATAAAGTTTTTGGGTCATTTGGTTGTTTTTGGTCATAACATGCTAATTAGGTCGTTTATTAGGTCAAACGACCCATTTGATGGTTCATATCGTTTTTGGACCAAAACTAAGTTTGTAAGTATCATACTTAGTGTCTATTACTTGTTTGAATTCTGAAATGTTGTTTGTGATGTATTTAAAGTCTTGACTATTACGGTGGGTTGAAGTATAAGTCATTTTGGAGTCAAATTACCCACTTTGTCACTTTAGGTAATGCGGGCGAGTGACCCGTTCGGTCGTTTTAATGTAAATTTCAATGGTTAAGGTTTCGGATGTATCCGTTATGTTGTAATATGTGATTTTACTCTTTTTGGTGTTTTGGTTTGAGTATTTGAGCTTTGGAAAGAGTATGAATCAAATTTGAGTGAAAATGTTTTCTGCAGGCCTGACCGTAAATTTACGTCCCTGGACCGTAAATTTACGGCCAATGTATTTTGCCTGACCGTAAATTTACGGCCCTAGACCGTAAATTTACGGCCCATGTATTTTCGAATTGTTTTTTTTTAGAAAATAAAAAAATCCAGGAGCAAATTACGGCCCAAATTTACGGCCAGTGTAAAAAAATAAAAATAAATTCCTTTGGTGGTCATGTCGAGTCGTGCATTGTATTATTATATTAAATGAAGTTTGGTCGTTACATTTTTGGTATCAGAGCCATGGTTCAAGGGATTTAGGTATTCGATCTTTACGAATAGGATGCCTAGACTTGAACCATAGGATTGACTTTGACCTTAGGATTTGGGTGTTCACGTTTGAAAGTGGAAATGGTTAGTAAGGTTGATTTAAAATGAAATAGTTTATGAGCATAATAGAGTCGGCCTATTACTGGTCATAAGCTATTACATTCTAAATCAAACTTACTAAATATGGAAACGATCGAATGTGGACGTTTGGGGTATTAGAGACTAATTAGTGAATTGAGCGTGTATTTATAAATTGTTGAATTTGTAGTATGGAATCATTTCAAGACGAAGATGGAACAAATCAGAATAGGGATAAGAATATTGAGACCGTAGAGTTGGTAGAACGGGAAGGCCTCACAGTGATTTCATAAGTGAACAAATAGGCAAGGCATTAGAGAATTTCTCTCCGTTCATCGTTAAAAAGCTGAATGAAACTTTAGAAGGAGCAATGATTGATGCCATTGCTAACAAGATTAGAGAAGAAGTAGCTTCGTCGGTACAAGATGAGTTTAATAAGCGTTTTCCTAACGACAAGGCGCCGGAAACACAAACTCGTGAAAATCCTCAAAGGCAAGCAAATGAAAAGCCCTATGATCTTAAAAGCTTCACCATTGCAAACCCTCATACATACAATGGGGACCCCGATCCTGTTGTGAGCACCAAATGGGTGTACGAGATTGAAGGAGCCTTCCGTGTCACCAAGACTCCAATTGAAGACAAAACTTTGTATGGGTCAAGCATGTTGAGAGACCGGGCTAAGTTATGGTGGGATAGCCAAATTTTGATAAAGGGAGAGGATGTGGTGATGAGAATGGAATGGGCGGAGTTCAAGGCAGCCTTCTTCAAGGAGTTTTGATCCGAGGCTGATGTGACAAAGCTTAGAAGCGAGTTTATGAATGATTCACAAGGTACCTTGAATGTGAATGAATTCCGTGTGAAGTTTCTTGACAAGGCCCAATTCTGTCCCGAGTACTTGAAGGATGACAAATTATTGAAAGAGCACTTCTATCGAAAACTTCGCAAGAGTATTCGAGAAAATATTACTCTCCTCCAGATTGACTCTTTTAATCAATTGATCGATGTGGCAAGATGGCATGAAGTAGAGCAAGGCATGCCGGATGATGACTCCTCAAAGAGGAAGGCGGAGCAAAGTTATTCTCCAAACAAGAAGTTCCGGCCTAGTGGAAGTTCGGGGAGTATTACATCAAAGAGGAACGTTCCCACTTGTAACAAATGTGGGAAACATCATTTCGGGGTTTGTCTTTCATCTCCAAAGAAAAGATGCTTTAATTGTGGCAAATTGGGTCACATTAGTCGTGATTGTAAATTCTCTCCAAGCAAGGCTACCGTATGTTTTAAATGCTTCAAGGAGGGACATATGAGAAGTGATTGCCCATTGTTGACGGATGAAGAAAGGCAAGCGGAAGCAAGAAAAATGAATGAGAGGAGGATGGTGAAACAAGTAGGAACTCCTAAAGGGAGATCTTTCCAACTCTCGGTGGTGGAAGCTAAGGAATCAACCGATGTTGTGTCAGGTACTTTTCTAGTCCATGACACTCCCGCTAAAGTTTTATTTGATTCCGGGGCAAACCGTTCCTTTGTAGCTACCAGATTCACTAAATGTATTCCCCTACAACTATCTTTGCTTAAACCTCCGTTGTTAGTGGAAGTAGCGGGTGATCAAACTTATGTGATTAAAAATGTGTATTTAGATTGTAGCTTGACCATAAATTTTGAAAATTTTAAAGCCAATCTTATACCTATGGGTTTGGGTGAGTTTGATGTGATTTTGGGCATGGATTGGCTTGGTAGACATAAGGCGAGTATTTGTTGTGGAGATAAGAGTGTCCGACTCAAAACTCCTAGTGGTAAGGATATGGTGATTTATGGAGAAAGAAATCAAGACTCGTTACCGTTGTGTACTTATGATCGAGCTCGCCGACTTATCTCCCGTGGATGCAAAGCTTTTCTTGCTCATGTCCTTGATTCCGATAAGGAATCTAAGTCAATTTCTGAAATTCCGGTTGTTAATGAATTTGTTGATGTTTTTCCCGATGACTTACCGGGTCTTCCTCCTGATAGACAAGTAGATTTCAAGATTGATCTTACCCCGGGTGCTACACCCATCGCTAAAGCTCCGTATCGTCTTGCTCCAACTGAAATGCGAGAGATGATGGAACAACTCCAAGAACTTCTTGACAAGGGTTTTATACGCCCAAGTAGTTCTCATTGGGGTGCTCCTGTTCTGTTTGTTAAGAAGAAAGATGGTAGTTTACGGATGTGCATTGATTATCGAGAGCTTAATAAAGTCACCATCAAGAATCGATACCCGTTGCCTCGAATCGACAATCTTTTTGATCAACTTCAAGGAGCATCGTATTTTTCGAAGATTGATCTTCGTTCGGGTTATCACCAGCTGAAGATTTGTGAAGAAGACATTCCAAAAACCGCGTTCAGGACCCGTTATGGACATTATGAATTCTTGGTCATGCCTTTTCGGTTGACAAATGCTCCTGCAGCCTTCAAGGATCTTATGAATCATGTATGTTGCCCTTTTCTTGATAAATCTGTTATTGTTTTCATTGATGACATTTTGATCTATTCGAAGTGTCAGTCCGATCATGAGAAACACCTTCGTGAAGTTCTTGAAACCCTTCGCCGAGAGAAGTTGTATGCCAAGTTTTCTAAATGCGAGTTCTGGTTACGGGAAGTCCAATTCCTTGGACATGTTGTCAATAAGGATGGAATTAAAGTGGATCCTGCAAAGATTAGTGCAATCACGAAATGGGAACCTCCCAAATCTCCGACTAAAATTCGTAGTTTTCTTGGCTTGGCGGGGTATTACCGTCGTTTTATTCAAGACTTTTCTAAAATTGCCTCTCCTCTTACTAAGTTGACCAAAAAGAATGAGAAGTTTGAATGGAAAGGCGAACAAGAAAGTGCATTTCAAACCTTGAAAAAGAAGTTGAGTCAAGCGCCCGTACTCACTTTACCCGAAGGAGTTGAAGATTTTTCGGTTTATTGTGATGCCTCATTTAATGGTCTTGGTTGTGTCCTTATGCAAAAGGGGCGAGTCATCACTTATGCATCAAGACAATTAAAGCCTAATGAAAAGTCTTACCCCGTCCATGATTTGGAGCTTGCTGCGGTTGTTTTTGCTTTAAAGATTTGGCGTCATTACCTTTATGGTGTTAAATTCACCATTTATTCTGATGATAAGAGCCTTAAATACTTCTTTGAACAACGAGATCTTAATAATCGTCAACGAAGATGGTTAGACTTGTTGAAGGATTATGACTGTGAAATCTTGTATCACCCCGGAAAGGCCAATGTGGTAGCCGACGCCTTAAGTCGAAAGAATTCTCACTGTTCAATTCGTGTTTCACCTTTATGGGTAATGATTACCAATGACTTCTTGGAACGTATAAAAGAAGCACAAGATGAAGCCTTACAACGTGATCCTAAACGCGAGAGAATTAAAGGTCAAATGAGGCATTTTTCTAAAGACTCTCGTGGTCTTATGGTTCGTTATGGACGAATTTGGATCCCTTTTTCGTGTCCTTTGAAAGAAATCCTTCTTGATGAAGCGCATAATTCCAAATATTCTATTCATCCCGGTGCAACGAAAATGTATCACGACTTGAAGGTTGACTATTGGTGGCCGGGCATGAAACGTGACATAGTCAAGTATGTGGAAAAGTGTTTGACTTGTTTACAAGTTAAAGCGGAGCATCAAAAACCTTATGGGAAGCTTCAACCGCTGGAAATTCCTCAATGGAAGTGGGAGCACTTAACTATGGACTTCATTACCAAACTTCCTAAGACACCCAAGCATCAATATGACACTATTTGGGTAATTGTAGATCGATTGACGAAAAGTGTCTTGTTTTTACCCATTCGTGAGTCATCATCTTCCAAAGTATTAGCCTATATTTATTTGAAAGAAGTTGTAGCTCGACATGGCATTCCCGTCACCATTGTTTCGGATAGAGACACACGGTTTACATCCCATTTTTGGAGAAGGTTTCATGAAGATATGGGTACAAAGTTGCATTTGAGTACCGCATACCACCTTCAAACGGATGGTCAAAGTGAACGAACCATCCAAACCTTGGAAGACATGCTACGTGCATGCATTATTGATTTCGGAGGACCATGGGACGCGTACTTGCCTTTGGCGGAATTCTCGTATAATAATAGTTACCATTCTAGCATTAAGATGCCTCCATATGAAATGCTTTATGGTAGGAGATGTCGAACTCCCATTTGTTGGGGAGAAGTGGGTCAACGAGAATTAGGAGGAACTGACATTGTTCTTGAAACTACTCAAAAGATTGATGAAATTTGTGAGAGACTTAAAGCGGCTCAAGATAGACAAAAGTCGTATGCCGATGTTAGAAGAAGACCCATTGAGTTCATGGTCGGTGATCGAGTTATGTTAAAGGTATCTCCATGGAAAGGTTTGTTACGATTTCGCAAACGTGGAAAGTTGAGTCCACGGTTCATTGGCCCGTTTCGGATTTTAGCCCGTGTTGGCAAGGTAGCATACCAATTGGAACTACCCGAAGAGTTATCTCGAATTCATAACACTTTTCATGTATCGCAACTCCGAAAATGTCTTGTTGATGATGCAACGTGTGTTCCATTGAATGAAATCGAACTAGACAAGAAGTTGACTTATGTTGAAGAACCGGTTGCTATTGTTGAAGAAGAGTTAAGAAAGATAAACAATAAGACGGTGCGAACTTTCAAGGTACAATGGAAGCACCAAAAGAACTCGGAATATACTTGGGAGACCGAGCATGATATGTTGGTATACTACCCGTCTTTACATATGGCTTGGATCACGGGGACGTGATCGATTTTGAGTGGGGGAGATTTGTAACACCCCAATATTTTAAGGTAATAGAAAATTAACCCTTTTTATAGTTTTGACATTAAATTAATTTCCTAATATTTTGTTTTGAGATAAGGGTTAAATTAGTTGGAACTTTAGTGGCTAGAGGGTATAATACCCTTTTTATTTTGAATGGAACGTGGCAAGGGGATTGAATATCCAGCCAATTTCAAAGTTTGGTGATTCATAGTTCCACCATTTTTCCTTCCATCCTTTAATCCTCAAAAATCTCCAATTCTTCCAATTCTTTCTATTCTATCAAGGAATTACATGCAATCAAACTCAACCATAAACCCAATTAATCAATCCATTCATCAATTAAGCAAAGTGAGGGATTGTGTGCTTGGGGTTGGGGCCGAAATCATCAAAGGGAGAGGAGGAGGAAATTCTGGAAATTTCAAGTGTGTCATTCCTTTGAGGTAAGAATTCTTTTGACCCTTTTTATTACAAGAATTAGGGTTCTTGAGTTTGGAATTAGGGTTCTTGGTTTGAAATTGGGAATTTTGGTATTTGGGATTTGGAATGATGAACCCTAAATTTAAAGAAGAAGCTCTGAGTAAATGCATTTCAGTTTTTATAAGGAACCCATTGTGATAAATCTTATGTTTTGGGTGTTTGGCTAAGATTGTGTTATGAAGTTGATATGGAAATTTGTTAAAAGATTTTATTGAAGCCAAACACCAAGTTAAAAGAATGCATGTTGAATGCAAGTAGTTGATTTTGAAATAGTTGGGTTTATAGAACTCATAGTTGTGTGAATTGTATTATGTATAGGTGGTGAAGATCATTTAGTTGAGCCTATAGCCATAGAATCGAATAGCCAAGTTCAAGGTGAGTGTATATGCATATAATCATGTTCTTGTTATTGAGGTCATAGGTGGGTAAATTCCTATGACCCATTTGATTATTTATTTGAGAGCTAGTAGGTGGGTAAATTCCTACAAGTGTTGTTTTGGTTGGACAAGTTTTCTTTGGTTGTAAAATCTGCAAATATGTAAAGTTTTTGGGTCATTTAGTTGTTTTTGGTCATAACATGCTAATTAGGTCGTTTATTAGGTCAAACGACCCATTTGATGGTTCATATCGTTTTTGGACCAAAACTAAGTTTGTAAGTATCATACTTAGTGTCTATTACTTGTTTGAATTCTGAAATGTTGTTTGTGATGTATTTAAAGTCTTGACTATTACGGTGGGTTGAAGTATAAGTCATTTTGGAGTCAAATTACCCACTTTGTCACTTTAGGTAATGCGGGCGAGTGACCCGTTCGGTCGTTTTAATGTAAATTTCAATGGTTAAGGTTTGGGATGTATCCGTTATGTTGTAATATGTGATTTTACTCTTTTTGGTGTTTTGGTTTGAGTATTTGAGCTTTGGAAAGAGTATGAATCAAATTTGAGTGAAAATGTTTTCTGCAGGCCTGACCGTAAATTTACGTCCCTGGACCGTAAATTTACGGCCAATGTATTTTGCCTGACCGTAAATTTACGGCCCTGGACCATAAATTTACGGCCCATGTATTTTCGAGTTGTTTTTTTTTCCATAAAATAAAAAAATCCAGGAGCAAATTACGGCCCAAATTTACAGCCAGTGTAAAAAAATTTTTTTTTCCTTTTGTCCAGTCGTGTCGAGTCGTGCATTGTATTATTATATTAAATGAAGTTTGGTCGTTACAATTAAAAAGACACGTGTTGATTAAAGATTACGCCACGTGTCGTTTTAAAAACATCTCAATCCTGTTTTAGTTTATTGGTAGATAGATATATAGATATATAATAGAAGGGGAGAGATCTAATATGAAGGGGAGAGAACGAGAGATATAATATTTCTGTTGTTGTAGCTCATCGTTATTTACATATGAAGGGGGGATCGTTGAAGGGGAGAGATACTGTAGAAGTATGATTGATTTTGATTTAGTTTGGTAGAAGGGGAAAGATATAGTATGTATATTATATATATAAAGCCTGTAAAAGTATAGACAGGCGTATTCCATGATTTCATCATATATTATAAAATTTAATATCCATATATTATTTTCATATTGAGCCCTTAAATTTTGTATAAGTCTTTTTTAATCCAATAATCTACCAATATATATATAACAAGGTCCTAAATTCCTTTATGAAGAAGTAAGGACCGTTAGATGAGTTTAAACTTTTAATCACAACCCTTAGATCAAAATAATAATATCATTACCAAATTTATTATTAAGTAAACACAACTTTAGTCCTTATATTTTACATAATTGTATATTTAGGTAATATCAAATCATTACCAAATTCTCGTGAATAATCCTAACTACTAATGACTATGCACCACGTCACAAATATCACGATTTAACCTCTTAACTTAATTGACATTATGGAATGTATTAATCCATAATCATCTACAATCTACCATATATCTATATCTGTATCTACGTTTATATTATAAAACATTTAACTTCCTCTATTTTTTCCAATTAAGTAGTTGATATCTATTTTTCAAAAAGAAAAAAATAGTTGATAACCAAAATATCTCTTCTTTTTTATTCACTATTTTGTACATCTCCACTTGAAATACGTATAAAATCTACTTACATATAATACCTTTAATGAAACTTACCTACAATATCTACCTTTAACTTTTAAAATAACTACAGCAGCCCTTTTACAACAATAACTTATAAGTTCAAACTTTTAATTACAACCCTTAGATCAAAATAATGATATCATCACCAAATTTATTATTAAGTAACACAACATTAGTCCTTCTACTTAATATATTTAGACAAAATATAACCTAATTTATTTAGATAATACACAATTGTCTTATGTCGTTTGAATGCATTGCAATTTGATAGCAATCTTGCTATTTTATTTTATAGAATCATCTCAATAAATATGGATGATAATAATGCTTTATTTTTTAAAGAGTTAAGTGCACTGAAATGTAGGTAACTAAGCACGAAAAGGTTATAGTATGCACAAACTACCGGAATCTCTATTATGTGCACGAACTTGGTAAAAATATTCAAGTTATCAAACTAACTATGGTCAGCCAATCAAAAACTTGCACGTGGCAGCTCATATGGGTTGTCACGTATACCATGTTGCATGATTTGAAATCTTTTACTAAGTTGCACACAATAGAGATTCTGGTAGTTCGTGCACACTATAACTTTCCGTGCTTAGTTACCTGCATTTCAGTGCACTTATCCCAATTTTAAACTATAAAATAACGTTTCCCGCCTAATATTCGGTATAAACATAAATTTTCATTATAAAATATTTAATAGTTATTTAGCGGGTGTTTGGGGTTGTGTTTGTAAAGTAGATTTTGCAAAGAAAAAAACATGCCTCGACGCTTTTCCAAAACTGCGTTTTTTCTATATGAAATACATATCATCAATTTTTTTGTCAAACATTTTTTTCCTTATTTGCATTATACAAACACAATAATTAAATAATATTTTCAAAATTCAATCTCAACCACCTTTTTAGTTTGTCACATGTAACTTTAATAATTAATAAAATTATTAGATATCATCTTAATGGATATTAAAATAACATAGTCTAAAAAATACTCAGGGTTTAATTCTTGATATTTATGCATCTAAAAAATTATTAGTATAATTTAAAATAAAATCTTTGATAATAATTTGATATATTAAAAGAAGACTACCACACAATTGTTTTGTCATTAAATTCAAAATTATTAGATATCATCTTAATGGATATTAAAATAACATAGTCTAAAAAATACTCAGGGTTTAATTCTTGATATTTATGCATCTAAAAAATTATTAGTATAATTTAAAATAAAATCTTTGATAATAATTTGATATATTAAAAGAAGACTACCACACAATTGTTTGTGTCATTAAAATAAAACTGCGTTTTGAAAAAAACATGCCTCAACGCTTTTCCAAAACTGCGTTTTTTCTATATGAAATACATATCATCAATTTTTTTGTCAAACATTTTTTTCCTTATTTGCATTATACAAACACAATAATTAAATAATATTTTCAAGATGCAATTTTACCTTTTTAGTTTACCAAATGTAACTTTTGTAATAATATTATTAACTGCGTTTTGTTTATATGAAAAATCAGATAATCAATTTTTTTGTCAAACACTTTATTTCATTATTTGCGTTATGCAAAAACAATAATCAAATAATATTTTCAAAATGCAATCTCAAACACCTTTTTAGTTTGTCACATGTAACTTTAATAATTAATAAAATTATTAGATATCATCTTAATGGATATTAAAATAACATAGTCTAAAAAATACTCAGGGTTTAATTCTTGATATTTATGCATCTAAAAAATTATTAGTATAATTTAAAATAAAATCTTTGATAATAATTTGATATATTAAAAGAAGACTACCACACAATTGTTTTGTCATTCAAAATTCAAATATGTTATATTGTAATCACATGAAAAAAAGTCAAAAATCTATTATATTATATATAAATTAATTAACCACTGGGTTAGTAGCCCAGTGGCCACCGCCCCCTTCACAAGGGTACTAGGAGTCTGTATGGCGCGGGTTCGAATCTTGGCGCAACCCAAGTATTCGTTATTCCCACCTACGCCCTGGGGAGTCAACGGGATGTCTCTATGCGGTAGTGAGGCATGGTACCAATATGGTACATGGGACTAAGTGGTTCCCACCCATTTACCATTTTTAAAATTAATTTTATAAGTTTAAAAAGTTAACTATAAACATAAAAAGTAGACTTTCAGATTAAAAACCTTAAAACAAAGAAAGTTCAAAGTTCAATTATTAAATAGAGGTGAAAAAATATCTATAATTCTTATTGGGAAATGAATATACGTTTAATACTTTTTAAAAAGATGGTATTTATAAGCTCGCTTTAGAGGTAATCAAATAAAGATTAGATGTAAGTGTTGTGCTCAGATGTTACTATCATGCTTTGATAGATTTTATAAGATTATTTTTTGTTTTGTTATTTTTTCTTTATGTGTATTTATATGAGCATTAAACCACGTGAAATATTATAAAAAATGACAAATATAGTAACATGACTTAAAGAGAAGTCAAATTTATATTCAGTTCTTAATTATATTCCGTTAAACAAATCTGGTTATCTTGAATTTCAAACTATCACTTGATACAATAATTTTTAGTTTTACTAATTATTCATAGAAACAAGCTCTATATGGGATTTTCAAGAGGCTCTAAAAGTAAGGTATGTTGTTGCTTTGAAATGTTAGTAACAAAGGAGGGAGAAAAGAAATAAGTCAAGTCTTCCTTTTTGAATTGTATAACTGCAACAAAAACTTACAATAAGTCATGAAATTTTATGTTTTTTTCTCTAGACATATCTTAACTTTGATTGTATGCGATAGTCTTCAATGAAACTTTGTTTATTTTTAAAATTAACTCATTTTAGCAACACATTAATTTACATCTTTTGCGACATGTCATTAATTAAATATGTTCTCTCGCGTATTACGCGGGACAATAATCTAGTTATGTAAAATATTATATGCAAACTTATATATACTAAAAATTATAGATATATTATATAAAATATAAAAATTTATATATAAAATATTAATATTTAAAATTACCGAAATACCACCGTAAAAAACAATATTTCGCTTACCGGTCCTTGACCGAAACACCGAAATTTTGGTCCTTATCTACTTAGGGTATAACCTAGCATTAAACTTATTTCGTCGGATAGAAAAATACCTTTCCGGATTTAAATAAACCAATTCCGATATTTGTTTGTTTTGCATTTATTTTTTTTTTTTTTTTTGTTTTTTTTTTTTTTTTTTTTTTTTTTTTTTTTTTTTTTTTTTTTTTTTTTTTTTTTTTTTTTTTTTTTTTTTTTTTTTTTGTTTTTTTTTCTTTTTTGTTTTTTTTTTTTTTTTTTTTTGTTTTTTTTTTTTTTTTTTTTTTTTGTTTTTTTTTTTTTTTTTTTTGTTTTTTTTTTTTTTTTTTTTTTTTTTTTTTTTTTTTTTTTTTTTTTTTTTTTTTTTTTTGTTTTTTTTTTTTTGTTTTTTTGTTTTTTTGTTTTTTTTTTTGTTTTTTTTCTTCTTTTTTTTGTTTTTTTTTTTTTTTTTTTTTTGTTTTTTTTTTTTTTTTTTTTTTTTTTTTTTTTTTTTTGTTTTTTTTTTTTTTTTTTTTTTTTTTTTTTTTTTTTTTTTTTTTTTGTTGTTTTTTTTTTTTTTTTTTTTTTTTTTTTTTTTTTTTTTTTTTTTTTTGTTTTTTTTTTTTTGTTTTTTTTTTTTTTTTTTTTTTTTTTTTTTTTTTGTTTTATTTTTTTTTGTTTTTTTTTTTTTTTTTTGTTTTTTTTTTTTTTTTTTGTTTTTTTTTTTTTTTTTGTTTTTTTTTTTTTGTTTTTTTTTTTTTTTTTTTTGTTTTTTTTTTTTTTTTTGTTTTTTTGTTTTTTGTTAAAATGTTTTTTTTTTTTTTTTTTTGTTTTTTTTTTTTTTGTTTTTTTTTTTTTTTTTTGTTTTTTTTTTTTTTTTTTTGTTTTTTTTTTTTTTTTTTTTTTTTTTTGTTTTTTTTTTTTGTTTAAAGAGTCGAGGGGCTTAAGATGGAATTTATTAAGGATGGCCAGGGGTTGTATGACAATTAGGCTACCCTAATTGTCATTCTCCAGATCTAGAGTGTGTGAGAAAAACCCCCAAGCAGCCCCCTTCCCTTCTCCAAGCAAGTTTCTCTCAAGATCCAATTGTTTCGGGCCGATTCGATCAAGTTTTGTTTAGATCTTGGATCCTCTAAGTCATCTACATGTAATATAGGTAATATTATCTTTGAAATCTGATCTTATGAGTCTTAGTTGAGTTTTCAATCCAGACCATGGGGTTTGGGTTGGGTTATTTGATTAAACGTTTACCGATTTCATGTTATTCGGTTGATTGAATGGTTGATTCATGTGGTAAAGAATTAAAGGATCAATTGATTGATTTGAGTCATCAAAAGTATCATAAAAAAAGGTCAATTTTATGTCCCCAGGTCGGGCTAAGGGTTTGAGATCGAATGGGTATCGTTTGGAACAAGTTGAAAATTGAGTTGCTGGTCTGCACCCCAGGTGCGGCGCACCACATGCCCAAATTTCACAAAACGTTTCGTTTAGCTTATATTTCGATCTTATACTCGTTCTAGGTTGTCGGGAGCACTTAGCAAGCACTGTAAGACCTACGTAACTCATTGTTTAGCTGTACCCAGGTAAGATAACATCTTTTACCACATGAGGGACAACAAAATATAAGGTTTTCATAAGTTAACTTCCCCAAATGAATGTTTATATGTATTCGGGAATGAATGGGAGGTTACTATGGGAATGATTACGTTACCATTGATGATGAACGGTAAGCTTATGCATGCTACAATGAAATGATGATATGTTTATGTTATAAAATGATGTTATGATGAAATAAGGGAAATGATAAACTGAAATGTATAAGTTGTTAATACGATAAGATGCTATGATGATACGTTGACATGGATCTTTTATGATATGATGATGTGATGTTAATATGCGATGACGATATGTTGATGCATATATGTCTTATGATTGATTGTATGGCTTGAACAACTAGTCACTAGACTTCTATAGGTTTGCCATGACACGTGCACGATTAAGGGCCCTAAAGTAAAGAAAGATGGATGTGATTAGTTTAGGTGAAAGTGTAGCCTAAACTAATATAATAAAGAAGTCTCGAGCATATGTAAAGTCTTGTGTTAAGCTTAACCCATGCTAGTTCTTCGGAGCTAGTGTGTACGTGGTCACGTGGTGTGGGAATCTAGATACCTCCCCGTGGCATAGTTATGTATGAGTGTATCCGGGTGGAGTAACTAACCACTACACGCGCAAAGTTCAAACGGTATGCTCAGTTTGACTTTGTCTTTCCTTAACGACGACGATGGACCACCGTAAGGTCTACCCATCTAGTCGGGTGTGAGGACTCCATGTAAGGTTTTATGACCGCCTACACACACCCCACATCCCTAAGTATGTGTGGCTTATGTTACATAGCCTATGTCTAGGCAAAAGAAAAGAAAGATAAGAAAAGAAAAGAAAAGAAAGTAAAGAAATGTAAGAAAAGAAAGAGAAAGTAAAGAAAGATGGATGTGATTAGTTTAGGTGAAAGTGTAGCCTAAGCTAATAAAAAGTAAAGAAAGATGGATGTGATTAGTTTAGGTGAAAGTGTAGCCTAAGCTAATAAAAAGTAAAGAAAGATACACGTGGTTAGTTTAGGTGAAAGTGTAGCCTAAACTAATATAATAAAGAAGTCTCGAGCATATGTAAAGTCTTGTGTTAAGCTTAACCCATGCTAGTTCTTCGGAGCTAGTGTGTACGTGGTCACGTGGTGTGGGAATCTAGATACCTCCCCGTGGCATAGTTATGTATGAGTGTATCCGGGTGGAGTAACTAACCACTACACGCGCAAAGTTCAAACGGTATGCTCAGTTTGACTTTGTCTTTCCTTAACGACGACGATGGACCACCGTAAGGTCTACCCATCTAGTCGGGTGTGAGGACTCCATGTAAGGTTTTATGACCGCCTACACACACCCCACATCCCTAAGTATGTGTGGCTTATGTTACATAGCCTATGTCTAGGCAAAAGAAAAGAAAGATAAGAAAAGAAAAGAAAGTAAAGAAATGTAAGAAAAGAAAGACGAAACGTAAGGATCTATGATGTTAGGCACATTTAGGATTACGATGAATTCCTAATGTGTTAATTTATGTATGTTGCTTTAATGTTGATGATATGTTCTTGTTGACGTGTGATATGATAGACACCATAGTATTGTGGTGATCTTAACGTGCTATGCCTAATATGTGATATTAACGATTATGAAAGGTTTTTGTTAATATATAAAGAATTGGCAACGTTTTCTTAAACACATGTTATCTTACTTAGCTTTTAAAGCTAACACTTGCTCTTTTGAAAAACGTTGTTCCCTCAGGTTAAGCAGGTTGAGCTAGTGAAAGACTTAGCTTGGTGAGACGGGTAGTTTCTATGAAGAAGACATCTAGTTTCCCGCTTAGTCATTTATGTTAGCCTTGATGATTGGCTACTTTTAATACGACTTATGTATTGTTTTTATTGGCATTTATGTTGGTGCCACATCTGGATTATCTTACACTATTTTAATGATATGAATGCTGTAACACCACTTTTATAAATGAACTATCCATTAAGGGTTAGTTATGTTCTAAGGATTCTGTATTCCGCATTTCTAAACGCCGTTAGGCAAAAGTTTTTGAAAATCCAGATTTTAAAATGACGGGTGTTACAAAATAGTAATAAGATCAAAGAGATATTAGCGATCAAGTGTTTGAATGAGGTCAACCAGTTGATCGCTTTAAGCATCCTAACATAGTTGAGTGTTCATATAATTTGGTGGTATCTTTATAGTGGGTGATTCACTATGTCTTTTCGGAGTAGGTTTTAGTTAGTGTACGTGTGTACATGTCCAATATGTTCATGCATGTAGGCAAATAAATACGGGTTGGAAAATTTTAGGCATATGACGAGGTTGTGTTCATAAAATCATAAAAAAATAGATTTATTATTTGTTTCAACTAGAATTTGCTTTCAACAAGGGCCTATATGTGTTTAAACGAGGTAGTGTTTTGTAAAAGGGGACAAATATCTTAACATATACAATGTATTTTTAATTGTAATGTAACTATTTATGTTTCTATATGTCAAAAAAACTTAATATTTCAATATCGTGTAGCTGGGTCACTCTAATTCATATTTGATGCAAATTATCTTTGCAATGAGCCAACGAATTAGTTATTGTCTTCATTTATTGTGTTACTTATGGATTCTTGATATGTTAGTTATTGGAACCATATCATATGATGTATACACATAGGAACTGAAATGTTACTTATGGATTCTTGATATGTTAGTTATTAGAACCATATCATATGATGTATACACATAGGAACTGAAATGAAAAAATTGTTTATGGATACACAACTACTTTGACAAGAGACTTTTTGCAAAACCTAAAGACATCATTTTCTCAATTTATTCTAAAACTTAATAGTAAGTGGAAAAAGTTAGTCCAGGATGAACCTCATTAGATTTACTTCATTACTTGATATGGATCTGAATTACCGGATAAATATATAGCCTTGAATAGCCTTGGAGCAGTTGTTGGTTAGTGCACGCGTGCTAAGTATTTATACGTGTCCAATATGTACAGGCATGTAGGCATATAAATACGGGCTGAAAAATGTTAGGCAAATGACGAGTTGTGTTTATAAAATAATAAAAAAAAATAAAAAAAAAAAAAAAAAAAAAAAAAAAAAAAAAAAAAAAAAAAAAAAAAAAAAAAAAAAAAAACCAAAAAAAAAAAAAAAAAAAACAAAAAAAAAAAAAAAAAAAAAAAAAAAAAAAAAAAAAAAAAAAAAAAAAAAAAAAAAAAAAAAAAAAAAAAAAAAAAAAAAAAAAAAAAAAAAAAAAAAAAAAAAAAAAAAAAAAAAAAAAAAAAAAAAAAAAAAAAAAAAAAAAAAAAAAAAAAAAAAAAAAAAAAAAAAAAAAAAAAAAAAAAAAAAAAAAAAAAAAAAAAAAAAAAAAAAAAAAAAAAAAAAAAAAAAAAAAAAAAAAAAAAAAAAAAAAAAAAAAAAAAAAAAAAAAAAAAAAAAAAAAAAAAAAAAAAAAAAAAAAAAAAAAAAAAAAAAAAAAAAAAAAAAAAAAAAAAAAAAAAAAAAAAAAAAAAAAAAAAAAAAAAAAAAAAAAAAAAAAAAAAAAAAAAAAAAAAAAAAAAAAAAAAAAAAAAAAAAAAAAAAAAAAAAAAAAAAAAAAAAAAAAAAAAAAAAAAAAAAAAAAAAAAAAAAAAAAAAAAAAAAAAAAAAAAAAAAAAAAAAAAAAAAAAAAAAAAAAAAAAAAAAAAAAAAAAAAAAAAAAAAAAAAAAAAAAAAAAAAAAAAAAAAAAAAAAAAAAAAAAAAAAAAAAAAAAAAAAAAAAAAAAAAAAAAAAAAAAAAAAAAAAAAAAAAAAAAAAAAAAAAAAAAAAAAAAAAAAAAAAAAAAAAAAAAAAAAAAAAAAAAAAAAAAAAAAAAAAAAAAAAAAAAAAAAAAAAAAAAAAAAAAAAAAAAAAAAAAAAAAAAAAAAAAAAAAAAAAAAAAAAAAAAAAAAAAAAAAAAAAAAAAAAAAAAAAAAAAAAAAAAAAAAAAAAAAAAAAAAAAAAAAAAAAAAAAAAAAAAAAAAAAAAAAAAAAAAAAAAAAAAAAAAAAAAAAAAAAAAAAAAAAAAAAAAAAAAAAAAAAAAAAAAAAAAAAAAAAAAAAAAAAAAAAAAAAAAAAAAAAAAAAAAAAAAAAAAAAAAAAAAAAAAAAAAAAAAAAAAAAAAAAAAAAAAAAAAAAAAAAAAAAAAAAAAAAAAAAAAAAAAAAAAAAAAAAAAAAAAAAAAAAAAAAAAAAAAAAAAAAAAAAAAAAAAAAAAAAAAAAAAAAAAAAAAAAAAAAAAAAAAATTTATACATGGAAATGAAATTTACATAAGTTACAAGAAAGAAAATAAAAAAACAAGATAATAACTAAAGAAGTAGAACTTAATCAGATGGCCCTTCACCAGTTCTTCTTCTTTTGGTAAGTGAACCAATAGGTTGAGAATCCTTTTCGAATATGCAAAGTTGTTTCTTGGTTGTGCAAAGACCTCTATTTATATGCAAAGTTGACATTGGGATGTCAACTTTGGCCGTACAAATATGGTTGAGAGCATTTAAAGATTAACATTTAATTCCTTGAACATGCTTAATAAAGTATAACATAAAGTTACTTTACTCAACCTGCTTTATGTATTTTTGTACTTAAATCATAGACAATTGCTATTGTCCGGATAATAGTACATAAAGCATAAAGGTTTTTCCTCGTAATCAGTGTAAAGCTTTGTAAAGGCTTTAAACTGACAATCTCCAGTTTCTATCTGAATAGAATGTCAAATGGGCTTCGCTGCCATTGTCATTCTTTATCTTTCACTTGTTGTCTTCGACTTCAATTGGAATGTCTTCAGGTTTGGTCAGATCTCAACTGGAGGAAGTCTTCAGTTGCATAAACTGTACATTGCAACTGGACTTCAATATATTTCTGGACAATTTCTTCAGGTCTTCAGATGCAACTGGAGACTGACCAGTTTACCAGTAAACTGGTCCTAACAAATTCCCCCTAATTGTCCTAAAATATTGCCAAGTCTTTTCAAGTTCTTGTATCTATACAAGTATGAACTTGAAAGACTTGTTTGACTAAATCTATCTAATTTTCAAGGCATTTTTATAGATCATCAAATGCCTTGGGTATTTCTTTTGAGTTTGTTAGATTTAATCTGTTATCTATCTTGTGGGTTACAATCTGGCAACTTCATTTATACATGGAAATGAAATTTACATAAGTTACAAGAAAGAAAATAAAAAAACAAGATAATAACTAAAGAAGTAGAACTTAATCAGATGGCCCTTCACCAGTTCTTCTTCTTTTGGTAAGTGAACCAATAGGTTGAGAATCCTTTGGGTCAATATGCAACCTATTTTCAAGTTGTTCTTTGTGCTGCATCTTGCCCTTTAACAAGTTTATCCAGGCCTTCTCAACCCTATTTTTCACTTCTTTTGCTTCCAAAAGGTTTACCATCTGTTGCCATTTGCTGAACCCATATTGCATAACTGATGGATCTTCAGTTGTCACCAGTGGCCCTCTAGTGTAACTGACTTGAACTCTAAAGACTTTGGTGCCTGGCTTGATTGTAACACTTACACCATTTATAGCACCATTGTGCTTTCTTCTAGCCATTATCTCTTAATAGTATTCTCTGGCTTCGGATTCATTTGTAATCTTAACCAATCCAGACAAGGCAGAGTGCACAGCAGCCTTTATATCTTCATTTGATACATCACCAGTTGGTTCAACGAATGTTCTAAGATCAGCATCCCTGGGCAGTGACTTTCTTTTGGGTTGTGATGTTCTTTTTGGTGGATTCAACACTCTTTTAACAACTTTCTGTACAATTTTGATTCTTCGTTGAATCCCACCAGCCCTGATCTCCTTTGCCTTTTCCACTGATACATTGATGTTTATGGCATCGAATGCAGCTTCATCATCAGGACAATGTTTGTCCAGTTGAATATCAAGCATTTCATTTAACACACCAACTATCCTCTGATCATTCTTTATTCACTTATACTGCTCCAGTGTGACACCCAACAGCTTGGCATCACTGGCATCTAATATTTTCATTCTTTCTAGTTGGCCTCTGGCGACCAATAAATTTGCTTGTCTTTCTTTCTTCTTTTCTTTGATCGCCTCGCCAATAGCTGCTAGACTTCTACTTTCATTCTTAGTCACTGGAGGAAGCTCATCAATATTACCAGTTTCAAGCATACTGGTATCAGTACCAGTTGCCTTTGCTTGTGTATCAGTGGCCATATGGGCATTATCATCAGTTGCCACACCCTTGCCCTTATCAACATTCCCCCTATCACCAGCATCATCAAACTGCTATATAATCTGCTGATCAGCATCAGTACTGGCAGCTACCACAATTTGTCTTTCAGATGAGGCACCTTCAGTTGCAGTTGGTGCAAGGACTGCACTTCTTTCCCCCTTGGCAGCATCTAGACCTGCCCTAATAACATCCCAATCAGCATTATGAAATGGCAACCGGTCAAGAGGCTGCCATGATTGCATGTCATTGCATTCCTTAAAGATGGTGCACATCATTCTGAATGATCTCCATAAGTGGTTGGTCTCTCTAGACTGGGTCAAAACATTGGCTGCAACTTGCGTCTGACCAGTTTTCAGTTCTTCCAACAGTTAAGCATTGTCTGGAGAGAGACCAGTAGCCACACTTTCCTCCTTCTCTTTTAAACTTGCAACTTCAGTAACCAGTTTGTCAATCGAGGTAGAATGAGAAGACAACTGGGTGTTAACTGCATTAAGAACACCTCTCAACTGGTTGATTTCATTAGTAAGTGGAGCCAGATTAACCTGAGGAGGGGTAATCTTGGTGATCTCAGACATCACCCTTTGAACCAATTGCTCTTCTCTTTCAATTAATGTATCTTTAATAAGCTGACTAACTGAAGTTGCCAATTGCTGCCCAAGCCCAGTCACATCAAGAGCAGGTCTTTCAATCAATTCCTTGACCTGTCTCTCAATCTCCTTTAGCTCATTCTCTGATGATCTAACAGTTGTGCCAAGTAAACTGGAGATTGAGGTGGGGACTTTTGTTTGAGTTAGGTCAAAGGCTTCCTTCAAAGAACTGGACAGATTGTTACAGCCAGTGACCAACTCATTGAGCTTGTGAAATACCAAGTCTTCATTCACAACAAACTTGTTAATCCCCAGGTCTACCACTTTTTGATTGGCCAGACTGTCTTTGTTATACCTGGAGATTGACTTGGCATTTTTCTCAATTGTCTTATGAACATCCTCCACCCGTTTGATCAGGTTTTGGATGTAGGTTGTGAAGGAGACAAATTGAGTGTCCAGTGACGGAGGGGAAGGTGTCACTGGACCAGCAGTAGGTACTACTAGAGAAACTGGAGGAGGCACATTTAGGGAAACCTCCCCAGTCCTCCCAGTAGTTGAAGAAATTGAAAATGAAGTGGGGAAAGAAGAAGGACGTCTAGTGAGATCAAGTTGTTGGACATGCTGAGAATGCTCAGGTGTGTCCAACGGCGGTAGTGATGGTGGCATGTGTCTATTTCTAGACACAAATAAATATGATAATGGTGGTGGAGAACTTTGTGGAATTCTTTGTATGGATGGTAAAACTAAAATTGAAGCATCTGGAGACGAGATATGAGATGAAGGGTCTTGAGCTTGTACAGAAGCATCAAGTATCTCAGTATCTGAATTTGTTCCTTCAGAGTTCGAAGGCTCTATGAGGATTTCATCGTCATTAACATTCATGTCCGGATCCATGAATGTGACTGATGGTTGAACATCAAGTTCAGTGTCCTGATGTACTTGGCCAGTTTCCTGGAGAGTAACATCAGTTGTTGGCTCAGTCGTGGTGACATCATTGCCAGGAATAGAGGTCACTGGAATTGCCTCAGTTATGATTGCTCTATCCTCAACCATAACATCACTGGCTGAAGAGATTGGAACCTCAGTCTCCAGTTGTGACTGACCGGAGACTTCATCAGTCGTGCAATAGTAGTGTTAGAAGTTTGACCATCTACACTTGTTTGTGCAGACTCTAACTCTACTCTGGGTTGGGCTGACCCAGTAATCTCTTCACCACTTCCTCCTACATAAATTGCGGAAGTGGTTTGTTAGGTCGAAAATCGACCAAGTATAATTTGTTCAGAAATAGCTGAAGCTCAGTGAAGAATACTTGTATAGAATTCTGAGGTCGCTCAGAATTTGTTCACTGAAGCTTCACTTCAGTTCAGATCAACGTATCAGAAAACCGTTCAGAATGAAGTCAAAGATTCAAGTCTGAAGAATGAGAATCAGTTCAGATGTGGAGCTCAGAAACTGATTCTACCTGATCGAAGACTGAAGCATCTCAGTGTAAAAGTACTTACACACTTTTACACTGATTACGAGGAAGACTTTTTACTTTACATATCTTTACCCGGTTAATAGAATTAACTATTAATTAAAGTACAAGGTAAAGTAAAGGTTGGGAATAAGGTTTGATAAGTGACATCAACGACTTATATACCTAAACCTTAAAAGTACACATGTAAGGAATTATCTTTAATTCCTTAAATACACCCAACCATATTTGTACGATCTGGTCCACGTCATCATGGACTTAGTCTATAAATATAAGTCTTCTCACAACTTGCAAACGGCTTGAAACCTTTGCATTGCAACTTGTGAGATATACTCTAAGTAATCCTTACGAGTATTTCCAAGTTATTAGATCACTTGTATTTCTAGGTTGTTTAGATATTTACACTTGGGTGTTTATCTTTGTTCCGCAACAACCTTTGTATTTGTTTATATATCAATAAATCAAATACCTTGAAAAATACATTGTGTCTCAATGCTACATACTTGATCTATACATATTATTTATATAGTTTCAGCCCTTATTGTTTCTTGCATTTACTTTCAGTACCTTATCGTATTGTTCATCCATATCTGGATCGTATTCTGAACTGGTCATCTTCCAGTTAGAATTACTTGCCAGTCGGGTATTTAAGCCATCTATATTTGGGACTCACAATTGGTATCAGAGCAGCAAGGTTGAATTATATTAATTCATTAACCTTTGATCTGCAAAGATGGCTGACCAAATGTTCAATACAAGCCCTGAACCTAATGCTAATGCTAATACAACTCCACCCCCTATCATCAACAACAATATACCATCACATAATGTGCATGTACACTTTCCGAATAATCCTGTTCCCAAATTTGATGGGAACAGTGAAAACTTTCAAACATGGAAAGCATGCATGCTCAAATATATTGCTGGTGTTGAAAGACATTTGACCGATATTCTTAAAGAAGGACCCTTTGTCCCCTTGAATGCCTCCACTGTTGTCAAAAATGCCGATGGGACTCATAGGGTTTCACCCACGGAGAAGGATCATTGGTCTGAAGAAGATCATAGGCTGGTAGACCTTGATACCAAGCTGCAAAATATGATCTTGTATGTTGTTCCTGAAACTCTTATGCCCACCCTTGTTTTACCTGAAAATTCCAAATTAATGTGGGAGGAACTCATGACACCGTTTGAAGGCACCAATGAGACAATAGTCACAAGAAAAGTTGCTTTGAATAAAAGATATGAGTCTTTTTTTTTGCTATCCCTGGTGAAACTTTAACACAAACTTACATCAGATTCACTAATCTGGTAAATCAATTGAAAGCCCTGGTGTAACTAAAGATAAAGAAATTTTGTTGGAAAAGTTTTGTGACATCTTACCTTCTAAATGGGAAAACTTGATCTTGGTTTTGAGACAAGGAAAAACCTTGCACAGTCACACTCTAGCCTCCCTATATGGAGCCTTCAGGTACACTGAAGAGAACAAGGCTGAGAGAGCTATGGCTGAGCAAGATGCCAAAAATCATGCTTCTACCAGTTCAGTCATGGTTCATAATTCTGAACCACATGGGACTGCTCTATTATCTTCTGAGAGTGATCATTCTGACTCGATGAAGAAGATGATATCTGAAATGTTAAAAACTGGTATTTCTGATAATGTAACTCATAATTGTGATGAGGATGACAATGATGATCTGGTTGCCATGCTGGCTAAAACGTTCAATCATTTTAAGGCCAAATCTAATCGATCTGGCAAACCATTTGCTTCCAGTGCTTCTATTGATAAGTCTAATCTTGAATGCTTTAAGTGTGGCAAGAAAGGACATTTCATGAAGGAATGCAGATCTAGTCAACCTTCATTATCACAATCTGCCCCTAATCATTCTATTTTTCAGAAACCTAATGACAGCTATAAGGCTAAGTACAAGAAGCTGAAAGCCCAAATAGCTCTCATGGCTCAAAACAACTCAAGCAATAATAGTTGTATGATTGCCAAGACTGAAAAATGGGAGGAATCTGATGAATCATCTGATGATGAAAAAGAAGTAAGGGATATGTGTTTCATGGCACGTGAAGATCAAGGTCATCTGGTCAAATCTGATGTTGAATCTGGTCGTTGGGTGGATATTGTCATGAAAAAGGTTAGTGACTTTGGCTTTGAAAGCAATGAGGAACAAAAACTGGACCTTTTGGTTCTTTTAGAGGCAGACATTTTTTTTGTCGAAACTGTGCGTTCAGAAAGTCTAAAAATGTTTGAAAATAATACTTCTGAACTGAACACCAGTCAGGCCAGACTAAAAGAACTGAAAGATGTTCATTTGGCTTTAAAAAGTTACCAGTCTATGGTTGCCACTTTAGAGTTGGAAAAAGAAGAATTAAAAACCATCCTTGAAAAAGAACAAGCAATCATTAAATCTTGGATGAAAGCACCAAGGCCAGATGCTGCAATTAAAAACACCTTTGCAACTCAAAGAATAGCATATGAACCTGGTGATCTTCATTTGGCATCTATAATCACTGATTTAGATGCTCTTCCAAAGGAAATAAAACCATAAATCATTTTTCCTAAAGTTGGCAAGCAGAAAACTGTGACTGATAAGGCCCAGGAACAATCTGAGGGTAAATCTGAAACAGCTCAGACAACTGGTTCAGAAAGGAAGGCTAAAACCAAAAAGCCATCCCCTCAGACTTCATCTAAGGTTTCTAAAAGCCAAAAGAAGAAGAAAAATATCTCCCCCACTGAGCCTTCTACCTCAGATTCAGGTAAGGCTCAGGTGTCTAATGAAGAATCTATTTTGTTGAGGTTAGAGAGTCAATTTCAGTTATTGGCTAGACAAGTGCAGAGTTGTAATGCACGTTTAAAAAATGTTTGAAAATAATACTTCTGAACTGAACGCCAGTCAGGCCAGACTAAAAGAACTGAAAGATGTTCATTTGGCTTTAAAAAGTTACCAGTCTATGGTTGCCACTTTAGAGTTGGAAAAAGAAGAATTAAAAACCATCCTTGAAAAAGAACAAGCAATCATTAAATCTTGGATGAAAGCACCAAGGCCAGATGCTGCAATTAAAAACACCTTTGCAACTCAAAGAATAGCATATGAACCTGGTGATCTTCATTTGGCATCTATAATCACTGATTTAGATGCTCTTCCAAAGGAAATAAAACCATGAAATCATTTTTCCTAAAGTTGGCAAGCAGAAAACTGTGACTGATAAGGCCCAGGAACAATCTGAGGGTAAATCTGAAACAGCTCAGACAACTGGTTCAGAAAGGAAGGCTAAAACCAAAAAGCCATCCCCTCAGACTTCATCTAAGGTTTCTAAAAGCCAAAAGAAGAAGAAAAATATCTCCCCCACTGAGCCTTCTACCTCAGATTCAGGTAAGGCTCAGGTGTCTAATGAAGAATCTATTTTGTTGAGGTTAGAGAGTCAATTTCAGTTATTGGCTAGACAAGTGCAGAGTTGTAATGCACGTTTAAAAAATGTTTGAAAATAATACTTCTGAACTGAACGCCAGTCAGGCCAGACTAAAAGAACTGAAAGATGTTCATTTGGCTTTAAAAAGTTACCAGTCTATGGTTGCCACTTTAGAGTTGGAAAAAGAAGAATTAAAAACCATCCTTGAGGAATACAGAGTACAAGAGGGGCCCTCAATAACTTTTGGAAATGATGAAAATGGAAAAACTGAGGGATATGGTGTTGTGAATAATGGACAAGTCAAATTCACACGTGTTGCATATGTGAACGGTTTGAAATATAACCTGATCAATGTCAGTCAACTATGTGATGATGGCTTCAAGGTATTATTTGATATTTCACAAGGCACCATATTCAACAGGGATGGAAAGGTAGTTTTGATTGCACCAAGAAAAGGAAACATTTATATCATTGATATGAATAGTTCATCCACTGAACAATGTTTCTACACAAAGGCAGATGAAGACACAAATTGGTTGTGGCACAAGAGATTATCCCATCTGAACTTCAAGAATATTAATAAGTTGTCAAGAAAACAACTTGTTGATGGGATACCCTCAATGTCTTTCAACAAAGACAAGCCATGTCCAGGTTGTGAAATGGGTAAGCAGAAAAGAGCTTCATTCAAAACGAAACAAAGTTTCAGTATAACTGAACCTCTTCACATGCTTCACATGGATCTCTTTGGACCAGTGAATGTTCAGACAAGAGCAGGAAAGAAGTATACCCTTGTTGTTGTTGATGAATATTCAAGATATTGCTGGGTAATTTTCCTCAGATCTAAGAGTGAAGCTGCTGTTGAAATCATTGCTCTCATCAAACAAATTAAACTCAAGCATAAGCGAAAAGTTTGTCAGCTCAGAAGTGACAATGGCACTGAATTCAGAAATGCCACTCTGGAGTCCTTCTGCACTGAAACTGGCATATCTCAGAACTTCTCCTCAGCCTACACACCAGAACAGAATGGTGTTGTAGAAAGAAAGAATCGTACGCTGATTGAAGCTGCTAGAAGTATGCTGAATGAATCTGGTCTTCCCAAAAATTTCTGGGCTGAAGCTGTTGCAACTGCTTGCTATACTCAGAACAGATCTATCTATCTCAAAAGACACAAGAAGACAGCCTATGAAGTACTCAGAAATAGAAAGCCTAATATTGGATATTTCCATGTATTTGGATGTCCAGTATACATTCTGAATGATTCCAGTCAGCTTGGAAAATTTGATGCAAAAGCTGATGAAGGGTACTTCCTAGGATATTCATCAAATCGCAAAGCCTTTAGAGTCTTTAACAAGAGACTTGAAAAGGTTGACGAGTCAATTCATGTTACCTTTGATGAATCTAACTCTGCAATCTTTAAGAATTCCATTCCTGTACCACCCTCAGAAAGTCCAATAAGTTTCGGTGATTCTGATCCTATTGTTGAATCTGATCAGTTACCTAAACCTGCTTCTGAACATTTGAGTTCAGAACCAAGAATAATCAAGTCAAGCAACATTCCATTTTATCCCTCAGTCAGTTTTAAACTACCTTCTGAACTGACTATTGGATCAGATGTACATACTGCTTCACCTCAGATATCAGGCTCCACTGAAGTACCTCAATCTGAACAGTTTCATGATGCAAATCATGATCTGCAGAAGGAAGATGATGAGACTGAGGTAGTCTTTTCTGAAGCACCTCCTGAAGTATCTCAGAGGAGTTCTTTCACTGATATCATAGTTCATCCTGGTCAATACACTAAGTGGACTAAAGCACATCCTATCGACCAAATCATTGGAGATTCCACTAGTGGGGTTCAGACCAGAAGAGCCACAAGCGATCAATGCTTAAATGTCAGCTTCTTATCTCTAATAGAACCAAAGAAGATTGACGAGGCTATGAACGACCCTAGCTGGATTGAAGCCATTCAAGATGAGCTCAATCAGTTTAAGAGGAACGATGTTTGGGAACTTGTTCCTTGTCCCAGTAATCTAAAGAAAGAACCAATTGGGACAAGATGGGTCTTCAGAAACAAGATGGACGAAGATGGTCATGTTATTCGAAACAAGGCAAGACTTGTTGCAAAGGGTTACTCACAAGAAGAAGGAGTAGACTTTGATGAAACTTTTGCACCAGTTGCTAGACTGGAAGCTATCAGAATTTTCTTAGCTTTTGCAGCTCATCATGAGTTCAAAGTCTATCAGATGGATGTTAAAAGTGCATTCTTGAATGGTGAATTGGAAGAAGTTGTGTATGTATATCAGCCACCAGGATTCATAAATGAAGAAAGACCTCATTGGGTGTACAGACTGAACAAAGCTTTATATGGTCTGAGACAAGCACCTAGAGCCTGGTATGATACTCTTACTAAGCATCTTCTGAAAAATGGTTTTAAAAGGGGTGCAATAGATAACACTTTATTCATATTGCATGATAAAAATGATATCTTACTTGTACAAGTTTATGTTGATGATATTGTGTTTGGATCTACAAATAACAAAATGTGTGAACAGTTTTCTAAAATAATGTCATCTGAGTATGAAATGAGTATGATGGGCGAACTGACATATTTTCTAGGTCTTCAAGTGAAACAAACCAGTGACGGTATTTTTATAAATCAAGAAAAATATGTCAGAGACTTACTAAAGAAATATCAATTTGATTCAGTCTCATCAAAAGATACTCCTATTTCTGCACCATTAACTTTAGACTCAGATCCCAATGGAAAACCAGTGGATCCCACAAAATATCATGGTATGGTGGGATCCCTCATGTACTTAACTGCTAGTAGACCTGACATAATGTTTGCAACATGCCTTTGTGCAAGATTTCAGTCTGATCCTAGAGATGCACACGTAAATGCGGTGAAAAGGATTTTCAGATACCTTAAAGGTGTCCCCAGACTTGGTCTTTGGTATCCCAAAGGCTCAAGTCTAGATCTAATGGGTTATTCAGATTCTGATCATGCAGGTTGTAAGATAGATAGGAAAAGTACCACAAGTGGTTGTCATTTCCTGGGTGGCAAATTGGTTAGTTGGACAAGCAAGAAGTAGACTGCAGTATCACTCTCCACAGCTGAAGCTGAATACATTTCTGCAGCCAGTTGTTGCGCTCAGATTTTGTGGATGAAGAATCAACTAACTGATTATGGTGTTAAGTATACAAAGACTCCAATATTTTGTGATAACACCAGTGCCATTACCATTTCTCACAATCCTGTCATGCACTCCAAAACCAAGCACATCGACCTCAGGTATCATTTTATTAGAGATCATATTATTAAAGGTGACATAGAGCTTCATTTCATTCCCACTGATAAACAACCCGCTGATGTTTTTACAAAACCCTTGGATGTCAAAACGTTTAAACATCTCATCAGTGAATTAGGTATGCTAAATCCTGTATAGCATCACCTCAGGGGGAAGTGTAAAATATTTTTATGTTAAAAGAATTTCTCTCTAAGGGGGAACTTTGCTTTCAGAAAAATATTTTGACTGAAATGCTTCAGAATTTCTGAAATGATTTCAGAATAATTGTATAAACTGAGATGGCTCAGATTTCTTGATTCTGATCATGCTCAGATTTTGTATATCATTTCTGAAATGAGTCTGTCCTTTATAATGTATTTTGATACTTGGTCTTTGAGTGAACACGTGAAGGTTACTGTTTAACGTTTAAATAATGATGTTTTTGGCTGACGTGACACACAAGTGGCGCCGTAAAAGGAAAGTAATGATCACTTTTTCTTAAAAGTGTTGAAAAGTTTTGTGAAAATGTGGGGTCATAGCCGTCGTTGCATTAAATGCGGACGTGTACCAAAAAATTATTTTCGGACTTCAAACCCGATCAAAACTGATTTCATTTTAATAATATTTCATTTTTGGGTTTGAATTTCAAAAATCATTTTATTTTATTTATTTGGAAAAACCTTTTGTATTCCATCATAAATATAAATACCCTTTCCAAAACAATTCCTTCATTTACTTCTCCTTACATTTACTCCCAATCATCATTTTCTCTCTCTACTTCTCATTCATTCATAACTTCAAAACCCTAAATTCATCTTTCACTTTCAGTTTTCCCTTGCAGATATAATGGCTAAAGTAGTCAAATCTTTAATTGCTTTCGAATATAAACCATCTAAGGTAGTCAAGGCCGGTGCTCAATGGCCACAAGGGTTCGATGCGTCGACCCTTAGATTCAATATGAATAATTTTATGGCCGCACTGAATGCCAAAGGCAAAAACTTAATGGGGAGGATAAATACATTTCTTGAACAATCCCCTCTCCATTACGCCTTGACTGCTGATCCTCAGGTAATGTATCATCGATACTTACTTGAATTCTGGTATACTGCTACTCTTAGCAAAGATGAAAAGTCCATTGCTTTTTCTTTACATGAAGGAACAAAGCAGTATATCCTTTCACTTGATGGGTTTCGGGAGGCCCTTCATTTGAACTACCTTCCCTCCTCTTCAGCCTATGCTAAAAGGCTCAAAGGGATTAATTTCAGGGAAGTTCTGCTGGCCACTGGTCATAATGACATGGTTGATGCAGATGGCAATCTGAGAACATCTGGACACATCTTTTTGTCTGGATTTGGAAACAGTTGGAAATATTTTTGGACTCAGATTGTCGAGTGCCTTGGAGGAAATTATGGTGGCTTGGACCAGATTTCCTTGACACAAGTAGAAATAGGGTATTACTTGTGGCATGGGATTGAGGTGGACTTTGCTGAGATACTTTTCTCTCAGCTGGTAGCAAAATTGAAAGGGAAAAGAAGTCCACATATCTCATTCCCTAGGTTTCTGAGCGTTTGCTTCATAAGCATGCTTGGAGATGCGTATCACTTTGAGGGGCTTGAATCTTCAGCGACAGAGTTCTGCAGGGATCTATCAAAGCTTTCTACTTCAGATCCAGAACCAGAACTCTCCGCTGCAATGCTTCAGGTAATTTCTAAAACTGAAACAGCACGACCGGCTGGCTCAGAAGGTCACCGAGCGGGTCGCAAAAGAATGCGAGACCCATTGGTGCACCTGGTGGTCAAATGTTGAAGTTGTTTAAACCCCCAGCAACTTCTTCTACCCAACCACCACATCCCTCATCCATTGACCAACCTGAGGATCTCCCAAAAGATCCCTCAGGATCTCCAAAGGGCGTTTTAAAACGACGTAAATTTAAGAAGTCCTCACAGCCCAAGGACACTAGTACCGAAGCAAACCCCTCTGGATCTTCCCAACAAAAACCAGAGGAATCGAGTCTAAAGGGAAACCCACAAGCAGCCATCTCCAAAACTTCTTTATGGGGAGATGGTGAAGAATATATTAGTGTGTCCGCCCAGCACACAATAGAGTCCGTGTCTGCACGCGCACCCCCTGAAACTTCACAAATCTCACACTCTTCTGCAGCACGAATTGATGAACTCTTTGGTGTGACACCACCTGATACTGAGATTCCAGACTCTACGGCTGATGAAGTGATTCTTGTTGACGGTACGAGAATCATTAAGGCAATCCCCGTGTCTACTGTCTCTGGCGATGAAGCTATGGCTGAGCCAACCACTAAATCTGGTGACGATGCATCTGCAGCAGCAGTTGTTGAACCAGAAGCTAGTTCAGGTACCAGTGATCTGAACCAGGGCATATCTGATCAGACTGCAGTTACGACTGACCTCTGGGATGAAGATAAGCCACCTCAAGGGAATCTTGATTCCTTTGCTGACTTTGAGTTTGACGAGGGTCTTACTGGAGGAGAATCAGTCTTCTGATTCTGAGCCAACCTTCAGCCTCGCAAACGTCCAACCTCCCCCAGAAATCCAAAATGTTGAACAACCATATCGCCAACCAGAAACTTCACATCAACATCCATTTTTTCCACCCGGCTCTACACCTACTTATGTTTCATCACCACGTTTTCATCCACAACTCCAACACTTACATCCACAAATTCACAAAGTGCCAAGGCCCACCAACTATGATATTGAAATTGAGAAAGAGTTGGACTCTACTACTGAATCTGAGAGTCCAACTGAAATGCAGTTGGAAAAGGCATTAGATGGGCTTGGTAGAATTCCCTTTGTTGCTTCTGTTTCTGCACAACCACCTCCTCCTTTGAGTATAGAAGCACAGTTAGAGAAACAAAATGCCGAAGTCCAAAGCCTACTTATCAAGGTGGAGGACTTAACTAAATCTCTAACTGCCAATACCAGTTCCATCGCTGAAATGAAGGGTGCTCAGATGTTTCTTGGAACTGAGTTCACCAAGGTTGCTGGAAATGAGGGACTGGTAGGTGGGAAGCTAAATGAGCTGGTGCATTCATGCAATAAGATCAGTATAGCTATCAGGGAAGCCTTTAGACTGGCCAAAAGAGATGTGCAAGCTTCAGTAGTTGCAAACTTGACATCTGGTATTGAATTGCTTAAACAAGAAGTTCTGGCAGTCGGAAAGGAGGTGAATGAGTTTGTAAAAAGGCCAAGTGTCAATGAGGAAGAACTTGGGTCTGCTGTTGGTAATAATGTGATTGAGAAACTGAAGTCTGAAATCTCTCAGACTCTTGTTGATCAGATTTCAGCTTCGGTGGCAGAAAAGGTTGAAGATGGGATCAGAAGGATGGTCTTAGAACTTACTGCAGACACTTCCGAGAAGGTAGATCAAGCTGTTGCAGAAGTTCAGAAATCTGTGTCTACTCTCGAAGAAGTTGTTAAAGGCCAGTCCAAGCAGTTAGATGAAATTCTGACCCTACTTAAGAAGGAAAATGTTGGTGCTGCTCCTACTCCTCCTCCTCCTTCATTCTCTGAAGAAGATAGGAAATTGCTGAAAGAATTAAATGAAAAGGAGAATCTGAACCTTAACTCATCATTCAGGTTAAGGGCTCAGTTCTCTACCATGGCAAAAAGGCATTTCTGATTGCCTTCTGCAGCAGAGTTGGGAACCTCTGAAGGCCATTCAGACGGCGATTAATGTTTATGCAAAAATGCCTTCTGAGGTCCCCAAAGGGGGAAATGTGCCTATTGGTCTGCTCTCAAGTACTCGGGAATTAATCGAAGCAACCAAGAAGCAAGCTGAGGTACCATCTAGTAGTGCCTCAGTTCAGGGGGAACAGGTTCAGAAATCTGAAATGCAAGCTTCTGAACCTGCTAAGAAAGATAAGGGCAAGGCCCAAGTGGTGGAAGAACCAACAAAGACAGATGCAAAAGGTTCTGGTTTGGTGGTTGGTGAAAATATTGATGAACAAGGTTATCCCATTCATGATCCGAATGCTGATAGCAAGAAATTAGAGACTTTGCAAAAGCAAGTTTCTAATCAATTTATTATGTGGGGAGAAAATAAGGAAAGAGAAAGGGTTCAACATCAGAAAAAGGGAACCCTTGATCATATTGATGCTGCAGCTCTTGGTCTTTCACTTGAAAGATATCTGAAAATTAAAAATGATCCAAGAGTGCAGAAGGCTGTTGTTGATATGCTCGAGTATGAATATGGGGTGAACTATTCTCCCTTAGAACAAAAGCTGGACCATCTCACATTCAAGATATCCATTGAGGACTTGGTGAAAAACAGAGAGAAAGAGATGGCAATTAAAAAGAAGGAAATTCTGGCTGGAGTTCTGAAGGTGGAAAAAGAATTGACAAGGCCACCCATTAAACCCAAAGTGACTGGACCAAGATCATCAAGAAAAAATATTCGTGATGCTGATCTCTCCACCTTCAAACCAATGTCTGATGATGCTATTGAGCTCCAAAGAAAGCATGAGAAGGATCAATATGAGCATTATCTGAAGCATCGTTCTCATCCAGCTAAAATAGTTGATATGGAGGTAACAAAAGCTGATGGATTGAAGCTTTTTGATTTGATGATAAAAAGAGAAGGTAGAGCAGCTGAAGAGTATAATCAAGTTTCAGTACACGAGTTTGGGATTTTTGAGCATAGAGAGATGATCCAAATACTGAGGGGGAAGCCGAAATCTGCCTTGATTGGTGCATGGTTATCAAGAATACAACAAAAGATGCAGGCCAAGGTAGAGATTGAAGGCAGATTGTTTGGAAAGAAGGATCACTCTTCACTGAAGAGGAAACCTACTGAAGCACCTTCTGGTTCAAGGCCTGCTAAGAAGTAGTTTCTTTTTCAGAATATCATGTACTTGTATAAATACTTGCAAATGTAACAAACACTTCAGTTTGTATATATATGTTACATTTTGTAGCTTATAAGTAGATGATAGGTTTAAGTTAGAAAAACCACAAGTAAAATTCTGATACATCAATGATCTATAAGATGTACTTAGAAAATTTTTACAACTTAAACAAAAACTTGCATTTCAGACTTACAAACATGTATAGATAGAAGTCTGAGATGCATGCACTATTTCAGAACAAATAGGGGGAATTTGTTAGGTCAAAAATCGACCAAGTATAATTTGTTCAGAAATAGCTGAAGCTCAGTGAAGAATACTTGTATAGAATTCTGAGGTCGCTCAGAATTTGTTCACTGAAGCTTCACTTCAGTTCAGATCAACGTATCAGAAAACCGTTCAGAATGAAGTCAAAGACTGAAGTCTGAAGAATGAGAATCAGTTCAGATGTGGAGCTCAGAAACTGATTCTACCTGATCGAAGACTGAAGCATCTCAGTGTAAAAGTACTTACACACTTTTACACTGATTACGAGGAAGACTTTTTACTTTACATATCTTTACCCGGTTAATAGAATTAACTATTAATTAAAGTACAAGGTAAAGTAAAGGTTGGTAAATAAGGTTTGATAAGTCACATCAATGACTTATATACCTAAACCTTAAAAGTACACATGTAAGGAATTAGCTTTAATTCCTTAAATACACCCAACCATATTTGTACGATCTGGTCCACGTCATCATGGACTTAGTATATAAATATAAGTCTTCTCACAACTTGCAAACGGCTTGAAACCTTTGCATTGCAACTTGTGAGATATACTCTAAGTAATCCTTACGAGTATTTCCAAGTTATTAGATCACTTGTATTTCTAGGTTGTTTAGATATTTACACTTGGGTGTTTATCTTTGTTCCGCAACAACCTTTGTATTTGTTTATATATCAATAAATCAAATACCTTGAAAAATACATTGTGTCTCAATGCTACATACTTGATCTATACATATTATTTATATAGTTTCAGCCCTTATTGTTTCTTGCATTTACTTTCAGTACCTTATCGTATTGTTCATCCATATCTGGATCGTATTCTGAACTGGTCATCTTCCAGTTAGAATTACTTGCCAGTCGGGTATTTAAGCCATCTATATTTGGGACTCACATGGTTGCTAGAAAGTTTCCCATTTGACTTTCTACAATATCCTGTTGGGAGGGTACTGAAGGGTTGGCTTGGGTACTAATGTTAGTGGCTCGTACTGACTGAATTCTAGGACGACGAGTGCGAGGAGCCTTTTGTATAACTGGAGGCCTGTTTGGAGGCCTCCAGTTGCATCTGTAGGAACTGACAGGCTGGAACTGCAGGGTTAGACTGTAGTTCAGGCCCAACAACTGTCACAACGCCAGAGGACGAACCGTGGGTCCCTCATTGATTTGAGGCCCGCCCAGTTGCCTTTCTGACTCACATCGTATTGGTTCATCAGTTTTAGCGAATGCCAGCCGCATTCTCTCAGGAATCTCAACCTCTCCAGGTTCAGATACCAGAGAGTCAAGATTCCTTAACAAATCTGGGACAGTGAATGGTGAGGTTGTATTTTTATATTTTTCATTGCCCAAGATAAGTTTAAAACAGAGAGAGAGATACCTGGAGAAGGGGATGCATAATCCCCTAGTGCCCTTCAGTTTCTTCACCAAACTTCTGAACAGTATATCAGCGAAGTCTATTCTCAATCTGTTCCACAAGCAGTATGCCATCTCTGCTTGTGAGGAGTTAATCTGGTCCAAACCACCAGAACTCCCACCCATACTCTCAACAAGATGTATGAAAAAGTACCTCCAGGATGGTGTGAGGCCTTTCATTGTCATGGCTCCTTTTGTTTTTAGGACGCCATTTTCCGTACACTCAGTGTGTCCCATCTCAAGGAGTGCTTGACGGAAATTAATATTTTGAGGGAGCACTACAAAAGACTCCCTAGGTCTCAAGTAGTTGAGGTTTAGGGCATCCCTCAATGTCTCTGCAGTAATGGTACAATTAACTGTTCCACTTTTGAGTGTGAAAGTGATGGCAGAACAGTCATTATTGAGTTTGGAAGTGTACCAAAACTCACACAAATAGTCGTGAAATATTTTGTGTGGGTTGGCAGAGAAGGAAGGCCCGAGTGGAGAATCTCTCAAGAAACGTTGGATTCTCCTGATAAGAGTGTCAGCGCCTTGAGTACCCTATAAACTAGCCATCAGATTATTCGGGTTCAATTTGATGAGCGTAGTATTACCAGGGGCACCAGATGCCTGTTTGACACCTGGTGAGGGAACATATGGGACAGTAAGGAGATTTATATCTCTTGATCTGAATGATTTAGGTGCCATTGAAAGTGAAATTGAGAATTTTGGAATTAGGGTTCTTGATTTATGAAGCAGAGAGAGAAAAGAAGCAATTTTTGATGATTGGGAAGTAAATGAAGGAATGTGAAAAGAAGTAAATTGTATCCGGAGTAAATGTGGGGGTATTTATAAGGGTATAAAATCCCACTATAAATATAAAAACATTATTTGATCCCCAAATTTTCCAAAACAAAAGATATTTTGATTTATTGAAAATTTGAAATTCAAAAAATATTTAATACCATCAAGTCAGCATTAAATGCTATGACGGCTGGTATTCCCACGCACCCACTAACCTTTCACAATCCCCATAAAAAGTGCATCTTTTTACCAAAAAGTCTTTGACACGTCATGCGACGGTTGCAATTAGGAAAATACACTTGAGTACCATCAAGTGTCACAATTATTGACCAAGTATTCTATAACGTTATGAAATCTGGTTGACCACCAGTTTTAACACAAGACCAAACATGTACACTGGAGGATTAGTCCGGTGCAGTTTCCACTGGAGAGTTCTCCGGTTGCAATTAGGAAAATACACTTGAGTACCATCAAGTGTCACAATTATTGACCAAGTATTCTATAACGTTATGAAATCTGGTTGACCACCAGTTTTAACACAAGACCAAACATGTACACTGGAGGATTAGTCCGGTGCAGTTTCCACTGGAGAGTTCTCCGGTTGCAATTTTTTCAAACAAAAAAAACAATTTTAGTCAGAAAAATATTTTAAGTCTTTCCCCCTATAATGATGATTCAGAAATCAATTAGTTCCAGGATAGTATCACAAAGGCGTTCGATAGCCTAGCGAGCAAAGATCATCTGGACCTCCTCAACTGGAGAACTTCATCAGTGTCACTGATGCGTTCATAACAAAGTCTCCAGTTTTAAGGATTTAGCATTCCCAGTTAACTGATGAGATGTTTAAAAGTTTTCTCATCAAGAGGTTTTGTAAACACATCAGCGAGCTGTTTGTCAGTGGAGATGAAATGTATTTCAATGTCTCCTTTCATAACATGATCACGAATGAAATGATACCTGATGTCAATATGCTTTGTTTTTTAGTGCATCACCGGGTTATGAGATATAGCAATTGCACTGGTGTTGTCACAAAATATTGGGGTCCTTGTGTACTTCTGACCGTAATCTAGTAACTGGTTCTTGATCCAGAGAATCTGGGCACAACAACTGGCCGCAGAAATGTACTCTGCCTCAGCAGTAGACATAGAGACTGACGTCTGCTTCTTGCTGGTCCAACTTACCAGTTTTCCTCCAAGGAAATGACAACCACCAGTTGTTGATTTTCTATCTATCTTACAACCTGCATAATCTGAATCTAAATAACCCATTAGATCTAACCCTGAGCCTTTGGGATACCAAAGACCAAGGCTAGGACACCCTTTCAGGTATCTGAAGATGCGCTTAACAGCATGCAAATGTGATTCTTTTGGGTTAGCCTGAAATCTGGCACATAGACATGTTGCAAACATTATATCTGGTCGACTGGCAGTTAAATACATCAGTGAACCAACCATACCTCGATATTCAGTTGTGTTCACTGGTTTGCCAGTTGGGTTAGAGTCCAAATTTAAAGGTGCTGCAATAGGTGTGTTTTTAGATGGGATTGAATCATATTTGTATTTTCTTAAAAAATCTCTGACATATTTCTCTTGGTTTATGAAAATTCCATTTTCAGTTTGTTTGATCTGAAGACCCAAGAAAAATGTTAATTCACCCATTAAACTCATTTCATACTCAGATGACATGATTTTAGAAAACCTTTTACACATTGCATCATCAGTTGAACCAAATATAATGTCATCAACATAAATTTGTACCAGTAAGATATTACCTTTTTCTTTCAAGATAAACAAGGTATTATCTATTGCACCTCTTTGAAAGCCATTTTTGAGAAGATGTTTAGTTAAAGTGTCATACCAGGCTCTTGGGGCTTGTCTAAGACCATACAATGCTTTGTTCAGTCTATATACCCAGTGAGGATGCTTCTCATCAATGAAGCCTGGAGTCTGTTTAACATACACTTCTTCTTCCAAAGTTCCATTAAGGAACGCACTTTTGACATCCATCTGGAAGACTTTGAACTGCAGATGGGCTGCATAAGCCAAGAATATTCTGATGGCTTCAAGTCTTGCAACAGGAGCAAAAGTCTCATCAAAGTCAACACCCTCTGCTTGACAATAACCCTTGGCAACTAATCTGGCTTTGTTTCTTACAACATTGTCATCTTCATCCATCTTGTTTCGGTAGACCCATCTTGTACCAATGGGTTCTTTCTTCAACCCTGGTGGACAAGGAACAAGTTCCCATACATTGTTCCTTTCAAACTGGATGAGCTTTTCTTGTATAGCTTCCACCCAGCTTGGGTCTGCCTTAGCCTCGTCAATCTTCTTTGGTTCAATCAGTGATAAGAAGGTGACATTCAAGCATTACTCACTTGTGGCTCTTCTAGTCTGAACCCCACTATTTGGATTTCCAATAATCTGTTTGATTGGATGTGCTCTTGTCCATTTAGTGTATTGACTAGGATGGTGAGCAACAATATCAGTGCAAGTCACTTGGTGATCCTCTTAAGTTGTTGCTTCTGGAGGAGGATCAACCCAAACTACTTCAACATCCTCATCAGAGTCAATGAGGTCACGATTGGCATCATGAAATTCTTCAGTTAAAGGCATTTCTTGAATAACTGGAGAAGTTGGAGTTTGAACTGGTGCTGATATTGGAGTGACACGTACATCTGATCCAATCACCAGTTTCTGTGGTAAATTGAAACTGATGGAGGGATAAAATGGAGTGTCATTGGAGGATTTCTTCAACTTTACTGGTTCCAGTTCTGTGTGACTGGAAACATTTTCTGGTGAAACAACTGGTTGATGAACTTGGTCAGTTTCACCAAAATTTAATGGAATAACTGGAGAGATATCAAGGCTTGGTCTTTTGTTAATTGCATCATTAAATTCATCAAATGTGACATGAATTGTCTCATGAACCTTTTGGAGTCTATAATTAAAAACTCTAAAGGTCTTTCGAATATCTGAATAGCCAAGAAATATACCTTCATCAGCTTTAGCATCGAATTTACCAAGCTGACTGGAATCGTTTAGAATATAAACTGGACAACCAAACACATGGAAATATCCAATGTTTGGTTTTCGATTCCTGAGTACTTCATAAGCAGTCTTCCTATGTCTTTTGACATAAACTGATCGATTTTGGGTGTGACAAGAAGTTGCAACTGCTTCAGCCCAAAAACTGGTAGGAATACCAGATTCAGAAAGCATGCTCCTGGCAGCTTCTATCAGTATGCAATTCTTTCTTCCCACAACTCCATTTTGCTCTGGAGTGTGAGTTGATGAGAAGTTTTGGGAGATGCCAGTGTCATTGCAGAAGGATTCTAGTGTCTTGTTTTGGAATTCTGTTCCATTATCACTTCTCAACTGACAAACTTTTCGAGTATACTTGAGCTCAATTCTTTTGATGAGAGAGATGATTTCAGCAGCTGCATCACTTTTGGACCTGAGGAATACCACCCAACAATGTCTGGTGAATTCATCAACCACAACTAAAGTGTACTTCTTTCCAGCTCTAGTTTGAATATTAACTAGACCAAAGAGATCCATATGAAGCATGTGAAGAGGTTCAGTGATGCTAAAATTTTGCCTTGTCTTGAAACTGGCTCTTTTCTGCTTGCCCATCTCACACCCTGGACATGGCTTTTCTTTATTGAAAGAGATCTGAGGTATCCCATCAGCCAGTTGTTTTCTAGACAACTTGTTGATATTTTTGAAATTTAGATGCATGGGATAACCTTTTATGCCATAGACAGTTGGTGTCCTCATCAGACTTGGTATAGAAACACTGCTCTTTTGGAGCCGGTTCCATATCCATGGTGTACACATTTCCTCTTCTTGGTGCAATCATCACCACTTTCCAATCCTTGTTAAATATGGTGCCTTGTGCAACATCGAACAAAACTTTGTAGCCATCATCACAAAGTTGGCTTACACTGATCAGGTTATATTTCAAACCATTCACAAATGCAACTCTTTTAAATTCAACTTGTCCATTGTTGAGCACACCATATCCTTCAGTTTTTCCATTCTCATCATTACCAAAAGTCACTGCCGGTCCATTTTGGACAGTGAACTCTTCCAGCAGGGGCTTAAATCCGGTCATTGTCCGGCCAGCAGCGCTGTCCAGATACCAGGTATTCTTCTTACGATCGCCCTGCACAACCACAAAAATCATTAGTTATTTTTGTGAACCCATCTTTTCTTGATGGGTTCACTGGACTTCTCCCTGGAAGTCTCAGTTGATTGTTGTGGTGTAGAACTGGATTCTGGAACTGGAGCCTTTTTGTCAGCTTCTGGTCCAGGAGTAAAAACGATTGGAATGAGATACTTATTCCCCTTTTTCTTTTCAGATTTTGTTCCAGATGGAACATTTTGCTTTTGTTTTGAAGGGGTTTTGATGTTTTGTTTTTCAATTGAAGGAGACAGGGCTCCTTCCAAATTTTTAATTCTGGCAGTGCAACTCTGAACCTGCCTAGACAAAAGTTGGAGTTGACTTTCCAGTTTAGACAAAACATTATCTTCAACAGGCAGCTGAACCTTGGACTTAGGTTCAGCAGAAATTTTGGTCTTTTGAGTCTTGGGCTCCTTAGACTTTTGAGGAAAAGGTTTATCACCAGAAACCTTTTTAATTGGAGCTTTAGCCTGTTTAGCTCCAGTTTTGACCTCAGAGGGGGTGGTCTCAACAGATTTAGTTTTAACTGTCTCAGGTTCATCATATGGGGTTTCTTTTCTGAGACTTTGAGGCAAAGTGTGGATTTCTGGCATGATGACTACCATGTCAACATCACCACTATTGTATGCCTTTTGTTGCTGGGCATGTGTTCTAGTGACAGCATCATAATTCAACCCAGATGACTTCATCTAGGTTTTAATCAGTTTTTGTTCTTTACCCAAAGCAGTTTTTAACTCTTGTTTTTCCAATTCAAGAGCCTCAATTTTCAAAACTGACTCTTTGAGAGCCAACTGGACACTTTGCAAATTTGACAGTTGGGATTTTAAATTGTTTAATTCAGTTAGAACTGTGTCCAAATATCTTTCACTGTCAGTTCTAACAATTTCAATAAAAATCAAATCACTGTTAAGTGATTCAGCAAGGTCCAGTTTTAGTTCAGGGTCCAGTTGATTATCATAATCACACACCTTTTTTAATATGATGTCAACCCATCTTCCAGCAATGACATCATCTTTCATCAAGTGTTGCTGGTATTCCAAGGCCATGAAACACATGTCCCTAATCTCTTCATCATCATTAGATGAGTCATCAGAGAATTCCCACTTCTCTTCAGTTTTGGCCATCATGCACTTGTTCTTTTCTTCTTCTCTTGCAAGTGACAGGAGGGCAATCTAGGCCTTAAGCTTTTTGTATTTTGCTTTATAGCTATCATCAGGCCTATTAATTGGGGACAGAGGAACTAGTTTGATTGTTTGACTGACTAGATCTGCATTCCTTCATGAAATGACCTTTCTTACCACACTTGTAGCATGTAAGATTGGATTTATCCAGAGAGTTGGAGCTGGAAGCATTGTTGGTGTAACACCCGACGTTTAAAAATATGGGTTTTCAAAAACTTTCACCTAACGGTGTCAAATTGCGGAAGAAAAGACTTTAAAAGTCAAAACCGATAAAACATTTCGGTTTATGCGTTTTGTTGGTGTTACATGCCATATCAAACAATAGTTCATATGAAAACCCAACGGTTGCCCAACATAAAACAACCGTTCACACGACACTACATAAATTCGACATTAAGTACGAAATGTAACTAAATGTCTAAGAAAGAATCGTCTATGGGTAGCTAAGGCTCCTTCATTGCATCTACCCAAGCTCACAAGTCCTGCATCACTAGTCCATCAAGCTAAACCTGAGGGAACAACCACATTAAAGAAACAAGTGTTAGCTATAAGAATAGCTAAGTAAGATCACACTTAATTTAAAAACATTTGTCCAATTAAAACATTTCTTCATTATTAGACAAGCTCATTAGGCACCACACACAACACACAAAACTGCATATCAACTTCATATCAAATAGGATATCATCCTAAATGTGCCTATCCTACATTACTTCATTACACACGATTAACCACATAACTGCTTTCTACATTGACTGCTTTACTACGTTTTAACTGCTTTATTACATTAACTGCTTTACTACGTTATTAACTGCTTTTCTACATTAACTGCTTTACTACGTTTTAACTGCTTTATTACATTAACTGCTTTACTACGTTATTAACTGCGTTAATGTGTAACATAAGTTACACCCGACTAGATGACAAACCCCACACGGTTGTACATCAAACGTCGTTAAGGAATGGCAAGCCAATCCAAGAGTAATCCGTATGTGGAGGTTGGTCAAACCCCTCGTATTACTCGCCCTGCATTATAAAGACCATGTTGCAAGGAGCCACCCAAGCAACAACTACGTCAACGCACTTAGCCGGGCTAGGGCAAATACGGGTTAAGCTTAACACTTTCCTGCATCAAAGTTTAACGAGCTCGATCCTGCATTATTTAGTTTAGGTGACTGCATTACCTAAACATTTACTACGTTTACTGCTTTTACGTTTGGGCCCTTAAACGTGCACGTGTCATGGCAACTTTAACAAGTCTAGTGAACTAGATGAGCAAGCCATTAATACATGCACACAATAACATAAACTACGTCATACTGCATTTCAAGATTCTACATGCTACTTCATATAAAAACACTACGTTACCCTTCTTACCACACTTATAGCATGTAAGATTGGTCTTATCCAGAGAGTTGGAGCTGGAAGCATTGTTGGTGTAACACCCGACGTTTAAAAATATGGGTTTTCAAAAACTTTCACCTAACGGTGTCAAATTGCGGAAGAAAAGACTTTAAAAGTCAAAACCGATAAAACATTTCGGTTTATGCGTTTTGTTGGTGTTACATGCCATATCAAACAATAGTTCATATGAAAACCCAACAGTTGCCCAACATAAAACAACCGTTCACACGACACTACATTAAGCAATACTTCATTTCACTACATTAGGGACTGCATTTCAGGTCTCATGGTCAACTACATAACCCATAATACCTCCCGTGTAACCCGAGGTACCCACATATATCATAAGTTACCGTTAAGGAAGTTATAAGTATGAAACCTTTGCTTGTTGAACCCTCAGCGTGACAAAAGTAGTGTATCTTACCTTGATACAGCTTAACAACAAGCTACAAGCACAATACAATGATGACTAGGTGTCTCCAATAACCTAGAACAAGTATAAGATCGAAATATAAGCTAAACGACACATTTTGTGAAATCTGGACATGTGGTGCGCCGCACCTTCCATGTGGTGCGTCGCACCAATCCTCCAGGGAAATTCTATCAACAATGGGTGCGCCGCACCTACCCTTTGGTGCGTCGCACCAATCTTCCAGGGAATTTAGATTAAGACCAGGTGCGCCGCACCAGCCCTTGGTGCGTCGCATATCGGGGTTCACCAAAAAACCCAAACTGGGCTGTGGTGCGCCGCACAACTCCTTTGGTGCGCCGCACCTGGGGTGCAGACCAGCAAACCAATTTTTGTTCTTTGATCAAACGATTTCCATACGAACCCATACCCCAAATCCAACCTGGGGACCTAAAATTAACCCTTTTTAATTGCACTTTCATCATCTTTAACCATCCTATTAATCCTTTAATCCTTTACATCATAAATCAATCGTTGAATCACCCAAATAACATGAAATCGGTAATCGTTTAATCAATTAACCCAACCCAAACCCTATGGCCTGGATTGAATACTCATCTATGACTCATAAGATCAGATTTCAAAGAGGATATTACCTTTAATACATGTAGATCACAATGGGAATGCATAATACTTGATAAATCACTCCATAAACACACGCAAAGGGACTTTTCGGCTTGAAATTGATGGGAACTTGCTATGGGGTGATTAGGCTTTTCTTAGGAGGCACAAATCTGAAAATAAACTTCCTAATGACAGCCCCCATACTACAAATCCCGTTTTTGACTTTGCACATATGTCAAAACTAGTCCCTAAGCTTCCAATATCCTTCATTATTGGTCACAAACTACTTTATTGACCATATACATCATTAATCTTCATTAAATGTCACTACATGGACATTAACCTTCATATTACACACATTTATACTACATTAACATTTAGGCTTACAAGCCTCACACATAACACACATTAACTACGTATAAGCATTAAATCTAAAATAGACTTAACGACACACACAATATTGACTTAACGGCATTAGTCAACTAGTAAAGAAAAGTTGGGGATGTTACAATTACCTCCCCCTTAAGAGGATTCCGTCCCCGGAATCTCTTCATTATGGAACAACTCGGGATACTTTTCCTTCATTACTGCTTCAGTTTCCCACGATAAGCTTTCTCCATGATTATGCTTCCACTTTATCAACACAAGGTCAATCACTTTTCGGCATAACTTCTTTTGCTTTCTTCCAAGTATCGCTACCGGTTCGTCTGCTATTCTCTTCATTGGGTCAATACTCACGTCTTTAATAGGAATCACACTTGACTCCTCAGCTAAACATTTCCTCAAGTAGGATACATGAAAGGTGTTGTGAATTCCATCCAATTCTGGAGGCAATTCCAATAGATAAGTTAGATCTTTTATGCGTTTCAACACTTTGAAAGGTCCAATAAATCTTGGACTCTACTTGCCCTTCTTTCCAAACCGGATAACTCCTTTCCTTGGTGACTCTTTCAGCATCACTAAGTCACCTACACTAACTCCATTGGTCTCCTTTTTCTTATCTGCATAAGTTTTCTGCCTTTCTCTAGCCACACGCAAATCTTCTTTAGCCACATTGACTTTTTTTTTTTTTTTTTAGCCGTAACTTCATCAATTTCAGGACCGGTCAACTGCTTTTCACCGGGTTCCATCCAACAACTTGGAGTCCTACACTTTCTACCACACAACATTTAACAGAACTCCCTACTTACATCATCTATATACAAGATGGCAAGCTTCACCACACACGCATACTCATGAGTGACGAGAAAAGAAGCATTTTTATCAGCTAGACTACACCACTCGTATCATAATAGATTTTATCACATTACTGACGGCATTCAAATGAGCATGTCACCACGGTTCACAAGTCTCCTTAAGTACCACTTTTGGTCATTTCGTTTTCGGATACAGAAATCTTACTTTTAAACGTATTGCTTCATGATGGTTCGTCTCACCTCTTCTGACTATGCTTCATTTCTACTACATTCTTGTCTCAAAGAACATTACCTTGAGCTGATTTGCCGTAGTCAAGCACTCACCATAGCCTCACAACCACGGATTTAGCCATTAAATAAAACTTTGCTCCTTTCAACATAACATGTCAGCTGCTCATTTAACTTTTACTCACTTTTGACGAATTTAAAACTAAGCCTTTTCGCGTTGAAATTCGTAATCACACTCTCTACACAAATATGATGTCCTACATCATTCTTAGACTAGGCAATATTGTCATCACTAACATGACGACTGAGCGATCTAGAGAATACTCCAAACTTGATCCCTTAACTTCATTCACGAGGACTTTAGTTATCATAAAGCATTTTCAGAAACTCAATAGGGTCGTCATAATGAGCGTATGCATAACTTCATCGGAACTTTCATTATCAACAACGGGTAGCAACATTGTAAATCCATCTTATAAGATAAATAGATCCCACAATCGGAAACAATAACTTCTTCCTATAACGGAGAACCAAAATGGAAGATGCGTTTGCACGAAAGTAACACTAGACATACATCGCTTGAAGGCTCTACCTCACGATCGCAACGAAACCGAGAACCTTAAAGAACGTCTCAAAACTACGAGTAGGCTCGACTTTAGAAGTATAATCTTTGCCTTGCATTAGTGGATCACTTCGAAATCAAATACTCTTGAAAGCTTTTACTTCATATGCTTTAGGAAGCTATAAATGTTCCCATCATTATACTTTTTTACTCCTTTCTTAAGGGAAAACTCCTCATCTTAAGAAACAGTCATACATAAGATTCCGTACAAATACAGGATATCAACATCACTTATACTTTCATGTAATAAGGAAGAATCTCCCCCGTAGGTACTCGTCTCAATTGTCACACATCGTCCCGTAACAAAATCAAAACTAAACGAGTCGTAATTCCCAAAATAATCCAAAGTATGCGCCACATCTTTCATCAAATTTCATCCTCTAATTGAATTCCATACGAACTCAAACCTTCAATCTTATTCCCAAGCACTACTTTCACATTTAGCAGCTCGAATAAAACCTCACATCATATCATAGTGCTCTTGGAATGGATGAGTTTCATGTTTAAGGGTTGAATTCACCATAGAATTGACTTCTTTACTTGCCTCAACTTCGTCCTCCTTTACTGCATTCGTACGTATCTACTCTTCACATGGCTAAATGGGATACCATTCAATGATTCCACCATTGTCATCTTCACTTCATTTGGATCATTACAGACACAGTCTCACAAACACACACATGTCGTGATACATTTACAATTACGTTCGCGACCGGAATTGTAACTATATTCTTTCATACGTGTGCCCGGTAACCCTTCTGTGCATCACCTACTTATCACCCTTCAAATATCCAGCATTAACTCTACTTGTTAGGTTCAAGTCCATGTTCCCATGAACTAGTAGACTCAACATCATTGTCCACCAATCCCTTCACTCTTCACCGACTTTTAAACTTCATTTAACTTCATGTACTTCATAATCATCGTACACATTTAACCGGCTATAACTTTTCATTGTCCACCAATCCCTTCACTCTTCACCGACTTTTAAACTTCATTTAACTTCATGTACTTCATAATCATCGTACACATTTAACCGGCTATAACTTTTCATTGATCTTCACACACTTCTACACACACGATACATCAACGTCATTAAAGTTGTTATACGATGTTTATTTTCGACACTAAAAGGTTCACTACATAGAAACCTCTCCAACTTCATTACTTTGCACACCGTTCAACACAAGTACGGCTATACAAACACGTTCGTGTCGTGATACGCTTGCAATTATGTTCCGGACCATAATTGTAATTGTATCCTTTCACTCGCATGTTCGTTACCGCATTTGTGTATCGCCTTCTCATCACCAACTACATTCACGCAAACATCTTCACACATATGCATCTCACTTCTTTTACGATCCATGTCACGAACCCCATGGGTTGGACATTAATGGAATATCATTTCATCAATTTCTCCAACATTCCTTCATTTCCAACACTTCACACATAAACTACATCGCACACTTATCAAATTCAGTTGGAAAAATGACACATCACCTCGTGGACCTTCTATCGTAGCAATAGGATAACTAGCGACGGAGGAGCGAGAAACGGATGAGTAAAGGCTAAAACACATCTCCACATATCAATAAACACACATCAAATAGCCTTAATCCTACACTCTCACTCAATCCCAACCCGTCCTAGAGTACTTCATCTCAAAGCTAGGCATCCTACTTAAGCCTAACACGGTCTTCCGGTCTAAGTCCAAAATCCTACGGCATAAGTCGAATTTTGGTTCACTTAAACCAATGCTCTGATACCAACTTGTAACACCCGACGTTTAAAAATATGGGTTTTCAAAAACTTTCACCTAACGGTGTCAAATTGCGGAAGAAAAGACTTTAAAAGTCAAAACCGATAAAACATTTCTTCATTATTAGACAAGCTCATTAGGCACCACACACAACACACAAAACTGCATATCAACTTCATATCAAATAAGATATCATCCTAAATGTGCCTATCCTACATTACTTCATTACACACGATTAACCACATAACTGCTTTCTACATTGACTGCTTTACTACGTTATTAACTGCGTTAATGTGTAACATAAGTTACACCCGACTAGATGACAAACCCACACGGTTGTACATCAAACGTCGTTAAGGAATGGCAAGCCAATCCAAGAGTAATCCGTATGTGGAGGTTGGTCAAACCCCTCGTATTACTCGCCCTGCATTATAAAGACCATGTTGCAAGGAGCCACCCAAGCAACAACTACGTCAACGCACTTAGCCGGGCTAGGGCAAGTACGGGTTAAGCTTAACACTTTCCTGCATCAAAGTTTAACGAGCTCGATCCTGCATTATTTAGTTTAGGTGACTGCATTACCTAAACATTTACTACGTTTTAACTGCTTTACTACGTTATTAACTGCGTTAATGTGTAACATAAGTTACACCCGACTAGATGACAAACCCCACACGGTTGTACATCAAACGTCGTTAAGGAATGGCAAGCCAATCCAAGAGTAATCCGTATGTGGAGGTTGGTCAAACCCCTCGTATTACTCGCCCTGCATTATAAAGACCATGTTGCAAGGAGCCACCCAAGCAACAACTACGTCAACGCACTTAGCCGGGCTAGGGCAAGTACGGGTTAAGCTTAACACTTTCCTGCATCAAAGTTTAACGAGCTCGATCCTGCATTATTTAGTTTAGGTGACTGCATTACCTAAACATTTACTACGTTTTAACTGCTTTACTACGTTATTAACTGCGTTAATGTGTAACATAAGTTACACCCGACTAGATGACAAACCCCACACGGTTGTACATCAAACGTCGTTAAGGAATGGCAAGCCAATCCAAGAGTAATCCGTATGTGGAGGTTGGTCAAACCCCTCGTATTACTCGCCCTGCATTATAAAGACCATGTTGCAAGGAGCCACCCAAGCAACAACTACGTCAACGCACTTAGCCGGGCTAGGGCAAGTACGGGTTAAGCTTAACACTTTCCTGCATCAAAGTTTAACGAGCTCGATCCTGCATTATTTAGTTTAGGTGACTGCATTACCTAAACATTTACTACGTTTACTGCTTTTACGTTTGGGCCCTTAAACGTGCACGTGTCATGGCAACTTTAACAAGTCTAGTGAACTAGATGAGCAAGCCATTAATACATGCACACAATAACATAAACTACGTCATACTGCATTTCAAGATTCTACATGCTACTTCATATAAAACACTACGTTACCCTTCTTACCACAACACATACTACTTTATACTTCATTTCATAACACATACTACATTATACTTCATTTCATAACACATACTACATTATACTTCATTTCATAACACATACTACATTATACTTCATTTCTACATTTCCTGCATAATAAGAGACTTCGTAATACTTACATAAACTGCATAACAAGACACTACATTAAGCAATACTTCATTTCACTACATTAGGGACTGCATTTCAGGTCTCATGGTCAACTACATAACCCATAATACCTCCCGTGTAACCCGAGGTACCCACATATATCATAAGTTACCGTTAAGGAAGTTATAAGTATGAAACCTTTGCTTGTTGAACCCTCAGCGTGACAAAAGTAGTGTATCTTACCTTGATACAGCTTAACAACAAGCTACAAGCACAATACAATGATGACTAGGTGTCTCCAATAACCTAGAACAAGTATAAGATCGAAATATAAGCTAAACGACACATTTTGTGAAATCTGGACATGTGGTGCACCGCACCTTCCATGTGGTGCGTCGCACCAATCCTCCAGGGAAATTCTATCAACAATGGGTGCGCCGCACCTACCCTTTGGTGCGTCGCACCAATCTTCCAGGGAATTTAGATTAAGACCAGGTGCGCCGCACCAGCCCTTGGTGCGTCGCATATCGGGGTTCACCAAAAAACCCAAACTGGGCTGTGGTGCGCCGCACCACTCCTTTGGTGCGCCGCACCTGGGGTGCAGACCAGCAAACCAATTTTTGTTCTTTGATCAAACGATTTCCATACGAACCCATACCCCAAATCCAACCTGGGGACCTAAAATTAACCCTTTTTAATTGCACTTTCATCATCTTTAACCATCCTATTAATCCTTTAATCCTTTACATCATAAATCAATCGTTGAATCACTCAAATAACATGAAATCGGTAATCGTTTAATCAATTAACCCAACCCAAACCCTATGGCCTGGATTGAATACTCATCTATGACTCATAAGATCAGATTTCAAAGAGGATATTACCTTTAATACATGTAGATCACAATGGGAATGCATAATACTTGATTAATCACTCCATAAACACACGCAAAGGGACTTTTCGGCTTGAAATTGATGGGAACTTGCTATGGGGTGATTAGGCTTTTCTTAGGAGGCACAAATCTGAAAATAAACTTCCTAATGACAGCCCCCATACTACAAATCCCGTTTTTGACTTTGCACATATGTCAAAACTAGTCCCTAAGCTTCCAATATCCTTCATTATTGGTCACAAACTACTTTATTGACCATATACATCATTAATCTTCATTAAATGTCACTACATGGACATTAACCTTCATATTACACACATTTATACTACATTAACATTTAGGCTTACAAGCCTCACACATAACACACATTAACTACGTATAAGCATTAAATCTAAAATAGACTTAACGACACACACAATATTGACTTAACGGCATTAGTCAACTAGTAAAGAAAAGTTGGGGATGTTACAGTTGGAACCATTAAATCTATTAGATTTATGCTTAAACCTATTAAAGGTTTTAGCAATCATGGCTACCAGATCATCATTTTCAGTTTCATCACAATCATCACTGATTTCAGTGGTCAGGACCGAGTTCAAGAAACTGTTTAACATCTCCTTCATAGAGTGTGGCTGGACACTCTCAGCAGACACTAAAGCAACACAAGGTTTCTCAGTAAGACTAGCAACCTTGGAACTCTAAGCATGGTTTAAAGCATCCTGCTCAGCCACCAGCCTTGCTGCATTATTATCTTTAGTAAATCTGAAGGCTCCATAGAGAGATGCAAGAGTGTGAGTGTGCATGGTCTTACCTTGTCTTAGGACAAGAACCATGTGTGCCCATTTGGAAGGAAGAATATCACAAAACTTCTCAAGAAGAATATCCTTATCTTTCTCAACACCCAAGCCTCTCAGCTAATTAATGAGGCTAGTAAATCTGATGTAAGTACCAGTTAAACTTTCATTGGGTAAAGCAAAGAAGGATTCATACTTCTTGTTTAAAGCAACTTTCTTGGTGACAATGGTGTCATCACCTCCTTCAAACTGGAGAACTAACTCATCTCACATTGCCTTGGCACTAGGGAACAACACAAGTGTCGGAATTAATTCTTCAGGAACAGCCCCAAAGATCATATTCTTTAGTCTGGTGTCCAGATCAATCAGTCTACGATCCTCATCTGACCAATGGTCTTCAGGATTTTCTCTAGTACCTCTCCTGGATCCAGTTGGATCAAGAAGAGGACTAACCCCATGAAACATGGGTACATGTGGTCCATCCTTAAGGATTTTTAACATGTACCTCTCTATCCCACCAAAATGCAAAAGCATTCTGGCCTTCCATGTACCAAAGGTTTCACTATTTCCATCGAACTTGGGAACAGGAGTGTTGGATTAATGTACATGGACATGATTAGGGGTAGGAGGATGAGAAGGATTGGTGTTAACATTTTGATTAATTGGCGGATTATTAACATTGATATCATCAGGACCAGAACCATTCTCACCTTCAGTAGTAGACATCTAAGCAGATCTAGGCTATTAGCTTTCTGCTCTGATACCACTTGTAAGTCCCAACTAACTAGATGGTACTAACTGAAGACACCTCTATGTCAATGGTGAGATTACTTTGCAATACACACACTGATCTGGACGTGACCAGTTGCAGTGTGTAGTATACCAGGTTATGGATTAGATTACTTATTTAGGTGACAATATAAATAAGTAAAGACAATGCAATAAGTAAATACTTGTAAAGTAAATTTGGTGAGACAATATGTAATTTTTAAGTGTAATTTATTTATTAACTTTAAATAAATTACAAGGTTGTTGCGGAACCAAGATAATACAATAATGTAAATATACTAACAACCTATGAAATACAATTGATCTATACTTGGAAATTCTCTAAACAATCGAAACACTTAAAGTTGTGAAATGTTCCTTTTTGCGATTGAGAGAATATTGCACAAGTTCACCAAGAATGCAAAATGTCTGAAATGCAAAGTTGTTTCTTGGTTGTGCAAAGACCTCTATTTATAGGCAAAGTTGACATTGGGATGTCAAATTTGGCCGTACAAATATGGTTGAGAACATTTAAGGAATATCATTTAATTCCTTGAATATGCTTGATAAAGTATAACATAAAGTTACTTTACTCAACCTGCTTTATGTACTTTTGTACTTTAATCATTGACAATTGCTATTGTCCGGATAATAGTACATAAAGCATAAAGGTATTTTCCTCGTAATCAGTGTAAAGCTTTGTAAAGGCTTTAAACTGACAATCTCCAGTTTCTATCAATAGAATGTTAACTGGGCTTCGCTGCCATTGTCATTCTTTATCTTTCACTTGTTGTCTTCGACTTCAATTGGAATGTCTTCAGGTTTGGTCAGATCTCAACTGGAGGAAGTCTTCAGTTGCATTAACTGTACATTGCAACTGGACTTCGATATATTTCTGGACAATTTCTTCAGGTCTCCAGATGCAACTGGAGACTGGCCAGTTTACCAGTAAACTGGTCCTAACAATTTATTTTTGTTGCAACTAGAATTTGCTTCCAGTAAGGGCCTATAGGTGTTAAACGATGTAGTGTTTTGTAAAAGGGACAAACATCTTAACATATACAATGTAGTTTTAATTGTAATTTAATTTATTATGTTTCTATATGCCAAAAAAACTTAATATTTTAAATATCTTGTAGTTGGTCACTCTAATTCATATTTGATTATCTTTGCGATGAGGCGACGAATTAGTTATTGTCTTCATTTTTTGTGTTACTTATGGATTATTGATATCTTAGTTATTGTAACCATATCATATGATGTATGCGCGTAGGAACTGAAATGCAAAAAGTGTTCATGGATACACAACTATTTTGACAATACTTTTTGCAAAACCTAAAGGCATCATTTTCTCCCTTTATTCTAAAACTGATAATGAGTGGAAAAAGTTAGTATGGTGCAAAAACACCATTTAGTAATGAAAATCGAAGACTATTCAAGGCTATATGTTTATCCAATAATTCATGAACATATCAAGTAATGAAGATAGATCTAATGAAGATCGTTTTTAATTCTTAGCAGTCTCTTATCTAAAAATGCTTTAAAATTCAACACCTTTAGTTTTGTTGATATTTTATTGTTGAATCTGTATGAATATGTATTTTACTATGTGTAAAACTTTTTACTTGAAGTTTTATGTTTTTTTTATTGCATGTCATTTACGATGAATTATGTAGGAAAAAAAATAGTCCGGTGCATCGCACGGGTTTCACTATATATGAAATATACAAAATTATTCAAATTTGAGTAACTTGGTGCAAAACTAATGACTAACATTTGCTGTATAAATCTTATTTAGTCAGCTTTTCATTGATGTAATGTAATTAACTATTAATTTAGTATATTTTAGCTTATAGTTATAAAACTTGACTAAAAAGAATTCCAAACATGTCTTATAATAAACAAATAAATTTTTTTATAACTTAAAATACACATAAAATAAGTTTTTCATTGAGACTTCTTTTCTATACAAATGTAACAAGTTACGAGAGAGAGAATTACCATAAAAAAAATAAGATGCCACCTATATATTTACTTTTAGACGAGAGAGAATTACTATACTTTTCCTCGATAGATAGAAAATTCTCTCCGCTTTACCCTAATTCTTAATTGTTGTCGTGAAGCCATATATAGAATATTATGGAAAAGATCTAAATTGAAACATAAAAATGCTAATGAAATCATATAAGCAAAAAGGACCATATGTCGTACCTTTTCCATAACATATTTTCAATCCTGATTTCTCGGTAACATTCCTATTACACAACATACAATAAATACAAATTTTAACAAGATTCACAAAAATCTTTATATTTTCGTCAAACCAAAAAATGTACATAATTAATCACGCAGCCTTACAAAAATCAACGTCACATTCCATTTTTAAAACACCAATTACAAAATCACTACCATAATTAACTTTTCTTCCTCTTCTTAATTACTTCCTAAACACGACTTGATCATTATAATTCTTGTTATAAATACTCGAAACCAATTCACAAACCATGCATACATTCTATTCAAAAAAAAAAAAAAACACATATACAAAAAACCATTTATTTATCACTATCAACACCACAATGGAAAAAACCAACACCAATGGAGCAATAAGTAACATGAACAAAAAAACAACAAGAGGCCGAAAAAAGATTGAGATCAAGAAAATAGAAGAGCAGAACACTCGTCAAGTAACGTTCTCAAAACGACGTAATGGGCTTTTCAAGAAAGCGTCTGAGCTTTGTGTTTTAACCGGAGCTCAAGCCGCCATTATTGTTCGCTCTCCAGCTGGTATAGTGTATGCATTTGGTCACCCAGATGCAGATCAACTCATTGATACTTATACAAACAACAACAACAATAATAATAATAATAAAAATAATAATAATAATAACTATAACAGAAATGAGACAAAAGTGGTGCCAATGAATGAGTTTAATGAGCATTATGTGAAAGTGTCAAGGGAGTTGGAGGCAGAAAAGAAACGAAAAGAGATGATACTGGGTTCTAGTAGTAATAGCAAAGAAGCATGGTTCGAAAAATCGGTTGAAGGAATGGATGTTAGAGAGTTGGAAGAGTATCTTTACTCATTAGGTGAGTTGAAGAAAAGAGTGTTGACTAGAGCTGATGAGTTGTTGATCATTAACCAAACTCCGGGTTGGTTTGGCCCGAATGCGGTTGGAATGGGCTGGAAAAATGGTAATCATCAGATGAGTAGTTTTATGGGTGGTGGTGGTGTTCCTAATTACAAGGACAGTTTTCATGGTGGTTTGAAGTTTGGGAAGTTCTTGTAGAGCTATAGAAGAAGTTCATTATTATGGGATTTGAAGAATTAAGCATATGAAGTGTTTATTTTTTGTTTTTGTTTTTTATTTTTATTTTTATCAACATTTTGGTGTGATTTACTGGTTTGAATGTTATTTGGGAAATAATATATCGAGTGTTTGGTTTTAAGTTATGAACTTTAGCATGATATATATTATGCTTTGCTATATATGTATTTCATTTTGATTAGTTTTTGTGCCGAAAATAATATTTATCTATGTTATTGAAAAATACTCGTAATCATTATGAAGGTTTGTCAAAACTACGAAAATACCCAATTTCGTCAAAAGCGCTTTTGATCGATACGGAAAATATAATCTTTTATACACGCTAGGAGAGGAGAAAAATGGTCAAAACATATCCTTAATTACGAGATGTTCTAATTCATAAGGAGGAGAAATAAGAGATGAAACAGAGGTTAATGTATATGTGTTTATGAAAACATGTTTTATTTGCTATGTTTGTAAATTGTTTGCATGTGTCATAGCTTTTCAATATGTGTCTTGAAAATTAATCCATATTCAGATTGTTAATGACAGTTTTATTGACTATTATGAACATGTATATATAGTTGTACTATCATAAAATTTAATTAAATGATGAACTTTTAATATAAAAAATATAAATTTTATGCACGTTGTCTAATGGTGCAATTAGCAATTTTCCAATAAAATTCATACATATATCATGATACAGATTTGTAACTGGGATTTTGGTGATATTATATACATATATTTGTTTTAACGACCAACTAAACACTTTATAAACCGAATTTCGTTTGGAGTAACCTAATGACAAAAGGCTACCGCCAGCTGGCCCAATCCAGCAGAATGGAGCCAAGACCTATCAGTCACACGTTCCGGGAAAAACTCATCAACCTATTCACCCAAAAGCACGACAACAAATTAATGGTAAAATCTGATACTTATAAAGACTTAAACCTCGGTGTCCCAAGCCAAAGCCCTCGTATTAGGATAAAGACTTGTAACTGTGATTCGGTTATATTAGAATTGGAACACATGCATATATAAACACGATAACGACTAGTAACGGTAATTCTGGTGGATATTATAATACATACATTTTCTCTGTTCTGTCTTCTCTGCGCCTCCACCATCTTCATACGAGTAATTTGTATTATTTTTAGTGATAACATTTTATAACAGTCAACATCTAGTAACAATCACACACGAACAACTACATACCACCAGCGAACTAAACAAGTAGACCAAAATGGCCGCAGGAGGTGGTCTTGTGGGTCGCCGAGACAAAAACAATATACGCGGATCACAAATGGCTATCGGACTAGTGATTGGAGTTACACTCGGGTGTATCTTTGCATTTTTGTACTACCCACATTATGATCATGCTTTTCTTTCTTCATCAAAACAATCTACTTCTCAATTTCAAGGCCGCCTTGGCATCAAATCTTTTCTTGATCATCCGGTTCATTTTATATATCAATACTACTTTTCGTTTTTGTCATTTTAAGTTATTCAAACCATTCATGAAAGTTGATGTGTTGGGCCTTTTGTTATGCTCATTAAAAAAAATATATATATATTTTATATATATATGACAAAATAATTTGTATATATAGAGAAAGTTAAATGATGTATTGGGCCTTTTGCTTTTTGATTATTACTCGTATTGATTGTTTGATTCGGAAAGCCGTTTATGGTTGCTTATGATTTCATACTTTTTTACGTGCTTATAGCTTATTGCGTTTTTAATACGCAATAAGCTAATTCTGAGTGTTAACTATTAAGCTTATTGAACACTTAATTAAATAAGCACTTTTTCTTAAGCTCCACAGTAGGTGCTAGCTTATTACTATGAATTTACTCTCAAGAATAAGAACTATTCAAATATACAAATTTCAAACACTCGTTAATTGTTGTCTCTATGTGGTTAATTATGATTTAATTACTTGAATCAATCATGAGGTTAAAAATAATCCTGTTTCGATCTGCAGATTAGATCAACTTCATCATCATGTAAATCTTCAGAGCGGTTGAAATCAAAGCTGGCTGATTTATCAAGCGAGAACAATGATTTAAAGAAACAAGTTAAGGATTTAACTAAAAAGTTAACAATAGCATCAGCTGAACGAAAAACCAAAAAAGCCGGGCCTTTTGGTACTGTCAAAGGTACAAGAACCAACCCTGTAGTCCTTCCAGACAACACTGTTAATCCAAGACTCGCAAAAATATTAAAAAAAGTTGCTGTCAAAAACGAGCTTATAGTTGCACTCGCAAATTCTAATGTTAAACCCGTGTTAGAGGTGTGGTTCACTAGCATTAAAAAGGTAGGCATACCAAATTATCTAGTCGTGGCCTTAGACGACGGAATTGTGGATTTTTGTAAAGAAAATGATGTCCCATTTTACAAAAATGAAGATCATAATATTGTTGACAAATCTGTTGCTAAAACGGATGACCGTCATGCTGTTTCAGGATTGAAATTCAGAATCTTGAGGGAATTTTTACAGTTGGGTTATAGTGTCCTTTTATCCGACGTTGATATTGTATATATACAGAACCCTTTTGATTATATATATAGGGATTCAGATGTAGAGTCAATGTCTGATGGGCATGATAATATGACTGCGTATGGATATAACGACGTTTCTGATGATCCTTCTATGGGATTCGCTAGATGGGCTCATACAATGCGAATATGGGTTTATAATTCGGGCTTCTTTTATATACGTCCTACTTTACCTGCAGTTGAGCTTTTAGATCGTGTGGCTCAAAGACTATCTCGCCCGCCCCCTTGTTGGGATCAGGCGGTTTTCAATGAAGAGCTCTTTTTTCCGTCGCATCCAGGTCATGTTGGGCTTCATGCTTCTAAGAGAACCATGGATCATTATATGTTTATGAATAGTAAGACTCTTTTCAAAGAAGTAAGAAAAGATATTGGTAACTTAAATAAGTTGAAGCCTGTGGTTGTTCATGTGAATTTTCATCCAGATAAATTACCCAGAATGAAAGCAATAATGGAGTTATATTTCGATGGCAAGCAAGACGCGTTGGACCCGTTTCCAGATGGCTTTGAATGGAATTGGTAGAAAACTACTTTGATCCATATATATTGTGTCATCTATACATAAGTGAGTTCGAACATCATATTGACTCCTTTTAATGTATGACACTTTCTCTAGTTATCTTTTGTTTGTGATTGCGTTTTGAGATGATTATCTAATTATTGTGTTTGCCTAACGCAAATGTTGAAAAAATGTGTTTGACAAAATAAGTGATTATATGTGTTTTATTAAAGTAAAAACGCAAAAGCATGTGGGACATGTTTTTTTCAAAACATAGTTTTTAAACACATAATTTATTTTATAAACGCAAAGTCGCAAACGTAAACACTACATTTCGTTGGTTGCTCTATAATATTATTTGAACAATATTTTGAGTAAATTTGTTGATCCGGTGAAAAGTGAAACCTTCCTTGAATCCTCTTTGTAGAATCTCATACAGAAAGGATCGAGTCAAGAATCAATAATTTTATTATGAGTTATTTTATTTTTGTAGATAAGTAGAAAAATCATAAGCTTGAAAATAGATCAATCGGACAACAATTGGTTCATTAATCATGAACATAACTTATTCGAAACTGGACCCTTGTCACAATTGTAGCTCGAGATGAGGTTGATATATAACTCGATTTCATAAGTTAACTATTTCTTTGATACAATCCAATATTCAGAATACGATTCCAACAACAGTTTCAAAACATTTGTTAGAATTATAACAACTTGACCAAATATATAAAACCACATATAAATTTAGTTTCGGCCTTAGGTTGTACGCCCACACAAAACACTCAAACTCACTGTTTTGCATTAAGGTTGATATAATATATCTAACTTCATAAAAACGTGATTTTTTAAAAAAATTTAACATAACAACTCTGTAAAATAAATGCAGAAACATCTTTTCAAAACATAACAGATTCCTAAGGGAATCATTTAGACCACTTAAACGTGTTACTAATTGCAAGTTTGTAACACAATGATAATTAAAGAAAATGCATAATCAACAAATAGATAATAACGTCAATGGGTAGCTAAAATTTGACATCCAGTCAGCGATATTAGCTACCCCGTGCTACTCCTATCTTCATTAATTGCTTAACCCGAGGACACCATGCATTTTCATATAACAAATGTCAGCTTAAAAAACCAGGAAAAAAAAAACTAAAAAATATGGATCATCATTTAAAACATTTTTTATGAAATCATCTCACACATATAATTAGACACAATTACACACCACCACATTCTACTTAGTAAGGATTATCAAATCCTAATAGTGTCTAGCAATCAACAACCATCAATAGTCTATATGTCATCCAATTAAACAATCAAAGTTTAACTTTATTTACGATTAAGTCCATTCTTTATTTATTATATACACTTTTCTTAATTAAAATTTATCAACTCTAACAATTTATTATATGTTGTTAATCTTTCAACTTTGATTGGATTTAAAATATATATTTGTATTATCATCCATTTATTAACCTATTTTTTATATTTATTTTTAACATAAATTTCAATAATTATGAAACCAAATATGACATTTTTCATAGGATTTTTCAATCCCCTAAACACAAAAACAAGCATATGTAAAAACTTGCTCTTGATTAGAACATTATTTTGTTAACTTTTATTTTAATCTGTATTTAAGTCCATTTTTTCATTGTACTTTCAAAAGTGTATATGAATTATAATGAAGTAAGGAAAATCTATATATAAAAATGAATCTACAATATAACTAAAATGTATAGTACACAATTTGATTTTATCAAATATATAAATTGTTAAGAGAAAGGACAAAAAGTAGATTATTTTATGTTAAATGATTTAGTTAGTATTTTATATTATTTTATTTTTATGAAGAATAAAAAAATGACTAGGAAATAAAAATTCTTTGTTTACAAAATATTCCCTTTAAATATTAGATTATCTTAAATGGAACATTTTTTTTATAAATTTTGTGTGACAACTAACCAACTAAGTTGTTATAAATATTACGAGTAATATATTATAATTTTTAAGTTTAAAATATAACTTAAAAATATTTCATATGTTAACACGAGAATAATCTAGTTGAATTAAAATACTAAGAAAGAAAATAAGTGACCCATTTCACAATTTGCTTCCAATTCACATGTATACACACTGAAACCGACTAATAAACGGTACTTCAGTGGCAACAAACTGAAGCTCGGTGTTCCCATTAGTTTGCATACTGACATGAGTAAACCATTAAATATAGCCTAAAGCATGTATGTACAAGAAAAAGTAAACTTATTTTTGATATCTCTCTATATAACTAAGAGATGATATAAAATAGCTTATGTGGCATCTTTATATACATGACAATTAGGATTTTTTCTTATTTGTCAATTACTTAATGATTAGTCTTTATTTAAATTTAATTAATTTATATGTAATATATTTACTCCCTCCGTCTCATTTTAATTGTCCTATTTTGACTGGTCAAGTCTTTTTCTTCCGACTTTGACTGTAAATATTTTTATTTGTGTTATATATTAGTTGATGAAAGTTATATCAATGAAAAGTACATTTAAAACTCAATCAATTCATATATGTTATATCAAGTGTTATATAACACAAACTGAAATATTTACGGTCAAAGTCGAAAGAAAAAGACTCAAAAAGTCAAACTATGACACTTAATATGGGACGGAGGGAGTAATATTTTAATATTATATTATATTCTTAGTTGGCAAACTTAATCCCTATATATTTGAAATTGGATATCCAATAATAACCATCTATACGAACGTATATACATTAACTTTTATAGTCTACAAGTTTGAGATTTACATATATCAAAAACTTCATATCTCTTTATATTACGTAGGTTATTATTAAGGTTATTATTGTTATTATTAATTATTATGTGTAAATTTGTTTTTGTGAATCATAGTTTCCTAACTAAAATTTTATTTTATTAACCTAAAGTATTATAATAGCCGATATTACGTGTATATACTAATTGTGCGACTATATTATTAATTATAACTATCTTTCAACGTCTTTTATAATTATTATGTTATGCACTAAATGTTTTTAGAAAAATATTTTGCATCATAGTCTTATTGAATTTTTTTTAATATATAGCTATTTTTTATGTAATATTTGCACATTACTAAGAGCACAAGATTTTTATATACTTTAGCCTAATTCTCCCTCCTAATTAATCCTCTATTTTTTTATATTTTTTTAATTAAAACTTTGCTAGGCCGACCTATTAATTAATAAAAAATAAAAAACAAATATTTTTATCCTTAAAACTCTTCCAAAAATTATTATATATTTACAACCTAGGAAAAAACCCTCATATATTCTCAACAAAAAAAAGAAGCTACGACTATTCTCCACAAAAAAAGTTTGACTACAAAAAGGGTTTTTTTTTCCTCCTCCTTTAGCCTAATTCTCCCTCCTAATTAATCCTCTATTTTTCTATATTTTTTTAATTAAAACTTTGCTAGGCCGACCTATTAATTAATAAAAAATAAAAAACAAATCTTTTTATCCTTAAAACTCTTCCAAAAATTATTATATATTTACAACCTAGGAAAAAACCCTCATATATTCTCAACAAAAAAAAGAAGCTACGACTATTCTCCAAAAAAAAAGTTCGACTACAAAAAGGGTTTTTTTTTAATATATTTTTGTTTATGTTTAATCATTATTATTTGACATTGAATTCTTATGTTATTATTATTATTCATCTCTTTTAATTTAGTTTGTTGTCCATTATAGGTTCATTATGGCTTCTTTTTCAACTACAAAAATAAGACCACGTTAGTTCATCTTGAAGATCTTAACCCAACACATGTTAACCATCATCTACGACTCCGTGTTGTGCATGTATGGATTGTTTCGGATTGGAACAACCCGAAGAAAATCAAAACATTCGAAATGGTCTTTGTTGATGAATTGGTATGTATTTTTATAATTTTTTAAAAGTTTCTACTATATCTGCATATCTATTATTGGGCTTTTTTCTAAACATGCCGTATATTTGTTTTTGGGCTCCTTTTCTTTCTTTGGACACACATATAAATATATAACCTAAGAAAAAGGGGTAAGAATTTGTATTTGATTACAACTGTAACATCCCGAACTTTTCGTGTTTAACTATTTGACTTTCCGTTAGTTAACGTTAGGTTCGTTAAGTTATGTGCCTTATATGTGATTATGAGATTATGTGCTTATGTGTTTAGTGTGAAATGAGTAATGTGATGTTTAATGAAAGTAATCAAAGTGACATTAAGTAATTAAGTGCTTGTTAGTGTGCTAAGACTCCCGGTAGAAAGATAAGCTAAGAAAGTTAAGTTTAGAAGTTGAGGGGTCCTAAGTGTAAGATTAGTAATGGCTGGCCAGGGATTAGAGGGCAATTAGGCAGCCCTAATTGTCACAAATCTGCTGTAACTAGTGCGTGAGAAAAGCCCTAGCCGATCCCTTCCCTCTCCAAGCAAAGATCCATTCGTTTCGTGCCGTTTTTGATCAAGTGTTGTTTAGATCTCGAGTCCCCTACATCAAGTGCAGATAATATAGGTATAATCCTCTTTGAAATCTGATTATTTGAGTCATAGATGAGTATTCAACCCAGGCCATGGGGTGTGGGTTGGGTTATTTGATTAAACGTCTACCGATTTCGTGTTATTCGGGTGTTTGAATGAGTGATTCATGTTGTAAAGGATTAAAGGATTGATTGATGGATTAAAGTCATTAAAAGTGTTGTCAAAAAGGTTAATTTTATGTCTCCAGGTCGAATTAATGGTTGATGTTCGTATGGGATTCGATTAAAGGGTTTAAAAAGTTGGTTTTTGGTCGAACTGCGCTTTGTGCGGCGCACAGATGCAATTTTTGAAAGATGGATTTCTGAAGGGTGCCCGTTATGCGGCGCATAGAAATTCTATGCGGCGCATGGGTGGTTTGCTCAGAAAATTGGATAGTTTCTGTGACGAATTTGGTTGATTTGTGCGGTGCACAGCCTTTCCATGCGGCGCACAAATGCTTAATATGGTTTTGTGCGGCGCACAGGACTTCCATGCGGCGCACAAATGGGTTCAGTTTGGTACCTAAGTTTTGTTTAGCTTATAGAACGATCTTATACTCATTATAGGTAGTCGGGAGCACTTAGCAAGCACCGTAAGACACTTTAACTCGTTGGTAAGCTGTACCAAGGTAAGATACACTACTTTGACACGCTGAGGGTTCAACAAAAGCATGGTTTTCATATTTTAACTTCCCTAATGATATCTTGTTCGCTTAAGGGTATTCGGGGTTACACGGGAGGTGATATGGGCTATGTACTTGACCATTGAGACCTGAAATGCAGTCTCAATGATATGTGATGTGATGTTACGCTATGAAATGATATGTAAGGTCTTGTGATGTAATGAAATGTGACACGTGTTGATGACTATTGAAATGCGCATGAGTGTATGGCTTGTTCATCTAGTTCACTAGACTCTTTAAGTTGCCATGTCACGTGCACGTTTAAGGGCCCAAACGTAAAAGATGAATATGTGTTATGTTTAGGTAATGTGGTCACCTAAACTATATGTAATGTAAATCGAGCTCGTATTTAATGTGAAAGTGTTAAGCTTAACCCGTACTTGCCCTTGCCCGACGGGTGCGTATATGTAGTTGCTTGGGTGGCTCCTTGCAACATAATTACGTGGTTTGAGTATCTCCGGATGGAGTGATTACCCACCAATGTCTTGAACATACGGACTACTCCTGGATTGGCTTGCCATTCCTTAACGACACTGATGGACCGCTGAAAGGCTTATCCATCCAGTCGGGTGTGAGGTTCCCGTTAGGTCTTATGACCGCCTACACACAAACTTACACCTTATATGATATGCGTGACTTAAGTCACACCTGAAATGATGTTATATGTGATGATGAAAAGATGATTAGGCACAACTAAGATGAACGATCCTATATGAATGATGTTTATGGCTATATGAGATGCTTTATGATGATGTGTGCCTTAATGATGAAATACAACTTTTATTAAGTTTTAATTGGACAAACGTTTTCATAATCTTGTGTTATCTTACTTAGCTAATTCGTTAGCTAACACTTGTTTCTTGAAATGTGTTGTTCCCTCAGGTTTAGCAAGCTTTGAGTGTTGATGAATAAAGAGCGAGACATGGGTAGATTGCTTGAAGATGATCATAGTTTACCCATAGTGGCTGCTCCTTTAGACCTTTGATTTTGTGTTAAGATTTTTATGAATTGTTAAGACTTGTGATCGGTTGTTTTATGTTGGGCAACCGATGGATTTCCATTTAGACTTGTTTCAATGATATGGCAAGTAACACCGTTTAATGAATAAACCAAACTGAATTTATTGGTTTGGACTTTTAAATGTTTGTTCCGCTTTCTTTGACACCGTTAGGTGAAATTTTTTGGAAATCCTTATTTTTAAATGATGGGTGTTACAACAACTCCAGGAGATCGAAAGATCCAACTGCTTTTCTTCACCTCTTTCATCATCTGACATGTGCCGTATATTTATTTTTGGGCTCCTTTTCTTTCTTTTGACACACATATAAATATATAACCTAAGAAAAAGGGGTAAAAATTTGTATTTGATTACAACTTCAGGAGGTCGAAAGATCCAACTGCTTTTCTTCACATCTTTCATCATCTGACATCTTTCTTTATTCAAACTTGTAAATTTTTTATTTAACTAATTATTACAAATTAATAAACAAAAGTAACGAATTTGCAAATAAAAAAGAAGTTGAGAAAGAGGTTAACTGGAATCGATATTGATATGGAGTTAATCTTCATATGTTTCGTTCTTTAATTTGTACTTTATCTATTTGAATTTTATTTACTTTTTATTTAACATATTTCGATTTTTTTAAAAACTTTGATTTATATATTTTGAAGACTACCCGTCCAATGGACGCCTGAAGACTAGTCGATGTATATATGTAATTTTTAGTTTTGATCGAGTATTACGACATTATATAACTAGGGTGTAGGAAGAGCAGAAGACATGAAAATATATATCCATATTTCTTACTCCCTCCGTCCCAATTTAAATGTCATAGTTTGACATTTTTGGTCTTTTTTGTTTAACTTTGACCGTCTAGATTTTCATTTGTGTTATGTAATACTTGATGTAAGATATATGAATCGATTGAGTTTCAAATGTACGTTACAATGATATAACTTTCATCAAGTATTATAAAACACAAACACTAATATTTATGGTCAAAGTTGTGATAAAAAGACTTGGACAACCAAACTTGGATATTTAAATTGGGACGGGGAGTATTTAATTGGAAATAGTTGGGGTAGATCGGATCTGACCTGACCAGACCTGATTTGACCCGATCCGACCCGAATCGGTGAAAATGAAAATCAGTTTACTAGAGGTGGTTCACCCACAGAGAAGTTATACCAAACCGAAACAACCCAACAATGTCTTCTCCAACAACAACAGATGATAACAAAAGTAGTTACTATTTCTTAATAATCTTAATATCTTATTATTTTCTTTATTCATTTTCAAGCATATGTAGTTGTTGAAATTAAATAGATAATCCAGTTCTGCATTTTGTTGCACAGAGAAAGCACCTGCTAAGAGAGTTGCAGTTGTTGGCGCCGGTGTCAGGTCAATGTTACTACTTTCATATATATATATAATCTAATACTATTTTCCTTTTTTATTTAAGAAAAGATGATTTGAACTACCAAAATACCCATATTCTTTATTCACTAATTTAAACATCTCTACCTAATATACCTATAATAACCTTAAATCTCAACCACTCATTTTTTTTCTCTCTCCTCAAATCTCAACCACTCATTTTTTCTCTCTCATCCATAAATCATTTTATTACTCTAATTCATTCAAAATCTTTTATCTCAAAAACCGTATATCGATAAATTATAAAAATTGTACGGGTGTTCTTAAAATTTCATGCTCTTTCATTAGAGATGTCATTCGATATACTTTCGACGAATTTTTAAATCCGAGGGCGAAGCCCGTACGGCTAAGGCATTTGGCTATCATACTCTATGACTTGACCTATCACCCCACCATCTCACCGCCGCAACGCGCGAGCACTATCTCTCGTATAATATATATTTATCTTGCCTTTTTGTTTTACTTCTTACTTTTTACGGCGAAATACCCAAATATCCCACCCCACGAAAGGTTACGTTACGTAGACTTTTATTTAGACTTTGGTTTTCTTTGACCTCTGTAGTTGGTTTGGCCATGAAATGAAGGAGTCCTAAACCGAGGGGGAGTTTACTCTAGTATTTGTTTTGACTTTTGACCCCAAAAATGCTTTGCTTGTCGGAGGACATGACCAATACTTAAAGGACTAGGATTAGTTTAGAGGAATATGGTAGATAAGTAATCCTTTTAGGGGTTTTAGGGGTAGTTTATATACTTATATGTGGATTGTCATGCAAGATACCTTTCTTATATGCTCATATGACTTATTTGCACCATTTAGGGGTAGTGTTCTCGACAGCTAGGCGGCTTATGCTACTTTGTTTCATAGGTCGATTAGCACTCACTATTATATGTGGGCCCATCGGCCCCCAGGACTTTCCAGTAAATATCTACTTATATCTATGTATGCCTGGTTGATGCCAACCCTATTTGCTTCTATGACTTGCTGGGAGGGGTTTAAGGGGAGTTGTTGCACATGCCACTCGTAATACTAACCTCTGGGTAGAGGCAAGACTGTCTACATCTCACCTCCCCCATACCCCGCGCACAAGAATTGGGTCATGTTGTTGTTGTTGTGGATTAGAACCCGGATGGTAAGATGTTACCAATGGGGTCTACATATTGTTGATGTTTTTGCTGCTAGTATTATATATTATTTTGATTATTTGTTACATGTATGAAATTTGTAAATAAATTGGTGAGTATAGTAGTCTAGTGCAACATGATGATTGATTGATATTTAGAGGAATGGCCGGCCATATTATGTTGAATCATGAATGAATGACTTGGTTTGTTTCAGTGGGCTTGCGGCTGCATATAAGTTAAAACTACATGGATTAAATGTCACTGTTTTTGAAGCCGGTGAGAGAGCCGGAGGGAAACTAAGAAGCATTTCACAAAACGGTTTAATATGGGACGAGGGTGCCAATACTATGGTATGATATCGATGTTAGTTGGTTATAGACGTAACTTTTTTTTGTTTTTGTTTTTGTTTTTAAATTGTTTTGATGCTGTTTTACTTCGTATTTGTATAGACTGAGAGTGAAGCGGATGTCAGCAGGTTGCTTGATGATCTTGGTCTTCGAGATAAACAGCAGTCTGTAAGTTATATGCTGTTGGATATGGAATATCATGCTTCCTGTAGCATGCGTTGGAAATTTATTTTTGCAAATTTCTTCCATTGTATACTAAATGACATAGTATAAAGAAGAGGAAATTGTTTATATTACTTTTATTCTTGTTCAGATACGGAAGGCTAAATCCACTTAATGTGGCTGTAATGATTTGTCGGCTATGGTTCTTGTTTCGTTTAATTATTGTGTTCATGTGTGTATATGTTTACCATGGCTGAATACTACAGTATATTTCCTTTTGCAGCCACTTTCCCAGCATAAGCGATATATTGTAAGAAATGGAAAACCGGTACTGGTATGATATCTCAACACCATGCTTAAAACTAATCCTCTGTTATATATGAATAAAAGAATTTAAAAGTATAAGATGAAACTTTACTTCAAAATCATTAGTAGAAATTGTGTTTTATTGGACTCAAATTCTCAAGCTCATAAACACTTATCTTTTGTTTTGTAAACTGATTTTGGTTTTCAGGGAATGTAAATAATTATGGCAGTTTATTGTACTGTTCTTTCGTTTTGATAGTTATGAACTCAAATCACAAAAAGAAAGTTGTTTTAGTAAGCGGTCGTAGCTGTCATAGTTTTAGTTTTCTTTTGTACTTGTCAAGTTCATGTCTTATTTACTGAATGTAACTTGGCCAAACTCATGTCTGCAGGTACCTTCTAACCCCATTGCACTGATCCAAAGCAGTTTGCTTTCCACTCAATCAAAGGTTCATTAGTAGCTCTTGGATGTTTAAGTATGAAGTATTCAAACCGTATCTAATCCTTTCATTCTCATACTATCTACCCAATGATTCTCAATGTCAAGGCTCACAAAAACTCTTTATCCTACTATGCTTTAAATCTTTAATAAAAATGATGCATGCCCTTTTCGGTTGTATTTAAAAAATTATCCAAAATTGCAATGGTAATATATTAACACACGAGTTACACAAACTCTTTCCCATCTTGATATCAGATGATTTCGAAATTATAATTTGTATTTCATTACATTGTGTATGTGATTATGGGGTTTGTTGCAAAAATTAAAGCTTCAAATACTTTTGGAGCCATTTTCATGGAAGAAGAACAACTCATCTGATACACAAGAAAGGTAATATATAGGCTTCTTTCCTATTCATCTGTTAAACCCTATTAGGTGCTAACATTTTTATTTATTTATTATTTTGTAGTGTTGGTGCATTCTTTCAACGTCATTTTGGGAAGGAGGTATATGTATATTGTAGCCTTTTTCCTCAGTTCATTTATTCTGGTGTACATCTTTCTTTTGATTTTAAGGGGTCCAAGTTTTCATTTGTGTGGTACTTACTTCAAAATTTGTCCATGCTTTCCGCTATCTTAATTATCTATACTTAATGTACATATGTAAGGTTGTTGAGTATCTCATTAATCCTGTTGTTGCGGGAACAAGCGGTGGAGATCCGGAGTCACTTTCTGTGAGTAACTCTTCCAAATCCATGCTGCTTTATATTGGTGTGGAGATATACATAACTGATTTCTATTAACAAACAAAAATACTAAAAAGCGTGTGGAGGTGCAAATGCAGTCTTTTACAGCCCTGCTAAGTGCTACCTCTCATCATTAACCTTCTAGGTTAATCTATCAACCTCATATTTTCCATACAGATGCGCTATTCATTCCCTGAACTATGGGATTTAGAGAGAAGGTATGTACGCTACAAAATAATATGTAATTCATTCTTTAAGTGAGCTTGATTATCTGTTCCCATGCAATCTACTATGATTTTTTTATTATATTATTTATAAAGCTTAGATTCTTAAATTCGATGTGATGACGGTCAAATCAACATGCAGGTTTGGTTCAATCATTTCTGGGGCATTTCAGTCTATGATCTCTTCTCGAGGCAGGAAAAAGAGTCCTTCAGGAAGCAGCAAGCGCAGGCGTGGCTCCTTTTCATTTTTAGGTGGAATGCAGGTAAGATTGGTGATTCTGTCTGTCAAGATTAATTTATTGGAATCTAATATATTCTTCAAAGTAGGAACGACCATCAATATATTGCTTACTATATTCTTGTAAATCTTTATTCTCATGCAGACACTTACAAATGCACTGAGCAAAGAAGTTGGACAACATGAACTTAATCTTCAATCAAAGGTGCTTGAAATGTCCTATAGCTGTGATGATAACAACAATGTTGGTCGATCTATTGTGCTCCAGATCAAAACAAACAATTAAATCAGCAACCTTTTGATGCTGTGATCGTGACTGTGAGTATAGTTGTGTAATCTTACGGTGACATTGACATAAAATTGGTTAATATTTTGCATTTTGACGAGACTGTTTTGTCTCAGCAACTTTTTTTGGTGCTATCTTGGTGGATCTGGATTCATCAAATATTCAAATCTGTGGACTAAATATGGAAATTCTTATTCTCTAATTCAGAAATAGGAGAATTCTTGAATATGCACCCATTTGTTTTAATGTTATTAGTTTGTAAGTGCAATTAGAATGTAACTAACACAGTACATGTTCCCAAATTAGGCCCCACTTGGCAATGTGAAAGAAATGAAGATTACGAAGACAGGAAGTCCGTTCCTGCTGAATTTTATACCTGAGGTATGTTATTATACTGTGCGACTTCTCTCATACGGAATTCGTGCAGAACCCCTTAGTTTTAGGCTTTTAGCTCTTTTGAAATTTGAACAATAATCTTTACCATGGGGAAAAATTCTTTTAAAAAGTGTGTTTTTATAATGCAGCTTAGTTATATGCCAGTTTCAGTCATAATCTCCACATTCAAGAAAGAGAATGTGAAGCGGCCCCTTGAGGGATTTGGAATGCTTGTTCCTGCCAAGGAGCAGGAAAATGGTTTGAAGACGTTAGGTAAAGCTTGCCTGTGTATTATCATTGCTATCTATAATTACTATTGAACATTCTGTTATGCAGGCACTCTCTTCTCTTCCATGATGTTTCCAGATCGTGCCCCTGAAGACTTGTACCTTTATACCACCTTTGTTGGGGGAAGTCGAAACAAAGAACTGGCCAATGCTTCAAGGTAGGCTTGATCACTGCCATAATTGTGCTTCAAATTTACTCAAGTATTGAGGAAGTATTTTGCTGTATAATGGCTGTCTCTAAAAACTTCATAAAAGAATCTTCTTGACCATTCCCTATAGGAATATCAATCTGTTGTTTATAATGATAATGACGAGTAAGTTATATTTTAGTTTGGAAACTTTTTTTGGAGAAAAGGAGAAATGTCGGAACTTTCTTGTTGCTGTTTAAGGGGAGGGGACATAACTCAAGCATAATTCTTGCAATTATATATATTCTGTAATAACAGGGATGAGTTGAAGCAGATAGTAACTTCTGACCTTAGACAGTTGCTTGGAGCAGAGGGAGAGCCACAATTTTTGACGTAAGGACACATTCTAGCTTTGCTGCTATTTTTAAACGATAGTTTATCTAGATCAAAGGACTGCAAGAATTGCATACCTAGCATTCCTGAGCATTATACAAACAATTACACAATTTAATTTTCAACTTAGACTTTTTCATCACCACATGTTCACCAATTGAAATTGTTTCTTGAAAGTTTAACTTTTTTTCATAAGCCCGAGGTTCATAGATACTTGGACAATGTACAAGTAGCTTATGCTTAAATTGTCTTGTGTTTTTTTGTTCATGTCACACATATAATGCCGTGAGTTTAATTGCAGTCACTATTACTGGAGCAAAGCATATCCATTGTACGGGCGTGACTATGGCTCAGTTATAGAAGCAATTGAGAAGATGGAAAGAGAGCTACCTGGTTACTTTTATGCGGGTAAACCTTTTTGTGTTTGAAATAGAGTGTATATATATACACCTGTTCATATGTGAGCAAATTTGTTCACATATATCATTCACATATGAACATCAAGTTATAATTTAAAGGTTCTCATGGTTCCTCCAATTCAAATGGTTCTCACATGAACCTTTTCCTATATATATATATATTAAAAAAGCAAGTTATAAAGGATAGTAGGTTGATGAGAATGACTAAATGAGGATAAATCTATTAGGTAACCACAAAGGAGGACTGGCAGTTGGAAAAGCAATATCCTCTGGATGCAAAGCAGCCGAATCTGTGATTTCATATTTGGATTCATATTCGGATGAGAAGCGTTGCTAGATGTTGTGGTAATCCTGTTTATAATACAAAAATGAATGAAATTCTGAGCCTGCACCATATAATCTTGCAATTTCTAAATTATTATTCAAAATGCAAGACTTTTCAGGTACGTACATCTCAAGAAGTTTTCTTCCCATCGGGATTGGATAAATATGGCGAAAAAATAGTGTGGGTTTTTCCTGTGTCTTTGAATGTAGTCGAAGGACTAAGCTTTAGTTACTTTTATAATGCAATAATAATGGATCAAAATGCTGTTCCGGATGAAGTTAAACATTGCAAAATGTTGCAACAAAACATGGGACTCGGGTTTTACTTAATTTGCATCTGTAACAAAGGCCTGCCATTTTTGGGTATACTTTTGACTATCTGTTTCAACCAAATAGTTTAAATAAACATGCTTGAATTAGATGTACCTTTATTATAAAGTTTAGGGGGTGAATTTTTGATATGAAAAGTATAAGTTTTTATTCGGTTAATGACAACAGTTAGAAAAATCCCTAAATAAAAAGGTTTTAGGTTATTTTATTAAATCTTTTTTCTAATTTTTTTGAAAAGTTTTCCATTATTTTAAAGGTTATCCTTTGATGGTGAGCCATTTTTGCTCGTTATAGCAGTCTAAATAGATTTTACCTGTGACCGGTTTTGTCCACTTATATGGCCACCTCCAAAATATGTAAGGAAAGATTCAAATTTGAAATCTTTGGTGAGGAAACATATAATTCTGTATCACTAGATGAACTTGATGATGGTTAGCTTCTTTTTTGATTTTTTAATCATGGGTGTCTTACTCGCTTAGACTAAACCCAAGAGTTGACTCGCTTTGCGAGCCATGTCAGAGCAGGTGAGCCTCTGTGGTCACTAGAGTATCTTTTTCTAAGAAATCAGGAATTGAACCTGTGACCTTCTAGGAGTTTCACCTTTTTAAAGACACATGCCCAATTGGTAGACCTCCACCCTAATGTTTTGGTTAGGTTATTAAATTAAGTATTATTATACGAGTATATTCTTACAAGAGGTTTTAGATTAGAACATTTTTAGGTAATATCTTAGGAGTGGTTAGAAAAGGGTTGATTGGAGAGGATGTAAAATATTGTTACGCAAGGGGTCAAAGTGGAAAAATAAAGGCCGGTATAGTCTTTCATAGAAGTTTGTGTCCTCGAAATTCACCCAAGAACTTTGTCTTTGTGCTGTCGTACCTTTTTCTTTTTCTTTCCCTTTTGTCTTACTATACTCCGTATTAACTGAGGTTTTAATATTGTTTAGCTTAGCTAGATAGATTATTGGAGGATTAGTATTTGTTTTCTTGTCGTCTCTTTGTTTAGTGATTAACAAGTTTTTTGACCCCGGGCGTTGCCCCGGTAGGGTGTTGTCCGGGATCGACGTTGCGTCATGCAAAAATATATACATACAACATTACCTAAAAGTTTGGACACTTAAAGTTTACTATAAGGGATAGAAACTAAAAAAATTGGTGGTCGAAACAAGAGTTTGATGGTAAAAGCTAGAAGCCTTAAAATAAGAGATAGAAAGTAAAAAATAAAATAAAAATTGATGATTAAAGTTAAAACTATAATTAAGTTTTGATGATTAAAGTTAAAAACCCAAAAGTCAATTGGTAAAAATTAAAAACTGTCACTTAAGTTTGTATAAAAAAACATTACTTAAAAGTTTGGACACTTAAAGTTTACTATAAGGGATAGAAACTAAAAAAATTGGTGGTCGAAACCAAGAGTTTGATGGTAAAAGTTAGAAGCCTTAAAATAAGAGATAGAAAGTAAAAAATAAAATAAAAATTGATGATTAAAGTTAGAACTATAATTAAGTTTTAATGATTAAAGTTAAAAACCTAAAAGTCAATTGGTAAAAATTAAAAACTTTGTCACTTAAGTTTGTATAAAAATAAGAAACTAAAGTTAAAAAATCTAAAAGTTAAGTGGTAAAAATAAGAAACTTTAAAAGTAAAAAAAAAAAAAAAAATCAGAAAAAGACAAAATAGCTGACGTCATGCTGACGTCAGCGCCTGGTACTGTAGTTTTCTCGACTTTAATTGTTATATTATAATAATTGAAGGTCTATCAAGATCCGAATTGATGAATCTAAAACCTATTTGCTTAATCATATATCTACAATAAAAGATGAATTGATTTGCTTAATTTTAATCCTTACGGTAAACATGAATTGAACTCTTAATAATTAAGAGCTAGGTTTTTATGACGGTTATTGGCTGCTTTAACCAAGTAATATGTCTGCATATCTCGAGTCGATTCAAATGATCACCCCATTATTCTGTCAGTGCTTTTAGGACAAAATCATTAGTGATGAGTTCATAGTCTTTTAAAACCGTTATAAAGCTACAAGTATTAGATTCATCTTCTCTACAAAGAGAGGTGTATCTTACACTTAAAACGGATAAAAAGATGAATCTTTTCTTATCGGGTAATTTTTTGAACTTTTTCGCTAGTCGCTTGTAAAATTGTATATAATGAGATTCGAACTTGAGACCCCAACTAAGGATTCGTGCCTCGTAAATACATGAGCTGAAGTTAAAGCCAAATCAATCTTTTCACTTCTATTACCCAGTAGCATATTCATTATTAATAATAATTTTTACATGTTATAGTTGTTTAATTATCTATAGTCGTCATTAACATCTGTTTGAGAAGTTCATTAAGTTCCAGTACACTATATATCTATGAAAATATAGGGACATAAAGAATCCGTAATCACTTATAAATAATTGGAGTCGTTGTCTGTAGTCCCCCCTCATATTTAATTACCCATAGATCTTTAACTACATTTATTGATTTATACATTATTTCATATAGCATTTTCTGCAAATACGATTTGTTATATAGTAGCATAGACCCATGTTCAGTCCAAACATACTAGTACAATTTTGGAGCAATGCAATAATGAGTATCTAAAGGTTCATGTGAGAATAATCAATTGCTTACAGACACTAGACCTTTTTTAATCATCACTTTGTTCCCGGTACATTGGCACCAACACGTCTGAGCCTTCGGCTCGTTGGCCAGCAAGTAGTTTCGGTTTGGTGGTCACTGTGTCGAACAATTGGGTGCGTTAAGTGTTTTTTATATTTTTAATTTCATATGTATCTGTGCGTGGGTGTGTTGTATAGGTGATGTGAAAAAGACGATAGGTCTTATATTAGTTTTAGAAAGTTTTTTTTTAAAATCCTATTCTTTAATGTAAAACATATTTTATTTTAATTGGTATTAGGTTTATTGTTATTGTTAATAATGTCGATATACACGATGAGGTGACATCAACAAATTGGATTTTTAGTATGGCGGTTCATGGTAAAATTGGTTTAATGCATTGCTAATGTGACACTAACAAACTGGAATTTCCGAGTGATATGATTTGCAATGGATCATGGGGGATCGCTCAGTGGCATTTGACGCGGTGCTTGGCATCGAGAGGTGATCGACACCGATGGTGTTTGGGGTAGTGGATATACCAATGCCGATGGAGCTGAATGCGAGTGTCCGGGGTAGAGAATATGGATAACAAAAGGTAAACATGATATATCCGTAGTAGGATGAAAAAAAATAAGCCGATGTTCCAAATCTGATGTATATTTTCAATGAAACATGTCATGTCTAAAAGGACATCATTATACATCTCTCATTTCAATTTTGTCCCAAAACATAAATTAAAAGCATGATGTGTGGCACCTATATATTCAAATGAACCCATATCCCCTACCCAAAATCCTATCTCATTATTCTTTTCTCTTCTTCCATTGCAGCAGCTTTCCACTAAATGCATATGCACTCTCTTCTTCATGTCTTCAACTACCTCCCATTACTCTTTTCTTGCTTTTATTTTCAACACCCATTTCTCCCTTTTTAACTTACTAAACACACACACCCAATAAATTCTCCAAAAAAGGACCATAATTAACCAACTACTATTCTACATTATCTCTTTTATCATTTCTTTACAGCCTTTTGTGCAAGAGTAGTCATGTTTAAAGTTCAAATTATTTTCATGCATAATTAAGTTTATATATATATATATATATATATATGCTTATACCGAATTTTTTAGCTTAAACTTGATCCATTTTCAAGATTCTTGAAATGGGCATATACTATTTCTTTCACATAATCATTGTTTTATGGCTTTTCTTGATCTCAAACACATATGCATTACAAACCACTCAATCTAGAATTCTTCTTCAGTTAAGACAACATTTGGAATATCCAATTCAGTTAAACAGTTGGGAATACTATTATGGAGATTTTTGCAACTTCCCTTCAAGTCTTCATGTAAGTATAAAATGTGAAGACAATTCTGTTACTGAACTCAAAATAATGGGAGATAAGCTTCCAAAAGTCAGTCTTTTCAATGGATTTGCTCTGCAAAACCAAACGTTATCCGAAACTTTCTCTATCGAATCGTTAGTTGTTACATTGACAAGACTGACTACTTTAAAGGTTCTTAGTTTAGTATCTTTAGGAATTTGGGGTCAACTTCCTGATAAAATCCATAGGCTTAGTTCACTTGAAGTCTTAGATATGAGCTCAAATTTTATGTATGGTTCTGTCCCAAATGAGATTTCGAGATTGAAAAATCTTCATACTTTGACACTAGATGGTAATTTCTTGAATGAAACTATCCCTGACTGGTTTGATTCATTATCTAACCTTACCATTTTGAGCTTAAAGAATAATTACTTAAAGGGTCATTTCCCTGTTTCAATTTGCAAGGCTACAAAACTTACAGATTTAGCACTTTCCCACAATCAACTTTCGGGTAAATTACCTGATTTAAGTACTTTATCGAATCTACATTTACTAGATTTAAGGGAAAATCATCTAGATTCTGAACTTCCTTTGTTGCCTAAAGGAGTGATCACAGTTCTGTTAAGTAACAACTCCTTTTCGGGTAACATTCCTGAAGAGTTTGGGAAACTTAACCAAATTCATCATGTTGACATTTCATTAAACTCGTTGGTGGGAACGCCACCATCTGGTTTGTTCGTTTTGCCAAACATTACTTATCTGAATCTAGCTTCAAATATGTTAAGCGGGTCACTTTCTAATTCGATCAAATGTGGAAACAAACTTGGTTTTGTCGATATTTCTAGCAATCAGTTTACGGGTAGGCTTCCTTCTTGTTTGGACGCAACTTCTAGTAACAAACGAGTTGTAAAGTTCACTGGGAATTGCTTCTTTGTTGGTAATGGAAGCCATCAAGAATCTGATTGTAAAGAAGGAAGGATGGTAAAGAAAACATATATTTGGGGTAGAGCTTTGTGGGTCCTCATTGTTGTAACTTGTTCCGGGATCTTTTTAGCATCATTTGCGATTCTCATACTAATATACCGCAGAAGACGTCATCCAAGAGAGACAGTTACGCTACAGCACACTGCACCGAAAGTCAGTAAGGAGAGTACACCAACAGGAACCTCTCCTGAAGTTATTACTAATGCTAGTAAGTCATACTTGATATATTCTCTTGTGGTTATTTAGTATTTGGAGTCTATAGTATCAAGTGTAAGACTTTAGAACTTCTTTCATTTGGGTCTAGATCCTGCTCTCAAACGAGGCACTTGCTTTGATTCATGATTTTAATCAAGCTTGATCCTTTGTAAATTCATCTTTATTTTGATTAAGATTTCGGCTTTTAAATGTTTTGTATCCCCCCAAAAAAGAAGTCATACTTGATCAACATCCAATCTCGGGTTGCATTCACTTATCCAGTTTTGTTTCAATCAAACAAAGTTAGTTTATCTCATCACCATTTTAGAATAATTGAGGAGGTATTATAGTTTTCTATCTTGTTATCCAATTAACTCATACATTTTGCAATGTGATTTCAGAAGACCATCAAAAGTTGATTAAAGTGTAACAGAAAAAAATGATCTGTTTGGGGTTCTGTTTCAGGGATTGTGTCTGAAGCATCTGAGTTAGGAACACAAGTTGCCCCATCGTGCCGAGTGTTTTCCATTGAAGATCTAGCAGAAGCGACAGACAACTTTGATCAATCGGCATTCCTGGGTGAGGGTTCCATTGGGAAGGTAACATCAACGTTTCTTAAGTTTTGCTACGCTTCAAGTAAACCAGTGAAATTTCAATTTTGGGTCAAACAGATTAGCTTTTAAACTTCAAAATCTTAGTAGGTTGTGTAATTAGATTATACATTACAGGTGAACAAAAAGAAAGTTGTATACAAGTGGGTGTTAAGGGATGTGTTTTCTCATATTTGTCACAATAACTAGTTTTTTAAGGTAAAAGCTGCATATTGAGTTTGCTTTTATGCAGCTTTACAAGGGAAGATTAGAAAACGGAAGTTGTGTTGCAATACGGTCACTTTCTTTGTTCAAAAGATACTCAAAACGGAACCTGAAAGTCCGATTGGATTTGATCTCAAAGCTTCGCCATCCACATTTAGTTGGCTTCTTGGGTTATTGCATACACGATGGTGGAGGAGAAGATTCAAGTTCTAGCAGAATCTTCCTCGTATATGAGTACATATCTAACGGGAATTTTAGAGCTTTTCTCTCAGGTTGTTGCAAGTTTTTTATAACTTTTTTAATCTATATATCATGAGTAATGATCATGCTAAAATCTATATATGAGTATCTCGGCTGGAAAATATGTTAAGTTTCGGAAAAAAAATCAATTAGCTACTTGCTGACTTAGAAAAATAACACTTGCTAGAAGGTTGGGGGAGCTTTTTTATGTTCATATTTTTCTGGTTTTTTGGCTTGAAGAGTTTGCAAAAGTTAAGGGCGCGTTTAGTTCGAGAAAATGTTTTCAAGTTTTCCATTTCCAATTTTCTAGAAAATGAAAAGGGTTTTTCATTTCTAAAAAACCCTTGAAAATTTTGAAAACGCGTTCAAAATAAAAGATGGAGTTTTCATTTTCCATTTTAGAAAACTAGAAAACATGTTCAAATTCACTTGTTTTCTAATTTTAGGTTTATAAAAGGTTTGGAAAATAGAAAAGTGAAAACAAAAACCGAAAAAAACAGTTTTCTAATTTTAGTGCAAAAGTTGGAAAACGGAATTTTCATTTTCTAGGAAAACTTTTCTAGAAAAATACAATTTGAACGTGTTTCTTGTTTTCCATGTTTTCTTGGAAAATGAAAATGGAAAACATGGGAGTTTTCTTGAACTAAGCGCACCCTAAGTAGTTTCATTATGCATTTTCCCTTCCTAATTATGCAGAGAGCAGGCTGGAAAGAGTTCTTAGGTGGCCAGACCGATTAGCAGTTCTGATAGGAGTTGCAAAAGCTGTACATTATCTGCATACAGGAGTGATCCCCGCTTCATCAAGTAACCGTTTAAAGACAAACAACATATTGCTTGATGATTATCAAATTGCAAAGCTCAGCGATTATGGCATGTCTGTCATCACAGGAGAACTAGAACAGCTTGAGGTATTTTGTATATCTTACACTCTTGCTATGATTTTAGTTAAAAATCATGTACTTACATTCGGTATTTTTGTGATGCAGTCTAAGGGATCAGATGTGCCTAAATCATGGTAATGAACTTATTTTGAAGATATTGTTTAAAGCAAAAAAAGTTTCCTTCCAAGACTTATTTTGAAGATGTATTGCAGGCGTTTAAAGAAGATGGCTGATGATGTATATGATTTTGGATTCATATTACTCGAATCACTTGTAGGGCCAATTGTAAGTGGCAAAGGCGAATCATTTCTGCTCAACGAAATGGTATACCAACTTTTGTGATTAGCAACCATCTAAAATTTCATAGTTTTAGTCTAAGGTGTGAATGTTTCTTTAATTTGTATAGAAATCTTTTGGAAGCCAAGACGGGAGACAAAGGATTGTTGATCCGGTAGTACTAACAACATGCTCTCAAGAGTCTTTATCGATTGTGATATCAATCACAAACAAATGCATATCACCAGAACCAGCAAACCGGCCATCGTTTGAGGACGTGCTTTGGAACTTGCAGTATGCAGCTCAAGTACAGACCACGGCTGATCTTGATCAGAGATCAGAAAGTGCTTCAATGTGTTGATTGTTTTAGACTTAGTTAGCTAGTCTTAGTTCATATAACAAAATCAATGTTCATTATTCTATTTTAGACTAATACAGTTATAAACCCAAAGTTGTTACAAATTTACCACATTACTTTCTTGCATTTGGCTATATAGTATTTAAATAAAAATTTCGAAATTATAATCTTCAGGAAATACAGAAAGCCCATAGTATGCTTGCAGCACCTTGCCTACCACGCAACGAACCAAAATATTTCCCCCTTTGCACGCAGGTATATGACTTTGTCATTGGAAACCACTTTGCAGGTAAAACGGACAATATTGTGGTGTTGCTAAGCGAGTACATGTAGTCGAGGTGCCAAGGTGTTACTACGAATTTCAAATTAAATCAGATCTATTGTGCTCCAGATCAAAACAAACAATGTTAGTCGATCTATTGTGCTCCAGATCAAAACAAACAATTAAATCAGCAACCTTTTGATGCTGTGATCATGACTGTGAGTATAGTTGTGTTATCTTACGGTGACATTGACATAAAATTGGTTAATATTTTGCATCTTGACGAGACTAGTTTGTCTCAGCAACTTTGTTTGGTGCTATCTTGGTGGATCTGGATTCATCATATATTCAAATCTGTGGATTAAATATGGAAATTCTTATTCTCACATTCAGAAATAGGAGAAATCTTGAATATACATCCATTTGTTTTGATGCTTAATAGTTTGTAAGTGCAATTAGAATGTAACTAACACAGTACATGTTCCCGAATTAGGCCCCTCTCGGCAATGTGAAAGAAATGAAGATTACGAAGACAGGAAGTCCGTTCCTGCTCAATTTTATACCTGAGGTATGTTATTGTACCGTGCGACTTCTCTCATACGGAATTCGTGCAGAACCCCTTAGTTTTAGCTCTTTTGAAATTTGAACAATAATCTTTACCCTGGGGAAAATTTTTTTTAAAAGGAATATTTTGTGGTTTCTATAATGCAGCTTAGTTATATGCCAGTTTCAGTCATAATCTCCACATTCAAGAAAGAGAATGTGAAGCAGCCCCTTGAGGGATTTGGAATGCTTGTTCCTGCCAAGGAGCAGGAAAATGGTTTGAAGACGCTAGGTAAAGCTTGACTGTGTATTATCTTTGTTATCTATAATTACTATTGAATATTCTGTTATGCCACCTTTGTTGGGGAAGTCGAAACAAAGAACTGGCCAATGCTTCGAGGTAGGCTTGATCACTGCCATAATTCTGCTCAATATTGCTTCAAATTTACTCAAGCATTGAGGAAGTATTTTTCTGTTTAATGGCTGTCTCTAAAATCTTCATAAAAGAATCTTTTTGACCATTCCCTCTAGGAATATCAATCTGTTATTTATAATGATAATGATGAGTAAGTTATATTTTAGTTTGGAAACTTTTTTGGAGAAAAGGAGAAATGTTGGAGCTTTCTTGTTGCTGTTTAAGGAGAGGACATAACTCAAGTATAATTCTTGCAATAATATATATTTTCTGTACATACAGGCATGAGTTGAAGCAGATAGTAACTTCTGACCTTAGACAGTTGCTTGGAGCAGAGGGAGAGCCACAATTTTTGACGTAAGGACACATTCTAGCTTTGCTACTATTTTTAAACGATAGTTTATCTAGATCAAAGGATTGCAAGAATTGCATACCTAGCATTCCTGAGCATTATACAAACAATTACACAATGTAATTTTCAACTTGGACTTTTTCATCACCACATGTTCACCAATTGAAATTGTTTCTTGAAATTTAACTTTTTTTCAAAAGCCCGAGGTTCATAGATACTTGTACAATCTACAAGTAGCTTATGCTTAAATTGTCTTGTGTTTTTTTGTTCATGTCATACATGATAACGCCGTGAGTTTAATTGCAGTCACTATTATTGGAGCAAAGCATATCCATTGTTCGGGCGTGACTATGGCTCAGTTATAGAAGCAATTGAGAAGATGGAAAGAGAGCTACCTGGTTACTTTTATGCGGGTAAACCTTTTTGTGTTTGAAATAGATTATATGTATGGGATAAGTATTGAATGTAACAAACTTTAGACGAATGTCTATAGTGTGAAATAACTAAAGTTGTGCTCATTGTATGTATTTATCTTTAAATTATGTCTATTGTATGTAAAAATTTGTTTCTGACCAATCAAAAACTAACAAGTGGCAGCTATATATGGTTGCCACGTATGAACTTTTACATACAATAGACATAATTTAAAGATAAATACATACAATGAACACAACTTTAGTTATTTAACACTATACACATTCGTCGAAAGTTTGTTACATTTCAGGATACTTATCCCATATATCTAAAAAAAACAAGTTATAAAAGAAAGTGGGTTAATGAGAATGACTGAATGAGGATAAATCTATTTAGGTAACCACAAAGGAGGACTGGCAGTTGGAAAAGCAATATCCTCTGGATGCAAAGCAGCCGAATCTGTGATTTCATATTTGGATTCATATTCGGATGAGAAGCGTTGCTAGATGTTGTGGTAATCCTGTTTATAATACAAAAATGAATGAAATTCTGAGCCTGAACCATATAATCTTGCATTTTCTAAATTATTATTCAAAATGCAAGACTTTTCAGGTTCGTGTACATCTCAAGAAGTTTTCTTCCCATCGAGATTGGATAAATATGGCAAAAAAATAGTGGGACTTTTTTCGGTGTCTTTGCATGTAGTCGAAGGACTAATCTTTAGTTACTTTTATAATGCAATAATAATGGATCAAAATGCTGTAGAAATTGATTGTTCCGGATGAAGTTAAACATTGCAAAATGTTGTAACAAAACATGGGGCTCGGTTTTTGCTTAATTTGCATCTGTAACAAAGGCTCGCCATTTTTGGGTATACTTTTAACTATCTGTTTCAACCAAATAGTTTAAATAAACGTGCTTGAATTTGTTGTACTTTTATTATAAATAGGTAGGGGATGAGCTTTTGATACAGAAGGTACAAGTTTTTTATTCAGGTTAATTACAGTCGTTTGAAGAATCCCTAAATAAAAGCCAATCAGGTTTTAGGTTTTTTTTTTCTTGAAAAGTTTTCCATTATTTTAAGGGTTATTCCTTAATGGTGAGCCATTTTTGCTTGTTATAGCGGTCTAAATAGATTTTACCCGTGACCGGTTTTATCCTTTTACATGGCCACCTCCAAAATATGCTTAAGGAAAGATTCAAATTTGAAATCTTTGGTGAGGAAACATATAATTCTGTATCACTAGGCATGAGCACGGTCAAAAGACCGGACCGGACCGAACCGGACCGATGTGGACCGAAGACCGAAATGGCACAAAAACTCAAACCGAAGACCGGACCGAATGTGGCTCGGTCGGTCCGGTTCGGTCCCGGGTTTCCTCGGGTCGGTCCCGGTCTATGTAGGGTTGGACCGAAAATGATAAATGGGCTTGAGATGTTGGACTTGTGTGGCTTTGCTAGACAGATTGGAGACTTGCTTGAAGTGTAAGATTAAAAAAGATTCAAAAGCCCAACATAAATCACTCTCTTTCTATCTTCTCCACCCTTTCTGTGTTTCTATAGATATAGTTTTGTATCTATGTAATTATAAATGAGTAAATATATGTAAAAAAAACACCACTTTTCGGTCTTCGGGTTAACCCGGTTTTTTTCGGTCTTTGGACCGGACCGGACCGAAACCCGATATGTACCATTTCTGTGAACCGAAGACCGGACCGAATGGGTCTCGGTCGGTCCGGGTCGGGTCGGGTTCGGTCGGTTCTGGGTCGGTCTTCGGGTTTTCGGCCCATATGCTCATGCCTAATCACGATGAACTTGATGATGGTTAGCTTCTTTTTTGATTTTTTAATCATGGGTGTCTTACTCACTTAGACTAAACCCAAGAGTTGACTCGCTTTGCGAGCCCATGTCAGAGTAGGTGAGTCTCTCTCAGTGGTCAATAGAGTATCTTTTTATAAGGATGATCTGTTAGGAGTTTCACTCTTTTAGAGACACATGCCCAATCAATGAACCTCCACCCTAGTGTTTTGGTTGGGTTAATAATTAAGTATTATTATCCCTATTATATATTCTTAGACCAATTGTAACGCTTGGTGAAAGAGCTCAGCAAAACAAACATGAAAGCCAGCGAACGGTTAAGATGGCTCAGTGAAATCCATCGGTGAAAGATTACTCGGTGATATATATCACCGACTCTTTCTCTGTCACTCCGTACGTAACTTTATTTTAGTGTTATTATCATTATGTATTTATTATTTATGTCTTTTTTTATTAATGTGATAGTCTTAATATAATGTGCTTTTAATTATATATAAATTAATATGTTATTTATAATTTAAATATATTGTGTAAATGTATTGTATTTTTAATTAAAAAAAGGTGGGGACCAAATAATAGGTGAATGGTTAAGGAGAAAAATAAAAAGTGAAAGAGGTGAAAAGGTGATGTCGCTGGAAAAAATGTAGGTGAAAAGGTTGAACGGTTACAAGTCTTACTTACACTTTATTATCTCACGTAATCTGCGTATAGTTATGCCATTTTAATCAACAATAAAGGTTTTGTGTGTAGGCGGTCATAAGACCTCACAGGAAACCTCACACCCGACATGATGGGTAAACCTCTCGGTGGTCCATCGGCGTCGTTATGGATAGGCATAACCAAATCCATGAGTAATGTTAAACTCTCGAAGTGGTATCACGAGCCGAGGAAAATAATTTTTTTTAACTATCAAGTGATTAAATGGATAAAATTAATTTTTTATTTATCTTTAACCCCTTATAAAGAGTATTGAATTAAGACATTAAACATATTTTTTGTTCCAAAAATGTCCCTTTCAGCATATTTATGATTTCCAAAATGCCCCTCCACACACTACAACACTATTTAATGTATGTATAAATATTATATTGGTTTGTTTTTTGCTTTATTATATTAGTTCACTATTTTTGTTATCAATATGTAATTGATTCTAATTTAATTAACATTGATCTTTCTATATAGTTTTAAAACAATTGACAGAATCTCATAATCTATATTTTTGACACACTCTGTAACCAATGTATTCATCCAAAACGGTAGTTATAAAATTCCGCTGCAACGCGCGGGTACTATGCTCATTAATTCAATATTTAAATAATTATATAATCTCTCTATATAACTAAGAGAGGATAATTTTTTGATTAGTTGGCAATTATGAAAGAATGTCATGTAGGATTTTTCATTATGTGTCATACTTACATTAATTTCCTAATTTTAAGCATTCTTTTAAAAATTATTATTTATCCTAATCATCATTATCAATAATAATATCATTATTATTATCATTGTTATTATATTATTTAGCTTCGTTCAACTAATTATAGGGTCACAAGATTCAAGCTTCTCTCCAAAAAAAATCTATTGAACTTTATCAAGATGTTCTCACTTATGGTGCAACTGTTCTCATAAGTAAATTCAACGTCGCTGCCAATAGTGTTAAAGGAACAAACGACCCGCCACTACCACAAATTTAAAATTTGGTTTCAGCCATCGACTGTAGTGAAAGTTATTAAACAATTATGTTGCCCTTTCAAGAGTTAAGAGCAAGAAAGGTTTGAAGGTTTTAGTACTAGACAAAGATGGAAAGCCTACCAATATTACAACTAACGTGGTTTTCAAAGAAGTGTTAACAGATCTTTAATTTTCATTCAATTAGATATTACTTTAATGGTTTTGTTTATCTTCTTTAGTTTGAATTTTTGTTTTGTGGTTACTTTGGCACATTAAAAATATTTGTATTATTTTGCTTTAATTCCGTACATCGCACTGAATGGTTTCGTTTATCTTTTTTGTTTGAATTTTTGTTTTGAGGTTACTTTAGCACATTAAAAAATTTGTGTTATTTTCTTTAATATACCGTGCATCGCACGGGTTTAATCTAGTTTACTTTCTATATTTGATAAAAATTGTAAGACCTGATTTGACCCGATCCGACCCGAATCGGTGAAAATGAAAATCAGTTTACTAGAGGTGGTTCACCCACAGAGAAGTTATACCAAACCGAAACAACCCAACAATGTCTTCTCCAACAACAACAGATGATAACAAAAGTAGTTACTATTTCTTAATAATCTTAATATCTTATTATTTTCATTATATAATGTAATATCTTATTATTTTCTTTATTCATTTTCAAGCATATGTAGTTGTTGAAATTAAATAGATAATCCAGTTCTGCATTTTGTTGCACAGAGAAAGCACCTGCTAAGAGAGTTGCAGTTGTTGGCGCCGGTGTCAGGTCAATGTTACTACTTTCATATATATAATATATAAATATATATATATATATATACATAGGGTGAGTTATTTTGAGAACTCACAAATAAAAAAGAATGCGAGAACAATTCTGGACCACATATTTCCCCCACCTTTCTCTCTTCAATTAAATAAGAAAATTCATCCAAATCATTCAAAATGTTTTATCTCACAAACCGTAAATCGTTAGATGAAAAAAAAGTATGGGTAGTCTTAAAATTTCGTCCTCTTTCATTAGAGATGCAATTCGATATACTTTTGACGACTTTTTAATTTTCGTTTTCTTTTTGATACTTACACATAACCTACACATGTGTAGGTTGAACGAAAATTGTGATTCGGAACGGGCTTCGCCCTTAAGGATATTCATAAAGGGTAGCTGGTGGGGGTGATAGGTCATTGAGGGTGATAGGTCATAGTGTGATAGGTCATAGAGGGTGATAGGTCATAGGGGGTGATCGGTGATGGGTGATCTACCTAACGGGCTCCGCCCTTAGCCGTTATGGCTCCGCCATGGACTGACGGGCTCCGCCCTTTGCCACCATGGCTCCGCCATGGATTGACGGGCTCCGCCCTTAACCTTCATTGTTGTGTACAGATGGTTATTTACTAATTTACATGTGAAAACAAAGATCCTACACATGTGTAGGTACACAAGTACAAGGGGAAAAAAACGAAAATTAAAAAGTCGTCAAAAGTATATCGAATTGCATCTCTAATGAAAGAGGACAAAATTTTAAGACTACCCATACTTTTTTTTCCATCTAACGATTTACGGTTTGTGAGATAAAACATTTTGAATGATTTGGATGAATTTTCTTATTTAATTGAAGAGAGAGAAAGGTGGGGGAAATATGTGGTCCAGAATTGTTCTCGCGTTCTTTTTTATTTGTGAGTTCTTAAATAACCCTTCCTCTCGCTATATATATCTCTCGTATAGTATATATTTATCTTGCCTTTTTGTTTTACTTCTTACTTTTTACGGCGAAATACCCAAATATCCCACCCCACGAAAGGTTACGTTACGTAGACTTTTATTTAGACTTTGGTTTTCTTTGACCTCTGTAGTTGGTTTGGCCATGAAATGAAGGAGTCCTAAACCGAGGGGGAGTTTACTCTAGTATTTTGTTTTGACCCCAAAAGTGCTTTGCTTGTCGGAGGACATGACCAATACTTAAAGGACTAGGATTAGTTTAGAGGAATATGGTAGATAAGTAATCCTTTTAGGGGTTTTAGGGGTAGTTTATATACTTATATGTGGATTGTCATGCAAGATACCTTTCTTATATGTTCATATGACTTATATGCACCTTTTAGGGGTTTTAGGGGTAGTGTTCTCGACAGCTAGGTGGCCTATGCTACTCTGTTTCAGAGGGCGATTAACACCCGCTATTATACTGGGCCCATCGGTCAGACTTCCTAGTTATATCTACTTATCTATGTATGTGCCTGGTTGATACCAACCCTATTTGCTGCTATGACTTGGGGGTTTAGGGGAGTACTTGTTAGATGCCACTCGGAGTACTTCTACTTTGGTAGATGCCATGTGTAATTGTTGCTCTCATCCCACTTGCTTGGTTTTATGCAGGTTATGTTTATTATGTTTTATATGTTGATTTTTAATATGTTCAAATGTCCTACTAACTATGTATTGTTAGATGTGCGATAAAGTGTGCTATGTGGTATGTTTGCTACTCTTTCTACTCTTAATGTTCAGGTGATACTCGGCCGACAGGTATGGTTACTAAACTCTTTACACTCTTCCTACTTTTGCCTTTTTGGCCGGAGGTCCTTATGGAAGCAGTCTTTCCTACCTCTGGGTAGAGGCAAGACTGTCTACATCACCTCCCCCATACCCCGTACACAAGGATTGGGTCATGTTGTTGTTGTTGTGGATTAGAACCCGGATGGTAAGATGTTACCAATGGGGTCTACATATTGTTGATGTTTTTGCTGCTAGTATTATATATTATTTTGATTATTTGTTACATGTATGAAATTTGTAAATAAATTGGTGAGTATAGTAGTCTAGTGCAACATGATGATTGATTGATATTTAGAGGAATGGCCGGCCATATTATGTTGAATCATGAATGAATGACTTGGTTTGTTTCAGTGGGCTTGCGGCTGCATATAAGTTAAAACTACATGGATTAAATGTCACTGTTTTTGAAGCCGGTGAGAGAGCCGGAGGGAAACTAAGAAGCATTTCACAAAACGGTTTAATATGGGACGAGGGTGCCAATACTATGGTATGATATCGATGTTAGTTGGTTATAGACGTAACTTTTTTTTTAAATTGTTTTGATGCTGTTTTACTTCGTATTTGTATAGACTGAGAGTGAAGCGGATGTCAGCAGGTTGCTTGATGATCTTGGTCTTCGAGATAAACAGCAGTCTGTAAGTTATATGCTGTTGGATATGGAATATCATGCTTCCTGTAGCATGCGTTGGAAATTTATTTTTGCAAATTTCTTCCATTGTATACTAAATGACATAGTATAAAGAAGAGGAAATTGTTTATATTACTTTTATTCTTGTTCAGATACGGAAGGCTAAATCCACTTAATGTGGCTGTAATGATCCTTGATCGACACGTGTCCTTTTAATTTATTTATGGATATATACTAGCCAATAAACCCGTGTGCAAACACGGGATGCCATTATGAATTTATAAAATCAGTTTTATTAAGTTATAAGAGACGAAAGCAAGTTAGTCAAAGCTGAAAAAGTTAATTGCTATGGGTGATTCTTATAGTCAGCCTGCTCCTGCACTTGTTGCTTCTATG
>CM067168.1:12314044-12328321 GCA_034093135.1 Erigeron breviscapus | reverse complement strand
TACCATCAGTACATGCTTCACTGGACTAATCCACCAGTGATACTGGAGTGTCTAGTCAACCTTCAGATGGACTGAATTGAGTCACAATATTTTTTTAAATACTTGGTCATTGTGTGTGCCACGTAAGCAAACTTTTTCAAAGATATTTATCTTATAAATCCTACGTGGCATGTAATTTTCAAACGAAATGATGGTATTTTTACCTTGGGAAGACAAAAAGAACAAGTTGTTAGTTTTTGTGGGCGGTGAACCATCACACATTAATGTGTGATGTGATGTACTTAATGCGGATCTCAAAACATGATCAAAATTATATTTGATAATTTCAAATTAACCCATTTGAAGTTCCACATTATCTCTCCTATATATACCCACTTTCACTTTCACTTTACATTTACTTCGAACATTTACTCCCAAATTCCTTCATTCAATTTCTTCATTCTTTTCCTATCATTAAATCTCTCATATTAACTGCAAATTCATTAATTTCTTCATAAACCCTAAATTTATTCAATTTCATCTTCATCTTTCAATCATAAATGGCACCCAAAACCTTTTATCTGCCGAATATGCTCCGGTTGATAATGTTACTAAACCTAGACACATCACTCTTGAAGCAAAAGCTATTCGAATCAACATGAATAATTGGATGGCCAAACTTTCCAGTTCTCATCCTGCTCAATCTATCATTGGGAGATTGAATACTTTCTTTCTCTCATGCCTCTGTATGGTGCATTAACCCTAAATCCAGGGAGAATGTACCATGATTATTTATGTGAATTCTGGTACTCCGCATTTTATAATGAAGAAACCTCATCAATTTCTTATACTCTTAGGGGTGGTACCAGATCTTTAAGTTTCTCAGTAAGTTTACTCAGGTCAGTTTTACAGTTGAATTATCTTGACCAGAATGAGTTGCCCATCGAACTTCCCTCTGGCATAAATTACAGGGAAGTGTGCAGGTTGATGGGGCACACCGAAATACTTGATGACCATGGCCAGTTATTAAGAAAGGGGACTATTTATATGAGCAGATTGACAGACTCGTGGAGATTTTTCACACACCTGGTTGAATGTCTGGGAGGTAGTTCTGGGGGTCTTGATCAGATAAATCAAACCCAGCTCCAGATTGCCTATTGTTTGTGGTTCGGAATAAGAGTAGATTTTGCTCAGATCTTATTCAATGATTTGGTGGATCGATTGAAAGCTAAAGGGAGAAAACCCCATGTTCCATTCATTCGTTTTCTTTCCCTTATGTTTAGAAGTGCCCTAGGAGACCAGTATGACTATGATACTACTCACTTTTCTGTGAGTGAGTTTATGAGGGACTTGAATAACCTTCAATCAAGAACTGGAGAGGTAGATATTCCTCCAGCAATGTTGGTTTTCAAAGGGAACAAGTAGAGGGTCCAGTTAGAGTTCAAGATGTTGAAGGACCATCTGGTGATGATGTATAGATAATAGAGGCTGTACAGCCCATAAGACAAGTTGCTCCAGAAGGTCAAGGTCAAGAAGTTGTTGAACCTTCCAGACGACCTAGAACTAATAGGCGTTTGATGAGAGCTGGAATCCAGGTTATTCCAGAAAGACATCCAGGTGATGTTATGAATCTGGATGGGTCTCCAATATTTGAATCTGAAGAGGTTGGTGGACAAGACACTGATGAACAAGTTGAACATGTTGCCCAGGTTGTTGAAGAAGTTGTTGAAGATGTTCAATCTTATGAACATGCTTCTGGTGAGCAAGAGGCTCCACTGGACTTGAATGTTGAGGTTGGTGAACAGGTAGATATAGAGACTGGTGAACAGTCTGGTGAACAGACAGTTGGGATTGCTCAAGAATGGATGATGTTGATTCCCCAATGTCTGGAAGCTTTGATGTTAACATGAATTTTCTGGGTGAAGATGTACAAGAAGAAGAACATCTACCAGAAATGCCACCACCACAAACAAACATGCCACCACCACCACCACCTTCAATTCCAGAAAACACCCAATACTTCACTCCTACAACCAATCAACCTTCAGAATCTTAACCTACTCCTCGTGCGCCGGAGTCACCAGTTGCACCATCTGAAGATGCAACTGAAGAGGACTGGGCACAAGTTCCTCTAATGACCAGATTACCCTCACTTGAACCTCCCACTGGTCTCTCCACTTCTTCTTCAACCGAGGTCCAAGGCCTTTTAAATAAGGTGGCGGACCTGGAGAGATCACTCCAGAGTTCATCTCAGGTTATTTCGGACTTCAAGTCTTTATTATCAAATAACCTGGCATCTGAGATGAATGTCTTTGCTGGAAATGAGAAACTGGTGTATGAGAAGCTGGATGAACTGGTACTGGCCACAAACACCAACACTGAAAAGATCAAGGTGGCAGTCCAGGGATTAGAAAATAGGTTGGTTACTTCTGTTCAGAGTGCAGTCACTGGTGGACTGGCAGGTCTGAAAGAAGAGGTTCAGAATTTGGTTTTCAGGGTAAGCTCTCTAGAGAGCAGACCCACACTGGAATAGAGTGCAGTTGTTAGTACTCTAAGTGATGAATGTACAAGGAAGTTCAGAAACAACATGTTAAAAGAATTATGTGAAGAAGTTTCTAGGACTGTCCTTCGTAGCATTTATGATGGGGTGTTACCCCAAGTGGAAAAGCTACTGGATGAGAAGTTGCCACAACACTTGCCTTCAGCTGTTGAAAATGTTCAGAAGGAAGTACAGGCACTCAAGAAAGTTGTGTCTGAAACAACTCCAGTAGAAGGTACATCTTTTGGTCCACTAGACAGACTCATGCTTGAACAATTGTGGAATGATCTCAAGTCAAGTACTGGAGATCGTTCCAAGGGGGAAAGGTCGTCTGGTGACCAAACTGAAAGACAAGCATATGGCACTGAAGCCGGGCTTACTGAAGAGGCTGCTGGTACTGAAGCCAGTGAGCCCCAGTTTGAAACCTTCCCAGATATTCCTACTACACTGAAGGCTGTTAAAGGAAAGGAAAAAGTTGTTTCTGGTGAAGAGGAAGAACAAACTGAAGATGTTGATAATGAAACTTCAAGGAAGTTAGAGCAAGAATGCATCATGATTGAGATTTTTAAAAGAAATCAAAAAGATGAACTGCTGGCCCATCAAAGGGAGATGGCAACAATGGGTACTCTGGACTCCTACAATGCTGGAAGGTTAGGCATTAATATTGAAGTTTTTAAAAGGATGAAGGATGACCCAGAGTTCATCAATGCCTAAATGCATTAGATGATGTTCATGTACGCTCATTCTACGCTGAAGAAGAGCAAGTCTATGACTCAATTATTTATGGCGTGAGTGTACCAGAACTCATCAGACAGAGAAAAGCTGAACTGGTAAGTCTCCAGAAGAAAATAAGAAAGAATGCTGGTGCTCTGGAGATAGAGTACAGAAAGAGACTTACTGGTTTACCTAAGTTGACCAGACAGATCAAAGCAATCAGAGATGGTGATGTAAGTACTTTCATTCCCCTGGACACTTCTCGAAGAATAAATCGTCAAGAACTCCAAACTGTTGTAGAGCAAAGGAGAGTGTCCAAGGATACTGAAGCTTTGATCCAGCAAGCCAAGCTGAAGGAAAAATACAATGAAATGATGAACTTCAGGGCTGATGCTAGAAGGATCACTGGTGCTGAAATCAAATTGGCTGAAGATCATGAAGGCATGTCAAATTTGAAGTAAAGTTGACCAGAGAGGGTAACTTTACTGATGAGAGGAAAAGTACTTCAGTTTAAGCTTTTGGTTTGAGTGAACTGAAGGAAATCGCTTTAACGTTCAGGGGGAAGACAGATGTGTCGACTGATGTTAAAGGATTTCTGAAAAGGGTTGAAAAGGTGTTCAGAAGGAAGCAACAAATGGAAGTTGCATTGGGCTTAAGATCACCAGATTCACTACCTTCCTCTCCTTCTCCAAAGAGAAAGGCTACTGAAGATGCTCCAGAAAGGACATCGAAAAGAAGGCCTAACTCTTATTGTTTACTTATTGTAAATTATTGTCTTATGAAAATTGTATACTATTTATCAGTTGATGAATGTAATAATAGTTGCAATTTTTTATTTTTATAAGTAAATGATCAGATTTAGTCTAAGTTAGAACTTAAAAGATGAAACTGAAAACACTTATGATCTATAAAGTGTTTCCAGTAACTTAGATTTTTTAGACTTAAATCGACTAAGTGTTTTCCAGGCATACAAATTTGTATATCTATAAGTCTGAAAACACTTGCATTATTTCTAAACAAATAGGGGGAATTTGTTAGGTCCAGATTTAGTCCAGATTTACTGGACTCGCTCCAGACTCGACTACTGGAGCCTTACTGAAGATCTGTCCAGAAACGTGTTCTACTGGACCTACTCCAGACTTGGAAATCTGGAGTCCCTCTGAAGATTTGTCCAGAAATAATGGAAGACCAGTGAGCAAATACTTGTATAGGAAATCTGGAGTATTCTCCAGATGAGCTCACTGGACTTCACCCCAGTCCAGATCTACTCTACTGAAGACATTCTCACTGAAGTCAAAGACTGAAGTCAGAATAAAGAAGACTGACAAATGGCGGAGTCCACTGGAAGTCTTACCAGATCTGTACACTGGAGGATTGTCAGTGTTCTAGACCTTACAAGTCTGAACACTGATATCGAGGATTTGACTTTAAGCCTTTACACACTTTCCAAAGAACAACCCACTTGTTCTTTACCAAAGTATACGTGTGTTAAGATGGTTGGATAAAAGGATACACTTGCACTTGATGTGACTTTATCCTTATTCCTTATCCAATACATTTAATGTTCTTGTCGGATCATTAAATGTATGCAACCATATTTGTACGGCACAAAAGTCACTGGTGAATTTTATTGCCTATAAATACAAAGTCATTTCTTTGAGAAAATCACTTTTTAGCAAAATTGGTGAACTTGTTTAAATACTCTCGATCTAAACAGTTATACTTCACAACTCTAAGTATATCGATCAAAGGAGTTTATTTAGCAAGTATAGATCACTTGTAATTCAAAGATTGTTTAGATACTTACATACGTGTAATATCTAGGTTCCGCAACGATCTTGTATTTTGTTTATACATCTATAAAGAAAATACACTTGAAAACTACATCTGTGTTCCACCATTTATTTACTTGTTTAAATATTGCTTAAGTCATTTATTACTTTGTTTATATTCTTGCATATTTATATTGAAGTAATACTAGTCCGATTCTAGTTCATACTTGTCTTGTATTTTACACTCGTAGGGTTAAACCATCGTGTGAGGGACTCTACAATTGGTATCAGAGCAGAAGGTTAATATACTTACCTAGATCTGTTTCGCGATGGCAATCCCAGAAAATCTACAAGAAACTCATGAAACTATTTTTAATGAACCACCCACTGGAAATAACAATCCACCACCTCCTCCTCCTGCTTCTCCACATGTGCATGTGCATTACTCGAATAATCCTGTTCCTAAATTCAATGGGAGCAGTGATGAATTTGATACGTGGAAAGCTAGGATAAACAGGTTCTGAGGTGCAAACACCAGCAAGCCAACATGTCAACATATTAGAACTTGCTAGTAAAAGAGAAGCTGAGTGGTATGCCAAAATGGCTAAAGGTGAAGCAAGTCTAAGGGAGTATCTACAGAAAACTATTGGAGAAGAAGACACTACACATAGAAGCGACGAAAGTAGTACTCCTCTACTTTCTCAAAGACCCGTGAAAAGACTAAGAACTGTTGGCGCCTCATCATCCGCTCCCGATATGCTCCCACCGGCTGATGATGATGCCTTGTTAAATCTTCAGCTTCCAAAGGGCATAGTGTTTGTGGAAGGAAGGGTCTTAAGTAGACCTGCTGGGATCTTCTACACTTCAGAGGAGGGGGATGAGAAGTTCTTTCGTTTAAGCGAGATCGATAAGGCTCCCACTCATTTCCTAACAAACATTTGGAAGATTTGTTCCAAGGATCCCAGTAATGCCAACTTCTTAAGGCTGATTGAGCAAGAGTTAGCCAAGCCACACCGAGCCACTTAGTCCAGTGTATGTTCCAGTTGAGAGCGAATGTATTATTAATGTTTGTAATAGTAGCTTGTTATGTTTTACCAAATAAAGTTCTTACTTTGGTTCAAGTCTTATAGTCTATTCAGCTTCATAATCTTAATAACTTTTCCATATGCACTACGATTCTATTACGACTCTTACTCGAACTATTCCCCAGTTAAAAGTTCTAGCAACATTTTTAACTTGATAATCGACTTCATGCTCATTAGTGGAAATGACAGCTTCAATATTCTCTATCTTAGAGAACACTCCTACATCTCTTCCGTTCAACTTCTCCAAGTTTAATTACTTAAACAGCTTGTAGTTAAATCTTCTCATTTGTTTTCCCTTCCTCGAGAAATTTTGTTTAGGAAAGAAAATTCATATGAACTTACAATATATGCGTGAATTAAGGAATTTGTTGTACATATGCTTATATTTAATCATAAGAGAACTTTCACAACACTAGGCATTTAGCGCGGTTGGCTAAATGCGCGAAAGGGTGTGGCCTAGACCCAGGTTCGATCCCGGGGACGGTCGATTTCACCATTTTTATTTTTATTTCTTTATTGCATCCAATTACTATTGCGATTTATATATATAGATTGTGCAATATATATTCATACCAAAGTTATCGCATTCCGATTACCCGCTCTACTCCTGTTCATAATCAGTACTCTATTATTGGTCTCGTTAAATTATTCTGATAAAGTTATTCAACTTTATTTCATTCAATTCTAGATATAGATATAATAACGCTACATTATTGGCTTTATTGGCGAGGAGTTATTCCTTGTCGGCCATTTCGACAATTATTGTTATCTGACATCATTGCTTACGTTATATAAGCGAATAGTACCTCACAGTAAAATCATGTATTCTCACCTTAAAGTACAAGATCATTTAAGAATGAAATCTACAGGACTTTATTCGTGCTTATAGTTATAACCTTCTACGATCATCCTGTTTGCTCTTATTCTAGTCATTTCTTTGAACACATTCGTTAAATTACCAACTCAAACTTCATGTTCGTAAAAATGCCTCTTAACACACTAGGTCTCTTAATATTTCATAGTATCTCACTTTAATTGAACATTATAGTCTCCAAAAATCTTAGCTCATTCTATCAGTCAATCGTAACTATAAGTTTGAACTTAGTCTATAGTTCATAATAAATCATGGTCTACAATTATAGATTATAAGTATCTAAGACCTTAATAAGCATGTATTCTAGATCTTATTCTCATACTGTTATTCCAACAATGACTGATAATTTGTAGACAATTATAAGTAATATAGCTTAGACATGGGTCATCCGGTAATGCTTATAATATAAAGCATACCATTGGTCAGCCCATCGCATTACCAACCCGTTCAAAATACCCTATGCCTGTACTACCATGTCTATTAACATAAAATTCAAGTCCACACAATTTACACTTGAATATCAAAATTGACCTTCAAGTAATACACAATTTTCACATCAAGTCCTTATAAATCATTGCATGAATATAGTTATCTCTACAGGGATATTATCATGGCAATAATCTAAGGCTTCAGCAATCGTACAATTTACAATCAACAATACAATCACAAAAACATTCAATACTATATAAATAAAAGGGTCAAGTCATAACAAGGTGGGTAAAGCATAGTCCGAATTTTAACTTCAACATTCGACACATTAAAAGTGTTTGTATACAGGGTGTACCATCGGCTAACCCTCCACACCGTTAATATATTGAATGGATGTCAAGACTCGGTTCCGATATGTTCTCTAAGTGTTGACCGGGTATGTATACAAGGTGTACCAGCGGCTAACCCTCCACCTAACCAACACTCATTAAACATACCGGGTTAGCTACTATACTTTATCCACGAGGCGCAATCCATGAGATCATTAACTTTATATGACATAGGATAACCATAGAGGCGCCTCTAGGGTTATCGAATGTTATACTCCATTAATGCCATCATTTCATTTTGCTGGGGGACAAATAATAAATGCATCCAAGGTTCCACACACATCAACGTTTATCACAATAATTCCACAATTCACGGTGTATCCCGACACTATCATATACGTCCATCAAGTTGTGGTAATGACTTATCTTTAAATGGGTAATACATTTGATGTGAATCAAAAGTTTATGTATGAAGACTCATGCAAATCTTCATAACATAATGTTTAATAAAATTTATTTTTATAGTCTTAGTAACACAAGAGCTAACGGTGCGACTTACATCGTAAACAATGCGCTAACGGTGCGACTTACATCGTAAACAATGCGCTAACGGTGCGACTTACATCGTAAACAATGCGCTAACGGTGCGACTTACATCGTAAACAATGCGCTAACGGTGCGACTTACATCGTAAACAATGCGCTAACGGTGCGACTTACATCGTAAACAATGCGCTAACGGTGCGACTTACATCGTAAACAATGCGCTAACGGTGCGACTTACATCGTAAACAATGCGCTAACGGTGCGACTTACATCGTAAACAATGCGCTAACGGTGCGACTTACATCGTAAACAATGCGCTAACGGTGCGACTTACATCGTAAACAATGCGCTAACGGTGCGACTTACATCGTAAACAATGCGCTAACGGTGCGACTTACATCGTAAACAATGCGCTAACGGTGCGACTTACATCGTAAACAATGCGCTAACGGTGCGACTTACATCGTAAACAATGCGCTAACGGTGCGACTTACATCGTAAACAATGCGCTAACGGTGCGACTTACATCGTAAACAATGCGCTAACGGTGCGACTTACATCGTAAACAATGCGCTAACGGTGCGACTTACATCGTAAACAATGCGCTAACGGTGCGACTTACATCGTAAACAATGCGCTAACGGTGCGACTTACATCGTAAACAATGCGCTAACGGTGCGACTTACATCGTAAACAATGCGCTAACGGTGCGACTTACATCGTAAACAATGCGCTAACGGTGCGACTTACATCGTAAACAATGCGCTAACGGTGCGACTTACATCGTAAACAATGCGCTAACGGTGCGACTTACATCGTAAACAATGCGCTAACGGTGCGACTTACATCGTAAACAATGCGCTAACGGTGCGACTTACATCGTAAACAATGCGCTAACGGTGCGACTTACATCGTAAACAATGCGCTAACGGTGCGACTTACATCGTAAACAATGCGCTAACGGTGCGACTTACATCGTAAACAATGCGCTAACGGTGCGACTTACATCGTAAACAATGCGCTAACGGTGCGACTTACATCGTAAACAATGCGCTAACGGTGCGACTTACATCGTAAACAATGCGCTAACGGTGCGACTTACATCGTAAACAATGCGCTAACGGTGCGACTTACATCGTAAACAATGCGCTAACGGTGCGACTTACATCGTAAACAATGCGCTAACGGTGCGACTTACATCGTAAACAATGCGCTAACGGTGCGACTTACATCGTAAACAATGCGCTAACGGTGCGACTTACATCGTAAACAATGCGCTAACGGTGCGACTTACATCGTAAACAATGCGCTAACGGTGCGACTTACATCGTAAACAATGCGCTAACGGTGCGACTTACATCGTAAACAATGCGCTAACGGTGCGACTTACATCGTAAACAATGCGCTAACGGTGCGACTTACATCGTAAACAATGCGCTAACGGTGCGACTTACATCGTAAACAATGCGCTAACGGTGCGACTTACATCGTAAACAATGCGCTAACGGTGCGACTTACATCGTAAACAATGCGCTAACGGTGCGACTTACATCGTAAACAATGCGCTAACGGTGCGACTTACATCGTAAACAATGCGCTAACGGTGCGACTTACATCGTAAACAATGCGCTAACGGTGCGACTTACATCGTAAACAATGCGCTAACGGTGCGACTTACATCGTAAACAATGCGCTAACGGTGCGACTTACATCGTAAACAATGCGCTAACGGTGCGACTTACATCGTAAACAATGCGCTAACGGTGCGACTTACATCGTAAACAATGCGCTAACGGTGCGACTTACATCGTAAACAATGCGCTAACGGTGCGACTTACATCGTAAACAATGCGCTAACGGTGCGACTTACATCGTAAACAATGCGCTAACGGTGCGACTTACATCGTAAACAATGCGCTAACGGTGCGACTTACATCGTAAACAATGCGCTAACGGTGCGACTTACATCGTAAACAATGCGCTAACGGTGCGACTTACATCGTAAACAATGCGCTAACGGTGCGACTTACATCGTAAACAATGCGCTAACGGTGCGACTTACATCGTAAACAATGCGCTAACGGTGCGACTTACATCGTAAACAATGCGCTAACGGTGCGACTTACATCGTAAACAATGCGCTAACGGTGCGACTTACATCGTAAACAATGCGCTAACGGTGCGACTTACATCGTAAACAATGCGCTAACGGTGCGACTTACATCGTAAACAATGCGCTAACGGTGCGACTTACATCGTAAACAATGCGCTAACGGTGCGACTTACATCGTAAACAATGCGCTAACGGTGCGACTTACATCGTAAACAATGCGCTAACGGTGCGACTTACATCGTAAACAATGCGCTAACGGTGCGACTTACATCGTAAACAATGCGCTAACGGTGCGACTTACATCGTAAACAATGCGCTAACGGTGCGACTTACATCGTAAACAATGCGCTAACGGTGCGACTTACATCGTAAACAATGCGCTAACGGTGCGACTTACATCGTAAACAATGCGCTAACGGTGCGACTTACATCGTAAACAATGCGCTAACGGTGCGACTTACATCGTAAACAATGCGCTAACGGTGCGACTTACATCGTAAACAATGCGCTAACGGTGCGACTTACATCGTAAACAATGCGCTAACGGTGCGACTTACATCGTAAACAATGCGCTAACGGTGCGACTTACATCGTAAACAATGCGCTAACGGTGCGACTTACATCGTAAACAATGCGCTAACGGTGCGACTTACATCGTAAACAATGCGCTAACGGTGCGACTTACATCGTAAACAATGCGCTAACGGTGCGACTTACATCGTAAACAATGCGCTAACGGTGCGACTTACATCGTAAACAATGCGCTAACGGTGCGACTTACATCGTAAACAATGCGCTAACGGTGCGACTTACATCGTAAACAATGCGCTAACGGTGCGACTTACATCGTAAACAATGCGCTAACGGTGCGACTTACATCGTAAACAATGCGCTAACGGTGCGACTTACATCGTAAACAATGCGCTAACGGTGCGACTTACATCGTAAACAATGCGCTAACGGTGCGACTTACATCGTAAACAATGCGCTAACGGTGCGACTTACATCGTAAACAATGCGCTAACGGTGCGACTTACATCGTAAACAATGCGCTAACGGTGCGACTTACATCGTAAACAATGCGCTAACGGTGCGACTTACATCGTAAACAATGCGCTAACGGTGCGACTTACATCGTAAACAATGCGCTAACGGTGCGACTTACATCGTAAACAATGCGCTAACGGTGCGACTTACATCGTAAACAATGCGCTAACGGTGCGACTTACATCGTAAACAATGCGCTAACGGTGCGACTTACATCGTAAACAATGCGCTAACGGTGCGACTTACATCGTAAACAATGCGCTAACGGTGCGACTTACATCGTAAACAATGCGCTAACGGTGCGACTTACATCGTAAACAATGCGCTAACGGTGCGACTTACATCGTAAACAATGCGCTAACGGTGCGACTTACATCGTAAACAATGCGCTAACGGTGCGACTTACATCGTAAACAATGCGCTAACGGTGCGACTTACATCGTAAACAATGCGCTAACGGTGCGACTTACATCGTAAACAATGCGCTAACGGTGCGACTTACATCGTAAACAATGCGCTAACGGTGCGACTTACATCGTAAACAATGCGCTAACGGTGCGACTTACATCGTAAACAATGCGCTAACGGTGCGACTTACATCGTAAACAATGCGCTAACGGTGCGACTTACATCGTAAACAATGCGCTAACGGTGCGACTTACATCGTAAACAATGCGCTAACGGTGCGACTTACATCGTAAACAATGCGCTAACGGTGCGACTTACATCGTAAACAATGCGCTAACGGTGCGACTTACATCGTAAACAATGCGCTAACGGTGCGACTTACATCGTAAACAATGCGCTAACGGTGCGACTTACATCGTAAACAATGCGCTAACGGTGCGACTTACATCGTAAACAATGCGCTAACGGTGCGACTTACATCGTAAACAATGCGCTAACGGTGCGACTTACATCGTAAACAATGCGCTAACATGTCCATATCAACAATTCAATCATACAATCAATCAAATCAACAATCAACAGTTAAACAAACATGTACACTTTTCAGCCCGAATCTCAATTGAGTAGGGAGGGTTTACGAAACTCACCTGGAAGTAAAGCAATTCCAAGTACTAGTACAAGTACTTTACTATGCTCAAAATGTACTCCCGGTTACCTAGAACAAGTATAAGATCAACTTATAAGCTACCACAAAGTCTAAGTGCAAAATAGGTAAATTTCAGCATGTTCCCAGCTTTGCGCCATCTACTAGACAACGACTTTGGGAAGTCAAGAAGACTAGATACAACAAAACTTAGTTCTAGACATTTGTTGGGCACTCAATGGCCTTTGAAGAGCTTTAATGAAAGAGTTATGATTTTTACAAAAACAAACCTGTAGCCTCGTCAGAAATCAGACCAGTTCTGAAAATCGTCATTTTTGGCACTCTTCTGAGCAAAACCATAAGAAATTCCGTTCTTATCAAATTTTACTGACACTTGGACCTTTCCGAAAATATAAGATATGTCTCCTAATTCGTCCAGATGAATCTTCTATGATGTTTGCAAGATGACTGAAAATTTCAGTCCTATAGAGTCCTTAAATTCATCTTGAAACTTCAAGTGATGAACCCAAGACTTTATGAACTTGATTGTTTTGTGTTATGAATGTGAGAGAGAGAGAAAAGAGCAGAGATGGATGATAGAATGATCATCAAATGCTTGCTTATATAGCCCAAGAGTTGCAACTAAGTGCCAAGAACATACACCTTGGCCATGAGGTGTTCATCATGTGTTTACAACTCATCCTTGAGTGTAATGGCTGAAACTTTGGCCTTAAAACAAACTAGAATTCAGTAGGAACATGTTCATTGCATGATTACAAGCTATAATCCAAGTCTTGGTTAGTTTGTGTGGGGTTTATGTCAAGAACACAAACTTGACTTGACTAATTGACTTTGGTTGACTCTAAACTTTGATTCTTGATTTATTATTTGTGTAATTAAGTGTAGTAACTAGTTTATATAAGTATAATTACTTTTATCTATGTGGTTATAAATCAATTACATGTATTTATATATTTATTAGTTAACTAATTTAAGTACACAATTGCATATTTATTTTACTAGTATGTACAATATATCTAGCTAGTTAATTGATTCCGAAATTAATAACACAAACAAAATATTCACGAGCGTACAACTTTTATTATTATAAATCCATAATATGGATAAATCATTTCATATAATATAAAGGTTGTGTCTGTTTTTGTCCTATTAATGGAATTATCATCTAGCCACCGACACTGTTCCACCGACACTGTTGGAACCGTTCATTATACTTAAGGCTTCTCATATACGTTTCTTCCTGTTAGCACAGTTACTCAATTATCGTCTTATAATATATTTTCCTTATCACATATGGGCCAACATCATGGTCTTGCAACATGGGCTTAATTCTAGAAATTCAAATATGACATTTTAATTGGCCCAATTTACAGATAAATGTACACAATTATGTCCAAATTTCTGTTTATTGAAATAGTTAATCAAATTACATGCACAGTCAAACGGTAAAAATCATGAATGTTACAGATTTGAATCTTATGGAAGACACTGACTTTTTTTTTGAATAGACATAAGCTTCTCAAAGAAGCCAGACACAATATAATAAAGCTTCTCAAACAAGTTTTTTCACACACACTTGGAACACCAAAAAATGGATTAGGATCCTCTAAAGTTATGACAACTTTATAGGTAAAGTTGAGAGGATCCTAACCTTTGGATTAAAATCAAAGGTCATGATTCAAACTTGATTTTTGAATCTTAACCCTTGATTTCAATCCAAAGGTTGAGATCCTTTCAACTTTACCTATAAAGTTATCATAACTTTAGAGAATCTTAATC